>OY482672.1:90628276-90978276 GCA_960531455.1 Urophora cardui | reverse complement strand
TATACCTAAAACAAAAAAATAAAATCACGTATTTAGGTATATAGTACATACATATGTATGTATGTACATATTACAAAATAATTACTTTTTCACCATCTTTCGTTGGTGGCCCAATACTATTTAGCTCCTTTGCCACGTTTTCCCAAAATATAGAAAAATCCTCCTTCGAGCCCTTCGTAAAACCTTGCGCCATTTCAGGTTGTTGCTGCAATAGTTCGAGAAAGCGGGAATACTGTTGACGCGTTGTGACAATTTTTGACCTATTTAAATATATATATATTTATAAAATACTTACATTTTTTATATCTCGATATTTCAATTTCTTTTACTTTTCCCGTTAGCTAAAACGCTTCGTAGAAAATCTGAATGAAACTCTACGATTTTACAGTTCGAGTGTGTTCAGTGAAGGCTTTCTTCGAATTTCGAAATTAGGATGGATTTAGTGAACGAACTTTCGTAGAATCTACGAAAATTGAACATACGATGGCTTCAAGAATAGGGGTGAATATCTCGAAAATTGTTCTACTTTTGAACCATCTGATTACATATTTAGAATCAGCAGAAAATTCTACATAGGAATCATATATCGAATGAAGAGGATATTTTTTTTTGTCGGGTAGTGTTATTTTTTATTTAACCAACTTTCAAAAAATTTAATTATGGTTAGATGCAAATCTGGAAAAAATAAAATAAAATTGATGTGCAATGAATTTGCAATGGCTTTTTATTTAGATTATTAGCAGATAGTTGTGGCTATAATATAACACAAAATTTGAAGCGGCGACATGTAAATTTTCCACCTCTGAAGTTAAAAATGTATATAAAAAATTGATTTTTATATAAATAACAGACTTTTATATATATCAGAAACACACAATTTGCTACAAGCTTAAAATCAAAACAATTAAGGAATCCTAAGTTCGAGTGGAATCGAACATTAGATACTCAGCTTTATGCGTTCATTGTTTGCTTGCGTTTGTTCGAAATAGGGTGTATTTTATATAAAGCGAGTGGCGCATAAAGTGGGCGTAGACACGCCCATTTTCAAAATTTAAATCAATCATCCAACTTATCATATAAATATTATTGTTAATGCAAAATTTCATTCTTTTATGTCTTCTAGTTACAAAGATGCACGTTACAAATTCCCAAAGGGCCAGATGGGGTTCCAGAAACATCTTTGTTAAAAGGTAGGCGTGATCATAAACCAATTCGGTAAATGTTCGCATGTCTATTACCAGAAGTGACAAAAGTTCATACACAAAGTTTCGTCTTAATATCTCAATTCTTTGTCGAGTTATGAGCTCCGAAATCTCGTATATTCCTTTGTCTAAAAAGAGGCGGTGTCACGCCCAATTTCCAAAATTTTCCATTTTTTGTTTCATTGTTGGACTCATAACACAAAATTTCAATGAATTATCTTTATATTTGACAAAGATACCGCTTAAAATGTTTTTATTAGGCCCCTTTATAGTTCCCATATATAAAATTGGGCGTGGTCCTCAACCGATTTCGCAAAAATGTTGAACATGTATTACCACAGATTATAAAAGTGTATACACTAAGTTTCGTCATAATATACCAATTATTTTTCGAGTTATATGCTCAGAAATCTCGTATATTCCTGCTTCTAAAAGGAGGCGGTGCCACGGCCATTTTCCAAAATTTTTGTGTTTTTTGTTTTATGTCCGTAGTGGGACTCCTGCCACAAAATTTCAATGATATATCTTTATATTTGATTTCACAAAAGAATCAAAAATACCCTTTGATTCGTGATTCAAACTATTTTCAAATAAAAGATAAAATTTATTTGTGATTCGTTTCACAAAAGAATCAAAAAAAATCCTTTAAATTGTGGTTCAAACCAGTGTTTAAAAAAATGCAGTCGGAATTAGCAAAAGTCGTGAAATGTTTGATTTTATTTGATTTTGATATTTGTCGCTTTTTAAAATGAACAATTTTGCCTGATTTTGATTTTGCGCTGATTTCGTATTGCTCAAAATCAAAAGCAACCAAATATCAAAATTAGCGATTTTGCCTGATTTTCATTTTGTGCTAATTTTGATTTTGTGCTGATTTCATATTGCTAAAATGAAAAGCAGCCAAATATCAAAATTAGCGATTTTGCCTGATTTTCATTTTGTGGTAATTTTGATTTTGTGCTGATTTCATATTGCTAAAATCAAAAGCAGCCAAATATCAAAATCAATGCTTCCACAGTTTTGCTATTTACGCTTACATGCGCATACCCGTACATACATATCGCACGTTTTATGCAATAGGGATTTAACTAAAAAAAAATTTTTTTTGGGAAAACGCAAATAAAGTTTTATAATTTCAAATAGTTTCCTTCTACGGCTAACTACAAAATCACTTCTCTTTCCGCCATTTTTATCTTTTTGAGTATTTTATAAGACTAGACTCAAAGGCACTAACCAGTTATTGAAATATATGGCAAAATCCCAGAAATCGAAAATTTCGAGTTAAATCCCTATTGCATAAAACGGGCGATATGTATGCATACAAACGTAATACAGAGGGTAAGAAATTATGTACATACACACATGTGTTCATGTAAGCGTAAATAGCAAAACTGTGAAAGCATTGGGTGAGTTTCTAAGAAAAAGCTGCTCCGCAACTGTTGAGCTGAACAGTTGCCAACAGTTGTGTAGCAGTTGAGTTAAACAGCTACGTCTTAGAAACGGTTTGATGAATTTATCAGCTGTTTGGCTTTACACAACATGTTGAGCTCAAGTAGCGAAGAAAATTTCTGATGCAAAAAATGGCGAAAAGTTGCCAACTGTTGAGCTGAGCGGAATTACTCAACAGTGCGTTTCTAAGACAAACACTCAACAGTTGCACAACAGCTCAGTCTTAGAAACTCACCCATTGATTTCGATATTTGGCTGCTTTTGATTTTAGCAATATGAAATCAGCACAAAATCAAAATTAGCACAAAATGAAAATCAGGCAAAATCGCTAATTTTGATATTTGGCTGCTTTTCATTTTAGCAATATGAAATCAGCACAAAATCAAAATTAGCACAAAATGAAAATCAGGCAAAATCGCTAATTTTGATATTTAGTTGCTTTTGATTTTGAGCAATATGAAATCAGCACAAAATCGTTCATTTTGAAATCAGGCCGCTTTTGATTCTTTTTTTTTTAGCATCCAATATATATTGCCAACTGTATAAATAAAATACATCTAACAATTTTGTGGTTCGTTAAAAGTAATTAGTAATTAATAATGACTTAATAAACTTGGTGGGCATGTATGGATTGCTCTCAGTAGTGCATCCATTTATTGTAATCTATCAATAAAGATCCGTAAAAGATTTTCTTTTGAGGCGTAAGAAACTAGTTGGTCTTGCCGTCAGGGCTAGAGCGAGGGGGTTGGGGTGAGCTAGTAGTCTCGTTTTGTATGATGTAGCATACTTTCTGATTTCTTGAGCGATAGTAGGTATCTTTAGGTCACGATGTAGACGGTCGTTTGTGACGTAGTAGGGTGCATTTACAATCATTCTAAGAGTTTTCGATTGGAATCTTTGGAGAATTTCTATATTTGAGTTTGCTGCGGTTCCCCACAGCTGTATGCCATAGGTCCAAATGGGTTTTAATGTAGCTGAGTAGAGCAGGAGTTTGTTGTCGATTGATAGTTGGGAGTTTCGATTCATGAGCCAATAAAGATTTCTCAGTTTTATACCAAGAGCTTTTCGTTTGGTGAATATGTGGGTTCTCCATGTTAGTTTTCTGTCGAGATGCATACCAAGGTACTTTGTTACGTCACTTTGCGGTATATCAATGCCATTGAGTTTTACGGGTGGGCAAGTGTTACGTCTAGTGGTAAACGTCACTTGGACAGATTTTGATTCATTTGACTTTATCCGCCAGTCTTTCAGCCAATGGGTAATTTTATTTAAACTTCTTTGAAGCTTGAGTGAGGCCACGTTAGGGTTGATGTCTGCCGCCAGTACGGCAGTGTCATCGGCAAAAGTGCCGATATTGACTCCTTCTGCTATTGGGAGGTCATATGTGTAAAGTAGGTACAGTATTGGGCCCATTACACTACCTTGCGGGACGCCTACTAAGCTTTCGTAAAGCTCACACTGCTCTGCTCCTTCTTTGACGAAAAAGTAGCGATTTTTTAGATAAAATTGTATAAATAGAAAGTAATTTGTAGGGAGAGTATTTTTTTATTTTATAGAGGAGGCCGTCGTGCCATACGCGATCAAAAGCTTGGGATATATCTAGAAAGGCAGCTGTACAGTATTTTTTTTGCTCAAAGGCAGAGTAGATTTTCTCGGTAAGTCTATGTACTTGTTCAATTGTTCCGTGCCCTCTTCTGAAGCCAAACTGGTGATTAGGTATAATTTTACGCTCTTCTATTTTGGGTAGGAGTCTTTTAAGAAAAAGAACTTCCAAGACTTTTGAGACAACAGGCTAATGGGTCTCTAAGACGCTGCCGAATCGGGGGACTTTCCTGATTTCAGAATCATTTTCATCTGAAGGGGTATGAATGCAGTTATTAGTACTGCATTAAACAGTTGGGTGAGAAATTTTATGCCTTCGTAAGTGTTTTAGTACATTGCCATTAATAATATCGTACCCAGGAGCTTTCTTTGAGTTGAGTTTCTCTATTATGGTTTTTACCTCCGATATTGCGAATCGTTTTATGGGGAGGTCCATTTGATAGGGATGACTCAGAGTATTTTTCACTTCTGTTGTTGTGCTTAGTGGGGGCTCAATATCATGTGGGGTGAATACTGATTTTAGGTGGCGTGCAAAAGTATTTGCTTTCTCTGCGTCACTTTTCGCCCATTCGTTGTTTTCCATTCGTATAGGAGAATTTGAGAGAATTGGCCTTTTTAGCTTACTAGCCGCTTTCCAAAGGGAGTAATCACTTGCAGCTGTTGCATCAATATTACTGAGATATTGTTGAACTTGTCTGTTGTGTTCAATTTTGAGGATATTTTTGAGTTCTTTGGTGAGAGCATTCAATCTTTTCTTGTCGTCGGGGTGACGGGTTTGTTGCCATTTTTTCCTTGCGAGTCGCTTTTCTTTGAGCTTAACTTGTATGTTGTGGGTAACGATTGTCCTTTTTTGTCTGGTGAGGATGGGAGTTGATTTCCACGCAGCTTGTTGGATGCAGCTGTTAAAATGTTCGACTGCTGCCTCTATATCTTCCGCAGATTTCAGGGCTAATTTTGATTTTGAGCAATATGAAATCAGCGCAAAATCAAAATCAGGCAAAATCGTTCATTTTCATATTGATTAACTGCGACTTCTGATTTTTTAAAAGCGGAATCAAAATCAAAATCAACACAAATGAAACTTATCCCAGTTTTTTAAACACTGGTTCAAACGCAAACGTCAAGCTGTGCAGTCCAAATTTGTATTGTTCTGCGATCTTTGTAATTTAAAATTAAATTTTAAACAAAATTCTTTAATAAAAGTTTAAAATAAAAGTTAAACTAAAGTTTTTTCGTCTATTAGTGATATTTTTACCTCAGTTTTTTCAATATTTTAAAACTTAAACAAAGTTATATTTTATTTTATTTGCCAAGGCATTTGTATAGTGTTGTTGGTGCATTTTTGAGTGGCTTAATTTTTCTTTGTTATTTGCTTTTGTGCGTGCATTTCTTATTTTCATTTTGCATAGTGTTATTGTTGCATTCGAGTGCTTAAATTTTATTTTATCATTTGCTCTTGTGCGCGCATTCGTTTTTTCAGTGCAATCTAGTTTTCCCTTTTCTTTTACCACAGCTGTTTGCGTTGTTTATTAAACGTCATACAGTGGCACTTAAACTGATTGTGATATATACTCTTTTGCTTTTCCACTTATCTATATATATAAAAATGATTTGGTATTTAATTGTAACGCTAAAACTTGAAAACGGCTGAACCAAATCAAATACTTCCTTAGGGGGGTTTGTTTGTTGTTACCCCGCGAAGGTTTAGTCGAAGAAAAAATTAAAAAATGTTAGGGGGGCGTGGCACCTCCCATACAACCTTAATTTTTAAAGCTGATTATCTCTAAAACAGTTCAAGGTAGGGAGCTGAAAATTGGTATAGAGGTAGGTGATATCAAACCCCTTCTCACTCAGAAAAGTGGGGGTTATCAGAAAAGGGGGCGTGGCACCTCCCATACAACCTTAATTTTTAAAGCTGATTATCTCTAAAACAGTTTAAGGTAGGGAGCTAAAAATTGGTATAGAGGTAGGTGATATAAAAACCCTTCTCACTCAGAAAATTGGGGGTTATTAGAAAAGGGGTCGTGGCACCTCCCATACAACCCTAATTTTTAAAGCTGATTATCTCTAAAACAGTTCAAGGTAGGGAAGTGAAATTGGTATAGAGGTAGGTGCAGGCCCGTAGCTAGGGGGGGGGCATTGTGGGGCAATGCCCTACCTTAAAACTAGAATGCCCTACCTTAAAAAGGCCAACAAGTGATATCAATTACACTGTAGGTAAATTTTTAACTTTTGAAATATCACAGAGAAACGCCGAGACACCCCAATTTAATTTTTGGCTGTAGAATACGATGGCGTTTTCAGAAAGTCAAAGTTAGCTCTCGTTTTCGAGAAATTTAGGAAATAAGTTTCAGAGCTCCGAAGGTAATTTTTTCCCGTTTATAAACTTTACTTAGGTTTTGAACCCTTTTCTCGCGTAAGGGTTTTGACGGTTGTTCTTACTTAATTGGGGCATTCTAAATTCAGTGCCATCATTAGTTTTTCCAAACTGCCTTCGGTTTATGAGATAACGGTATTTAAAAAGTACCATCAATTTGGACTTTTTTGTTAATAACTCAGTCAGTTTATGAGTTAAATTGCCCAAACTTTGCACGTGACCATATTTTAGAATTACCTTAACTTTTCCTGAGAATAATTGAAATCGGGTGACTATAACATATAGCTGCCATACAACCGATTGTTCAGATGTGGACATTTTGGGGTATAGCTTCGCTATTTAAACAGATAAGGACATGGAAATTTGGAGAATTTGTACTCGTATTGGCCTTAATCTATTCCCTGAAAATCGTCGAGATCGGGTCACTATAAAATATAGCTACCATACAGCTGATTGTTCAGATATATGGTTTTGCACTTTTATTTTTTTATAACTCCGAAAAGAGTCATTCTGCGTGAAAGAGCAACATAAAGACTTTCATTCAAAATGAATAGGTGAAAAATTTTCTCATATACGATTTCCACATATCTGCATCAGTTATTGCACTTTTGTGCAGCCAAAGTTGAAATTTCACCATAGGCATTTTTTTCAAGCCCAATAACTCATATGAGTCTTTCTTTTACAAATCGGACACCTATTGTAACCTTACACTGAACAATCAGTAGTATTGGAGCTATATGTTATAGTGACCCGATCTTGACAATTTTCAGTGAATAGATTAAGATCAATACAGGTCGAAATTCTCTAAAGTTTCATGTCCTTAGCTGTTTAAATAGCGAAGTATACCCCAGAATGTCCACATCTGAACAATCGGTTGTATGGCAACTATATGTTATAGTCACCCGATTTCAATTATTTTCAGAAAAAGTTAAGGTAATGGTAAAATATGGTCATGTGCAAATTTTGGGCAATTTAGCTCATAAACTGACTGAGTTATTAACAAAAAAGTCCAAATTGATGGTACTTTTTAAATACCGTTATCTCATAAACCGAAGGCAGTTTGGAAAAACTATTGATGGTACTGTATTTAGAATGCCCCAATTAAGTAAGAAAAACCGTCAAAATCCTTAAGCGAGAAAAGGGTTCAAAACCTAAGTAAAGTTTATAAACGGGAAAAAATTACCTTCGGAGCTCTGAAACTTCTTTCCTAAATTTCTCGAAAACGAGAGCTAACTTTGACTTTCTGAAAACGCCATGGTATTCTACAGATACAAATTGTATAATTTATCCATTAAATTTTTAAATTTACTAATATTTTAAGGTTTTAAGTTAATATAACTAATAGCCTTCAAAGCTATAAATATTAGTAAATAATCTCTTAAGCCTTAGTAGTATTTAAATTACTCCTTTAGATTTGTGATATTTTGACCTCCCTACAGTGTTATTATAATTAAATTTTTTGTTTGAGATAAAAAATTATTTCGGTTGCAATGTATGATATCGCTAGCTTAGAGTGCAAACTGTGTAAGTCCAATTTTATGAAAAGGCGTATGTATATGTAGCACGCTAGAAAAACCAAATACGCACCACGCTAAACAAGTCTGTGATACTTGCCATATTTCTACTCGTTGTTATTCAGTGATACGCAAATTGTGTAAGTCCAAAAAACGAAGAAAATTGTGTAAGTCCAAAATAATTACATGAACAAAAAATTTTTTTTCATTTTGAATTTTTTTCTTTTTTAGTTTTTTGTCTCTCCTACAAAGTTTGAAAAAAGGACTTACACAATTTGCACTCTAAGCTAGCGATATGGAGAATCCACCCTGCATCACATATATAATTAAATAAGACCATCGAATTTTTGTAGTTTGGTTAAAGGAATGGTTCATTCCGGCAGTTTTCTGACAAAAACTAATCTGACTGTGAGCCTACAACACCAAGATCGCGGAATTGATTTCTAAGGCTGTGTGCTAATCTAAAACATTTTACTCGTTTGAAAAATGAGGTGTCTAAATTTTCTATGGTTATCGTTTAATTATTTTCGAGAGTTTTTTTCTCACCTTGACTTGCGTGCATACCTACAGTCGGCCCACATACCAAATTTAAAGATCGAAGCTCTCTTAGGTATGGAGTAATCGAAGGAAATTAAATTAAAATTAAAAATTTAAAAAATTAAAAAATTAAATTTTTTGTTGCATTAAATTTATTATAATATTTTCGGCTTCAATTGTATCTCTCGCTTATTTGCGTATGGCGGTTGGTCGCTATCTTCCATTAATTATATTTCTATTCACATGCATGTCAATTGCCAAAACTGACCTAGCGTTCGAATTCACCACTAAGCACGGATAAAACTGCACTCAATGGTGGTAGTGCCAAGACTGACTTCCGCCCTACCTTAAACCAACGCTGCCCTACCTTAAATGTAAGTCTGGCTACGGCCCTGGGTAGGTGATATCAAAACCCTTCTCACTCAGAAAAGTGGGGGTTGTCAGAAAAGGGGGCGTGGCACTTCCCATACAACCTTAAATTTTAAAGCTGATTATCTCTAAAACAGTTCAAGGTAGGGAGCTGAAAATTGGTATAGAGGTAGGTGATATCAAACCCCTTCTCACTCAGAAAAGTGGGGGTTATCAGAAAAGTGGGCGTGGCACCTACCATATACAACACAAACTTAATTTTTCATGCTGAATATATCTAAAATTATTTACGCTAGGGGCTTGGAAATTGGTGTGGAGATAAACGATAACAATTCCATATTAACGCAAAATAATAGGAATTATACGAAAAGGGGGCGTGGCACTTCCCAACAACACTTAATTTTTTAAGCTGAATATTTTTAAAAGGATTTAAGTCAGGGAACTGGAAATTGGTACAGAGCTATAAGATATCAAAACATAAAAGTGTAGGTTATCGGAAAAGGGGGCGTGGCTCCTCACATACAAACTTAATTTTTCAATCTATAAAAGCGTTTGAGGATGGGACCTGAAAGTTGATCATTAGATTAACGATATCAATAGCGTGCTTATGAAAAAAACCGTAGTTTTGGGAAAAGGGGGCGTGGCACCTCCCATGCATTCTTAATTTTTAAGGCTAAATATCCTTAAAAGCGTTCATGGCATGTAAATAGAAATGACTATGCAGATATACGATATCAATACCATGTTCACCCAAAAAAAAAAAAAGATTTATCGAAAAATGGGGCATTGCACCTCCCATACGTACAAAGCTTTTGAGGCTGAATATATCTAAAAGGGTTGGAGGAGGGGCCTGAAAACCATTATGGAGTTATACTATATCAATCCTCTTACTTACTTAGTGAAAATGGCCAATACTCAGTGAAAATAAATATCCGGAACAGAAAACTAAAAATGTTGTGTATCGTGCAGCCTTAAACTGAATACTAAAATTATATATTTTTGAAGCTGTATACACAATGAAGTAATGAAAAATCGTTAATTTTCTATTAAAAATAATACCGGTGTAATAACAATTTTTGAAATGAAATTAATAAGAAATCTATTTTGGGCAGAACGAAGTTTGCCGGGTCAGCTAGTTACCTACATATTTTCCTTTTTTCCTATTAATATCTATTCTACCTTATAATGTCGTGCAGTTATCAGAATTGCTCATTGAAAATCGATAAGGAACAGTTCGTTTCTTGCTGGCTGTGTGATGGGCTTGCCCATATGAAGTGCGCTGGCCTGACAGGAAGGGTTCTTGACGCAATTAAAGAGAACAAGGGGGTGCGCTTGTCGTGTTTAAAATGCAGATCAACAGATGTTGATCTTTTCAAATTTTTAGACACACAAGAAATGGCTTTTCCGAATTATCAAAGGAGTTATCGGCTCTAAATGATAAATTTAAAAGGCACGAGGAAATGTTTAGTTCCTTCGCGTTGCCAAAACCTTTAAAGAAAACCAAAGGCATTAACCCGCCTAATGAAGAGGTTCAGAGCAACCTTCAGGTCGAATCGGCTGAGCTTTCCGGCGAATTAATCGATTTGGCTTCACCTGGTCCCTACGTCGACAAACCATGTTCCTCCAAAACTGCTTTAGCTGAACAAACGTCTCGAGTAGGCATGGGTAACACTGCGCTGCGCGGCGCAATTGCGCTAACACCAACCCTGGCGTTATTGCGCTAACTCCGATTTGGAAAATGCGCCAACTCAATATAGCGCCAACTCAAAATTGCGCCAACTCAATTTTGCAATATAACACCGACTCAATTTCGTGCGATAACACCAGCACCAATATAGCGCTAGTGTAAAATGGCGCAACCACAACGCCAATAACAGCACCATAGTATATGTATACGTATGACACCGTCACAATTATGTATGCTTGATAGTGATCTAAGTGACCTTAATTTCCAGCATATTTTCACAAATATACGGAATATGTTTCCAAATGATTATGAAAATTTAAATTAATTGTGCCCTCGGATATGTAAGCAGAATTGCGCCAAAAGAAATAAAACAGGGATGGTAAACAGTAACAAACGAAAAAAATGTTATATATCGATTATTCCATGACAATTGCGCTAAAGGTGTTATTGCGCCAGTACCGTGAGTTGGCGCCACGACTGGCGCTGGAGTTATTGTATCAGCGCCAAAAAAATTGCGCCATTACCCATGGCTAGTCTCGAGAAAATTTCGTAACTCCCTCGATCGCTCTTGCATCAAAAGCCAAGGAGCCTGTTCCGAAGGCCAAAGAATTGATTATCGTTCCGCGTGATAAATCAGTTTTTGTATCTAGATTTCATAAAGATACAACAGTTGAGGACCTGAGGGCTTTCATATCATCTAAAATTGTTCCTGAAAAACTTTTCGTTAAAAAATTCAATTTTAATTATGAAAGAAAGTAGCTGACCCGGCAAACTTCGTTCTGACCAAAATAGAGTTTTTATTAATTTCATTTCAAAAATTGTTATTACACCGGTATTATTTTTAATAGAAAATTAACGATTTTTCATTACTTCATTGTGTATACAACTTCAAAAATATATAATTTTAGTATTCAGTTTAAGGCTGCACGATACACAACATTTTTAGTTTTCTGTTCCGGATATTTATTTTCACTGAGTATTGGCCATTTTCACTAAGTAAGAGGATTGATATAGTATAACTCCATAATGGTTTTCAGGCCCCTCCTCCAACCCTTCTAGATATATTCAGCCTCAAAATTTAGTACGTATGGGAGGTGCAGTGCCCCATTTTTCGATAAATCTTTTTGTTTTTTTTGGGTGAACATGGTATTGATATCGTATATCTGCATAGTGATTTCTATCTACATGCCATGAACGCTTTTAAGGATATTTAGCCTTAAAAATTAAGAATGCATGGGAGATGCCACGCCCCCTTTTCCCAAAACTACTGTTTTTTTCATAAGCACGCTATTGATATCGTTAATCTAATGATCAATTTTCAGGTCCCATCCTCAAACGCTTTTATAGATATTCAGCTTGAAAAATTAAGTTTGTATGGGAGGTGCCACGCCCCCTTTTCCGATAACCTACACTTTTATGTTTTGATATCATATAGCTCTGTACCAATTTCCAGGTCCCTGACTTAAATCCTTTTAAAAATATTCAGCTTAAAAAATTAAGTGTTGTTGGGAAGTGCCACGCCCCCTTTTCGTATAATTCCTATTATTTTGCGTTAATATGGAATTTTTATCGTTTATCTCCACACCAATTTCCAAGCCCCTAGCGTAAACAATTTTAGATATATTCAGCATGAAAAATTAAGTTTTTATTTGAGGTGCCACGCCCCTTTTTCCGATAACCCCCACTTTTATGCGTGGGAATGGTTTTGATATCATTTAGCTCTATACCAATTTTCAGCTCCCTACCTTGAACTGTTTTAGAGATAATCAGCTTTAAAAATTAAGGTTGTATGGGAGGTGCCACGCCCCCTTTTCTGATAACCCCCACTTTTCTGAGTGAGAAGGGGTTTGATATCACCTACCTCTATACCAATTTTTAGCTCCCTACCTTAAACTGTTTTAGAGATAATCAGCTTTAAAAATTAAGTGCCACGCCCACTTTTCTGATAACCCCCACTTTTCTGAGTGAGATGGGTTTTGATATCACCTACCTCTATACCAATTTTCATTTCCCTACCTTGAACTGTTTTAGAGATAATCAGCTTTAAAAATTAGGGTTGTATGGGAGGTGCCACGCCCCCTTTTCTGATAACCCCCCATTTTCTGAGTGAGAAGGGTTTTGATATCACCTACCTCTATACCAATTTTTAGCTCCCTACCTTAAACTGTTTTAGAGATAATCAGCTTTAAAAATTAAGGTTGTATGGGAGGTGCCACGCCCCCTTTTCTGATAACCCCCACTTCTCTGAGTGAGAAGGGGTTTGATATCACCTCCCTCTATACCAATTTTCAGCTCCCTACCTTGAACTGTTTTAGAGATAATCAGCTTTAAAAATTAAGGTTGTATGGGAGGTGCCACGCCCCCCTAACATTTTTTAATTTTTTCTTCGACTAAACCTTCGCGGGGTAACAACAAACAACCCCCCCTAAGGAAGTATTTGATTTGGTTCAGCCGTTTTCAAGTTTCAGCGTTACAATTAAATACCAAATCATTTTTATATATATAGATGTAGCTTCTTTCAAAATTGACGTCTCGCCTAAAGATTATGACACTGTTTTAAAGAAAACATTTTGGCCAGCCGGGACCTTTGTCCGCGAATTTGAAGAAAGGCCTAGATCCGTTAATAACAACTTACCAAAACTCGTCCTGCCTAGCAATAGCTCAAAAAACTAATAAATAAATCTGCCCTAAACATTTACTATCAAAATGTTCGGGGCTTAAATACTAAACTAACAGACTTTTATCTAAAAACTTTTAATTGTAACTTTCAAATAATTTCTTTTACCGAAACATGACTTAAACCTCATATTTTTAATTCGGAAATCTTTAGTAAAGAATACTAAGTGTACAGAAATGATCGCTTGAGCAGGGTCGGTGGAGGGGTACTAATTGCGGTTCATTCCTCAATTCCATCTGAAGAAATTAATATTAATGTAACTGCAGGGAATCCATTGAGTTTTTGTGCATTCGGATAAAAGCTGGCAAAGAGCATATTTACCTGGCAGTTATTTACATTCCTCCTTCTTCCGAACAGTCAGTTTACCTTCAAAGCGTTTCCTTGCTGAAACGTGTCGAGTCAAAAAAGACGCCCTTGGATTCTTTTATAGTCTTGGGCGACTTTAATCTTCCGCACTTTTCATGGAGCGAGGAAAACAATGAAATCATGCCGATTACATCTAAGGCAAATTGTACTGACTTTTTAGAAGAAATGTCGGATCTCTGTCTTCATCAGGTAAACGTCATTAAAAACAAATTCGGAAAGGTACTTGATTTGATATTTGTAGATGACGTTTCTAATTACTATTGCCAGTATCACGAACACCGAACGAAATACCGAAACGCCGAAAGCCACGGTGCCGAACTCCTCGAAAATCGTATCAGCTACCCCGTCGGTTCGAAGTTAAGTGTTGCCAACTATATGAACTATGTTCGAATAAGCGTTACCAAGTGCTGATGCGAAATTGAGCGGGTTTTTCTCAGGTTTCTTATCTTTTTGATAAAACCAAAAACATTTTTACTTTATTTTACTAAAAACAATTTATTTAAATAATAAAATAATGGATTCTATTGCGATAGCAGCTTTATTAGTAGAGAAAGAGGAGCAAAGGATTTCTCTGAGCGAAAGAAAGTTTTTGAGAGATCATAGCAATCCTTTTACTTTAAGTAAAAAAGCGTAAATTTAATTACAGGCTGAAGATAAAAAAAATAGTCTTAATTTTGCGTGAAAGAAATCTTTACCTTGTCCTTTTTTGTTTTTCATAGAATTATTTTGAGCTACATAAAAGTAAATTGTATACAAAAACAGAGGAAAATTTCAATAACAATGTACCCGGCACCGGAATTTTCGTTTCTGATAGATCACTAAAATGCAAACGAAATCTTGCGGAAACTTATAGTTCATTAATAACACAGTATTTTGGCGTAGAGCACCCTTATGCATTGCGAAGGCTGCCGCGCTTTGAAAAGTAACCATCAGCCGACAGAACTCCATTTCTGGAGTTAGATCTGGAGAGATTTACAGTAATTTTGCGTAGCCGGGAGTGTTATAACTAGTAAAATTATCATTCACAGAACTTTTCCTGAAGGATTCATTGAAACATTCTTAGTGGTTTGAAAATAAATACGGCGGGCGCATTATACTGAAACCGACCTTCCACCACCTGCAATATTTATTTGAACGCGTCTTTATTGAGACGAAAATTTTTAATAAAATGGTAAATTGTTGGTAATACACATTCATAATTCGTTAGTTGCTTTTTTATAGTAGTCAAACAATAATTATCAACTTCAGAAAATGCATTATTATTCTTGGGTGAAAATATATTATAATTTCCAAAACCTACATACGCACGTAAATCACTCTTCTTATCATTTCACAATTTTTTCTTTGAAGTTTTTCTTTGCATATAACAGCAATTCAATCGCGGTGGAAAATGCAATGGACCCACACCATGTTTGTGGCTTCTCGCGACCGGTTGATTAATGTATTTACATATATTCACACTCACTAACACTTATTACAACTTCATACATGCATTTATATAATTTACTTAAACTTTTATTGTAATTTTTGATATTTTGTTAATATCGCCGTAAGCAAAAACTTGCGGCAAATTTCGGCACGAAAAACTGTCAAAATGTTCGTTCATTCGGTGTTCATAATGCCGATTTACCGAACTTCGAAAGATTCGGCTCGCCGTCGGTTGTCATAATGCCGATTTGCCGAAACCGTCATTTCGGTATCGCCGACGGTGTTCGTGATAGTGGCATATGTGAATAGAACTGACCCCCTTATTTTCCCTGAAGATGCTTACCATCCTTCATTGGAGTAATGATGATCATTGTAGCTCAAAAACGTATGATTCGGGTTTTCGTTTTAACTTTGCTAAGGCTAATTATAAAAAACTTAATAGTGAACTATCTAATCTAGTCTGGCCAAACTATGATGGCAACGTTGAACAAAATGTTTTGCATTTTATTAACACGATCCACTGTCTGTTTGATAAATTTGTACCCAAACAGAAATACATATATGTATATGAGCCCCTGCATCTGTGGGAAACTAAAGACTTTAGAGCCTTAAAAAATAAGAAATCTCGCATTTTTAAATTATATAAGAAGACAGGCTTGTGGAATGTCTACCTTCAATACTCAACTTTACGACATAAATATTTTGCATTGAACAAAAAGTGCTACAATGATTATCTGAGAAAAATGAAAAAGAACATTTTTCGTAACCCTAAATCTTTTTATGGTTTTGTGGATTCAAAACGCAGAGTGAGCGGATTTCCCTGATCTATGAGTTTTCGGGATTGTGTGTCTAGTGATAATCAAAGCATTGCCAATCTCTTTGCACAATTTTTCGAATCTAATTATTGCAAAGACAACTTAAATTTCAGCATATACCCGTACCATCTTTCTCAAAATAATACAATTAATGTTGCCTATATAAATTCAGATGAAGTTTTAGATCACCTCAAATCAATGAAAGAGTCTTTTAGTTATGGTCCGGATATGATCCCCGCATGTTTGCTTAAAAAATGTGCGGATCATATTTATCTACCTTTGTCAAAGCTATTCAACTTGTCATTGAAATTTGGCATTTTTCCTATTGCTTCTAAAGAATCCTTCATTATTCCTTTACATAAAAGCGGTATTAGATCTTCAATTGAAAATTATCGAGGCATTTGTCTGTCGAGGCAAATTTGTCTGTTATCCCAAAACTGTTTGAGTCGATTATTAGTAACCAGATAAAAAACTCGATTGAGTCATTCATTGTGAACTCTTAGGGCCGGTTTCACCATCTCCGGTTAATTTAATCGCTGGTTAGTTTGACGTAAATTGTATGGCGAGCTGTCAAATAAATTGCTTAACCGGGCAAAAATCTCCGGTTAAGTGCTTAATCGGAGATGGTGAAAACGGCCCTCAGCATGATTTCTGTAGGGGTAAATCAACCATCACTAACCTTCTGGAATTTACAACAAGTGTTTCTAATGGGTTTAGGGAAAATGCTAAAACGGATGTTATTTATACTGACTTTAGTAAAGCCTTTGACAAGGTTAATCACAATTTACTTATCCACAAGCTTCAACTACTGGGTTTTCAACCTATCCTCCTAAACTGGATTTCTTCTTACATTTCTAACAGAACACAAAGAGTTGTTTATAACAATGCCTATTCATTTAGTATTTATGTGTCCTCTGGGGTTCCGCAGGGCAGCCATCTCGGACCGACTCTGTTCTTGTTGTTCATTAACGACATCTCTTTTGCTATAAATTATTCTAAAGTTTTAATGTACGCAGATGATGTGAAACTTTTCAGGTCCCACATCTCAGCGGAGGAAAGATCGCTCCTTCAAAATGATTTAAACGGTTTGGTTACGTGGTGCAATATAAATCGTATGCCACTAAATCTAAATAAATGTAAATTTATGTGCTTTTCGCGGAGTAATGTCGAACCCATAGCTTACGCCATTAATAATCATGATCTGGAGCGAGTTTATGAGTTTGTCGACTTAGGTGTAAGCTTCGATTATAAACTTAATTTCAACCTTCACATCAACGTCATGATAAATAAAGCTAAAAGTGTTCTAGCGTTTGTAAAACGTTGGTCTAAGGAATTTAGTGACCCCTACGTAACTAAAACCCTTTTCACAACCTTAGTAAGACCGACACTAGAATACGCATCTATAATCTGGAATCCGAGTTACAAAATTCATTCCGATCGACTTGAATCGATTCAAAAACAATTTTTACTTTTTGCATTAAGAAATTTGAATTGGAACCCTCATTGCAATCTTCCCTCGTACACTAGTCGCTTAAAGCTTATTAACCTTCCAACTTTAGCTAATCGTAGGGAAACTCTGGGTGTAATATTCGTAACGAAACTGCTGAAGGGATCAATAAATAGTCCATTTCTTCTTTTTGAAATAAGTTTAAACATTCCTGCCCGTCCATCAAGACATTACCAGCCCATATTTTTAAAACAATGGAAAACTAATTTTGAATTAAATGAGCCATTCCGATCTCTATGCAAAAGTTTTAACACATACTCTACCTACTTTGACATCTCTGACTCTCTATCCATTATAAGGAAAACTCTTCTTTCAATTCTGAACAAATAACAATTTGTCTACTAGATATAGTTTCCTTCTACTAATTTAGGATAATATGTATTTCATTGTTAACTAATGCCGTTTTCGTTTCTGGAAAAAATGTTGCCCTGCTTGTTTTTCTTAGCCATATTGTAAGCTTGTGTGGTAATTTCAGCGAATATTGACCTCTAGCTAAGTCAGAGGGCATCATTATCTACAAAACCAGCCATTTAAAACGAAGACAGGTTACGTAATTTCATAATTGAGATATTAAAGGGTAACATTTTATGACAGAATCGAAAACGCCATAAGTAATTGCTTCTAAGTGTATATATAAACTTATGTATGTGTAATCAGCTGATGAATTTCTATTCTGTAGCTGAGCAGCATAAGAACTCGACGTTTAACAAACTCCAGCCACTCAACACCTTGGCAAAATTAAAAAAATATATATCCGTGCGTCATGCGGATTGCGCTGCTCGCGACGGTCGGGCGGGATATGGAGGGTAAACCGTTGGGAATTATTATTATTATAAACTACTAGCAAATACCCGTCACACTTCGCTGCGACAAATCACACTATACCCATCGGTCTCCCCACCAGTCAGCATTCCCCGTTCCCCCTATCTCTTCCTCCTCTTATACAACTCTCTCTCTCTCCTCCCCGTCTCACGTTCCTTATCAACAACTTTCCATGGCCATCCGGTGCACATATCGGTGTACATCATGATTACTAATATATTTTGGATAACCGACTGGAAAATTGGAATGGAATGAACTCTTTATTGAAGCTCTGATTGATACCTTTAATTTGATACCAACAATGCCCAAAAATATTTCGGGGGCTATTTACGTCCATGTTTCGGCCTCAATCCCGGGAACCGATTGAGATATCCATATAGTGTAAAATATATATGGCTGCCCTTATCAGCACCTTTAGTTTGATACCAATATTACGAAAAAATATTTGGGGTCATCCGGGTCCACGTTTTGGTCTCTATCTAGACAACCGACTGGAAAATTGGAATGGAATGAACTCCATATTGAAGCTCTGATTGATACCTTTAATTTTATACCAACAATGCCCAAAAATACTTCGGGGGCTATTTAGGCCCATGTTTCGGCCTCAATCCCGAGAACCGATTGAGGTATCCGTGTAGTGTAAAATATATATGGATACCTTGATCAGTACCTTTAATTTGATACCAATATTGCGAAAAATTATTTGGGGCCATCCGGGTCCACGTTATGGTCTCTATCTGGAGAATCGGCTGGAAAATTGGAATGGAATGAACTCTCTATTGAAGCTCTGATTGATACCTTTAATTTGATACCAACAATGCCCAAAAATATTTCGGGGGTTATTTACGTCCATGTCTCGGCCTCAATCCCGGGAACCGATTGAGGTATCCGTATAGTGTAAAATATATATGGCTGCCCTGATGAGCACCTTTAGTTTGATACCAATATTACGAAAAAATATTTGGGGTCATCCGGGTCCACGTTTTGGTCTCTATCTGGAGAACCGACTGGAAAATTGGAATGGAATGAACTCCCTATTGAATCTCTGATTGATACCTTTAATTTTATACCAACAATGCCCAAAAATATTTCGGGGGCTATTTAGGCCCATGTTTCGGCCTCAATCCCGAGAACCGATTGAGGTATCCGTGTAGTGTAAAATATATATGGATACCTTGATCAGTACCTTTAATATGATACCAATATTACGAAAAAATATTTGGGGTCATCCGGGTCCACGTTTTGGTCTCTATCTAGAGAACCGACTGGAAAATTGGAATGGAATGAACTCCCTATTGAAGCTCTGATTGATACCTTTAATTTGATACCAATATTGCGAAAAAATATTTGGGGCCATCCGGGTCCACGTTTTGGTCTCTATTTGGAGCACCAACTGGAAAATTGGAATGGAATGAACTCTCTATTGAAGCTCTGATTGATACCTTTAATTTGATACCAATAATGGTCAAAAATATTTCGGGGGCTATTTAGGTCCATGTTTCGGCCTCAATCCCGGGAACCGATTGAGATATCCGTATAGTGTAAAATATATATGGCTACCGTGATCAGCACCTTTAATTTGATACCAATATTGCGAAAAAACATTTGGGGCCATCCGCGTCCACGTTTTGGTCTCTACTTGGAGCACCAACTGGAAAATTTGAATGGAATGAACTCTCTGTTGAAGCTCTGATTGATACCTTTAATTTGATACCAATATTGCGAAAAAATATTTGGGGCCATCCGGGTCCACGTTTTGGTCTCTATTTGGAGCACCAACTGGAAAATTGGAATGGAATGAACTCTCTATTGAAGCTCTGATTGATACCTTTAATTTGATACCAATAATGGTCAAAAATATTTCGGGGGCTATTTGGGTCCATGTTTCGGCCTCAATCCCGGGAACCGATTGAGATATCCGTATAGTGTAAAATATATATGGATACCCTGATCAGCACCTTTAATTTGATACCAATATTACGAAAAAATATTTGGGGTCATACGGGTCCACGTTTTGGTCTCTATCTGGAGAACCGACGGGAAAATTGGAACGGAATGAACTCTCTATTGAAGCTCTGATTGATATCTTTAATTTGATAACAATAATGCAGAAAAATATTTCGGAGGAATCAGGGTCCATATTTTGGCCTATATCTCGGGAAGGGGTTGAGATACCAGAATTAAATGTGGTCATAATTTCAATCTAATACCAGGTGATCATTGTGTCAAAATTTGAATGTGATCGGCCCGGTAGTTTCGGCGTCCATAGGGAACAAACATACAAACAAACAAACAAACAAACTTTCATCCTTATATATATAGATTTTCAAATCAAAGATAAATTTTATTTGTGATTCATTTCTCAAAAGAATCAAAAATTTGATTCGAATCAAAATTTTGATTCTAAATAATTTTGATTTGAAATCAAGTTTGAATCAAGAATCAAGTTTGGATCAAGAATCAAAACATATTTTTGATTCTCTTGAGAAATGAATATTTTATTTGAAAATAGTTTGAATCGTTTTTAATCGGAATTTTAGCTGGTGGTTTCCAGTTGCGTGACCGTTATGTGTGTTTATGAATGCGAGAAATATCTACATATTAGATGCAAAAATGTCGAAAATGCATGTACAAATGTTCAATGTTCGGCACTACTTACCTACATATGTATTTGAAAGTGATTTTCATTCATGTATTTAATAGTCTCAGCGCCGAAACCGTTTAACGGATCAGCATGTTAGAAATTTATTGCTAATAAAGTTGTACCCAGATGAATAGATCTTTCTGAATTCATGAACTAAAAGATCCGTCAATATTTTTATGCACACATATATGTACATATCTATGTAAGATATTTACATACATATATATGTATGTAGGGACATATGTATTTCTGAATTTAATTACTCATATTTTTTTTAATTTATTCTATTTTTTATAAATATCGTTTCCTGTTTTCTTACAAATGCATTTTTCAAGTATATGTGTACATAATAATAATAATAATACAATGGCGCTATTATAACTCTGACGAGTTTTATGGCCGAGCTTCTCTCCCAATTCGAGGTGTGCTCCTTTTTTTGTTTTTCCTACTAATTGGGTGGACCTACAGTTTTATGCCGGCTCAGAACGGCGAATGCATCTTTTTGTGAGAAGCCTTTTCATGGCAGAAATACTCTCGGAGGGTATGCCGCCCACTGCCGAGAGGTGACCGCTGCTCTTAAAAAACCCAATAATAGGATTTTTACTAATTAGAAAAATTGTTTTGGTGTTTGGCTCGGACCGTGGTTTGAACCCGAGACCTCTGGCATAGCAGGCGAGCACTCTACCCACTGCACCACAGCGGCCATGTATGTGTACATACAATTATTTAAAAGTCTTATGAGGTGGGTTTTGTCGAAGACTGGGGTAATGCTCATCCTAAAGAACATGCAGATATACTTATTGGGGCGGGGTGATAGTGGGGATTCTATTATTGTAAGGCAACATTACATACTTTAAACCAGACCTGGGTAATATCAAGTACCAGTACGACTTGTGACAAGTACATTTTAAAAGAATTGTACTAGTACTGGTACTTCTTCTTCTTCTTGATTGGCGCTTAACCGTATAGACGATTCTGGCCGAGTCCAACAGAGCGCGCCAATTGCTTCTGTTTCGTGCAGCATGGCGCCACTTGGGAACACCTAGGGAGGCAGCATCGCTGTCCACCTGATTTTCCCAACGCAGTGGAGGTCTCCCTATTCTTTTGCGTTCAGCGGGTTTCGATAGAAATGCTTTCTTGGCCGGAGCGCCTTCGTCCATTCTCACGACATGACCTGCCCAACGCAGCCGCTGGATCTTTATTCGCTGAACAATGTCGATGTCTGTGTAAAGCTCGTACAGCTCATCGTTAAATCTCCGTCGATACTCGCCCATGCCAACGCGCAAAGGTCCATAAATCTTACGAAGAACTTTTCTCTCGAATACTCCAAGTGCCATCTCATCTGATTTTGAAATTGTCCATGCTTCTGCGCCGTACATGAGGACTGGAACGATGAGCGTCCTGTAGAGTGTGATTTTTGTTTGTCGAGAGAGGACTTTACTTTTCAGTTGCCTACTTAGTCCGAAGTAGCATTTATTGGCAAGCGTGATTCTTCGTTGGATCTCCGTGCTGACATCATTCTTGGTGTTAATGCTGGTTCCCAGATAGACGAAGTCCTTAACAGTTTCGAATTTGTAGCTATCAACATTGACGTGGCTGCCAAGGCGTGCTGTTTCTTTGTGTGATGACAGGAGGTACTTCGTCTTGTCCTCGTTGACCGCCAAACCCATTTTCTTAGCCTCTTTATCCAGCTTGGAGAAGGCAGAACATACGGCGCGCGTGTTAGTGCCAATGATGTCGATGTCATCGGCGTACGCCAGCAGTTGCACACTCTTGTGATATAAGATGCTTCCTGTATGGTTAAGTTCTGCAGCTCGTATTATCTTTTCCAGCATCAAATTGAAGAAGTCGCACGAAAGAGAGTCACCTTGTCTGAAACCTCGTTTGGTCTCGAACGGCTCGGAGAGGTCCTTCCCAATTCTGACGGAGCTGGTGGTGTTAGTCAACGTCATTTGGCATAGCCGTATAAGTTTAGCAGGGAAACCAAATTCAGACATTGCGGCATACAGGCAATTCCTATTCGTGCTATCAAAAGCGGCTTTAAAATCGACAAAGAGATGGTGTGTGTCGGTTCCTTTTTCATGGGGTTTTTCCAGTATTTGTCGTATTGTGAAGATCTGGTCGATAGTAGATTTACCAGGTCTGAAGCCACACTGATAAGGTCCAATCAGATTGTTGACGATAGGCTTCAGTCTTTCGCACAATACACTTGCTAAGACCTTATATGCGATATTCAGGAGGCTTATCCCACGATAATTGGCGCGTACTGTGGATTCTCCTTTTTTGTGGATTGGGCACAGCACACTTAAGTTCCAATCGTCGGGCATGCGCTCGTCCGACCATATTCTGCATAGGAGTTGATGCATGCTCCTTATCAACTCTTCGCCACCATGTTTGAATAGCTCGGCTGGCAAGCCGTCAGCGCCCGGGGCCTTGTTATTCTTAAGCCTAGATACTGCTATTCGCACTTCGTCATCATCAGGTGGTGGAACATGCCTACCATCATCTGCTATTGGGGATTCGGGTCGTACATCTTCTCCTTCCGCACTTTCACTGTTGCCATTATCTAGCAAGGAGGAGAAGTGATCCCTCCACAACTTAAGTATGCTCTGGACATCAGTTACCAGATCACCGTTATCATTCCGGCAGGAATTTGCCCCGGTCTTGAAACCTTCAGTCATCCGCCTGATTTTTTGATAGAATTTTCGAGCATCGTTCCTACCCGCCAGCATCTCAAGCTCTTCACACTCGCGCCTTTCAGCCTCCCTTTTCTTCTTTCGAAAAAGGCGCCTCTCTTCCTTCTTCGCCGTTCGATAACGCTCCCATACGCTTCGCGTTGCGCCCGCACACAATGTAGCCCTGTAGGCGGCGTTCTTTCTTTCCGAGGCATCGCGACATTCCTTGTCGTACCAGGTTTTTTTGTGGGCTCGCTTGTATCCTATAGATTCCTCAGCGGCGATACGAAGTGAACGAGCGATGTGTTCCCATTCCTCAGATACATCGTTTGGTGAAGGGTTGCTCTCAGAGAGCAGGAGTGAGAGCCGAGTGGTGTATTCATTGGCTGTCTGCGTCATGTGCAGCCTTTCGACTTCAAACTTTCCTTGCTGACCTGTTGGCACATTCTTTGCTGCACAGAGGCGGGTGCGTACCTTGGCTGCTACAAGATAGTGGTCGGAGTCGACATTGGGACCACGGATTGTGCGCACATCTAGGATGCTGGAGCTGTGTCTGCCGTCGATCATGACGTGATCAATTTGATTTCGCGTTTTTCGATCAGGAGACAGCCATGTGGCTTGGTGTATTTTTTTGTGCTGGAATCTGGTACTGCTAATGACCATGTTTCGTGACCCGGCGAAGTCGATCAGCCTCGTCCCATTGGGACTGGTTACGTCGTGGAGACTGAATTTTCCGACTGTGCTGCCAAAGATACCTTCCTTACCCACCCTGGCATTAAAATCGCCAAGCACAATCTTAATGTCGTGACGGGGGCAGCAGTCGTAGGCATGCTCTAACTGCTCATAGAAAGTGTCTTTGATCGCATCGTCCTTCTCTTCCGTCGGGGCGTGGGCGCAGATGAGAGATATGTTGAAAAATCTCGCTTTGATGCGGATGGTGGCTAGACGCTCGTTCACTGGCGTGAACGACAGTACTCGGCGGCTGAGTCTCTTTCCCACCACAAAACCAACACCAAATATACGCTCCTCTGCATGGCCACTGTAATATATAGCGCAAGGCCCACATTTCTTCTTGCCTTGCCCCTTCCACCGCATCTCTTGTATGGCGGTGATGTCAGCTTTCACTCTTTCGAGGACATCAACCAGCTGGGCAGAGGCACCTTCCCAATTAAGGGTCCGGACGTTCCAGGTGCTTACCCTCAAATCATAGTCCTTTAAACGTTTGCCGTGGTTGTCATCAGAAAGGGGTGGTCTCATCCGAGGCTTTGTTGTTGGTTTCATTGGATAGGATTTTTACGTGGTGGGTCCCAAGCCCGACGCACAACCCGCCCTGCGGGAGTTGTATATTGTTACACGTTTATATAGCGAGCCGCTTGCTCCAAGACAGACGCCCGCTCGCAGCCGCACCTGCTGGTGAACAGACGCTGCAGTTATTCCCCTCAACAAGCCCTTAAACCGAATATGTCGGAGTGGCCTTGTCGAGTTGTCGCCTTCTCACTTTAGTTCACACCAAACGGGTGTTCGGTGGCTATCCAGAGGACACTGCGCGGAAGTCGTGAGCTGCTTGCTCCGCATGCAAAAGAATCGCTCTGGCCACCCCCAGGTGGATGGCAGTCAGAAGCTTTCCCCACTTACGTGGACTTCTACACACGAAGCCATCCTCCTTGCATTCCCAAATTTTCAAGTACAAGTACAAGTACAAAGAATTGAAAAATCGATTCAAGTACATTTCTCAATTCATTTCAAGTACTTTGAAGTATTTGCTAAAAATTCAATTCTTTTTCAATTCTTTGTACTTGTACTTGTACTAGTACTTCAATATTCTGAAAGTACTTGGTACGGACTCATTACTTCAAGATCAAAATATAAAGTACTTAAGTACGTAATAGTCCAATTACTACTCAGTATACCCAGGTATGCTTTAAACCCAATAACAGGAAAATTATCATTAACCTCAAACCAAATACTTTTGTTTGGTGCAATTACAGTGAAGCGGCAACACACATTTAGCGCGACAAAGCAGCGCGCACCAATACCATGACAAAATAAGACTGTGTTAGTGTGCCCATCACTGATCCCCCGCAGTAAAAATCCGAAATGAATCCTTTATGAATTTATGAATCACTGATGAAATTGGCCTATGACTGAGCAGGCATCAGTGAATACTTTCATATTAAGACTGCTGAATTTTTCATATAAATGGTTTGCTTTCCTCAGAAAAAACAAAAAAGTAAAAATTGTACTCACTTATAACGACAGTGATGAATATTCAACAAAGAATCATCAATGATCATTCAGTAGTGAAACAAATTTACTGCAGGGTCTACACAAACTTAAACGCGTACACTACAAGTACCGTTAGGTCTGTTAGGGGTTGTGTTTGTGTATATCGTTGTCGCATGAACACTACGCTACGTTATTGAATTTTATCATAAGGTTTATTTTCGAAGACTGGTGTAAACATTGAACTTTTATTAGATTTGTATTTTTCTTGGGATTAATATTCGATTATAGTTTTTTATAATTTTTTGTTGTTATTGTCACTGCTACTATTTTGTTGTTTTTTTTTTTGTTTTTTTCTGTTTTTTTTGTTTTTGCTTTTGTATTTGACTTTGCTTTTGATTTGTTTTTGTTTTTAGTTTGATTTTGTCTTGTTGTTGTATGTATATTAGGCATATAACAAATTTTGACGAAAAATTTGGCATACCACCACGTGGTGGCAAATATTGTACAAGTAATGAATATCACTTTTTTAGGTGATTTCGGTTCAAAAACGTTCCGCGCAAAAATAGATTTCTAAAAAAAGTCAGATTTTTTTTTAATTTTTTTTAATATTTTTATTTTTACATTCTTGTCAATTGTTATATGAAATAAGTTTTAAGTTTAAAGTATGTGATGATTTACACAATGGTAAAATGTCTTGCACAATTTTAATTGCACGCTCTGCGCAGATGTACAAAACTTTTTTCTACCAAAAAAAATTTTTTTAAATTTTTGTTCATTAAAAAAAAAATGGCCAATAGCTCATTTAAATTCACATAAAATAATTATTAGAATTAGAAAACGGCCATATAAATACAAACATAAATATGTATATCGGAGAGCCTGCCGAAAAACAAAAGTCTGAAAAACAATAACAAGCATTGCCTGTACAAAAGCTTTGCTTGTTAATAGCTTTAGAACTTTGTACAAACCAAACACACAATCGCACCAACATACTAGGTAGCAAAGGCAGAGTGTCATTAAGCTACTGTTGTTGGTAGAGCTGCAAAACTATCGATGGCACTATCGATAGTATCGATAGTTTTATTTTCGTGTCACTATCGATAGTTTTTTTCCACTATCGATGGTTATCCCTATTCATTCTTGTAGTTTTGTCCCAAGAGAAGAATACTGAATGTTAGGGAGGAGTTGGATTTCGATATCAAATTGGTAAAATTAATACCCCAGCGGGTTAGGGGGCTTAGAATATACGCGTGGTAAGGAATGTCTGTCGTAAGAGGCGACTAAAATCCACGCTTCTAACGATATACAACTTGTAGTAATTGAACCACACCTCGCTAAATGATATCTGGTCAATGTCAAAATTTTTAATTTTTTCCGATTTTTGAGAGTTTTGATTTTCAAATTAAGTTTTTTTATAAAAATCAGAAAAAATATATTTTTTAATAATTAGCCCGTTTAATTGTTAACGTAATATCAAAGATATCTGATAAAAACATTATTTTTAGCGATTTCTTTCATGTGAAACAAAAGGGATATTTTATGGACTAAAAACTAGGTTATATGACTCATCCGTGTATAGGGCGTCGTTTTACAACTTTTTTTTGCAAAACACTATAGACTTCTTGCGCGGCCTTAAACTTCTCATGTTCAATAGTACTGCCTTTAAAATAAGAAACAATTTGCTGGCACAGCTAAATGCAAAACACGGTAACTCGCATGGAACATGGTGCAAGGTTTCCAATATATTAGCTGCGGAATGATTTGTATCTGACAGCAGCTTTTGTGTCTACAGTACAGCTACTCGCAATTTGAAATCTTCTGATATAAAATGACAAGCAATAGTTAAGTAATTTTCATTATTCCTTTTTTTGCTTGGTTTTCCGACGGGGTAGGAATATGATGTATTGTGGAACGATTTTTTCACAAGGGATGACGAAAGATCGTTCCACAATACATAAGTATCTATATCTTTAGCTTAAGGGCCGTTTACTCAAACTCTGATTAACGCTAACCCTATGAGAGGGTGAAGTCACAAACAAATTTTATCTATTGTCTATACACGGATGAGTCATCTAACCGAGTTTTTCGTTCATAAAAAATATTAAACAAAATTCACATTGATTCCATTTCAAGTGTGAAATTAGTACTATTAACCAACTTTTGGTTGATTTTTCTCTCAGTGTAAGTGAAGTATCTAATTCTTATTTTATCTTTTATTTAATTATTGTTTTGCGTAAAAAATTAAAGACTTTTTGGAAAGAAAACTGTAAACAAAACCATCCCTCTTTTTATTTTAGTGAAATATTCATAAAAAACTATCGATAGTATCGATAGTTGTTTTTTCGACTATCGAAACTATCGAGTGGTCCGACTATCGATGGTTTTGCAGCTCTAGTTGTTGGTATGTAGATTGTAATGGAAGGAAAATTTAAATTTAAGCGAAACAAAGCTGACGGCGGTGGTAGCTCAATGGTATAGACAATGGACTACCAATCGAACGACTTAAGTTCGATTCTCGGTTGACGGCGCTTGAAGAAGTCTGATGAGGGGATGTGGTGGTCTCCGAAATGGATCCATAACTTCTACCAAAAAAATTTTTTTCAATTTTTCTTCATTGAAAAATGGCCAATAGCTCATTTAAATTCACATAAAAAAACTTTTTTTGTTTTTTCAGCAGTTCTGATTAAAAAGTAATTTCGTTTTGCGCGGAAACTTTTTTGCAATTTCGCAAAAAAAAAAAAATAATGGGGTTCATACTTTTTTATGCTCTATTCGACTATGGTTGGGATGGGCAAAAGTTGCCCATTTGCCCTCAAAAATTCTGCCAGCTGAGACTTTCCTGGGTGAGAGGGGATTTCAAAACAAAGGAGAGGACGAAAATTTGAGCAAGTTGTGTCTGTATTAGTGACCATAATGGGAGAAAAATTATTCATTAATTGACAATTGAATTTTTTTTGTTACTCACAAAATTTTCAATTAACCCTATGTGGTCTAATATTCGCTTCGCTCCCTACTATTTATCACAAAAGCTTTAAAGACATAAGTGTAGATAAATTCACAGAAATCATCCATTTTCGATTAGATTTTTTACTAATGAATTCATTTTTTATCATGGTATTGATCTTTCCAACTCGCTGTACATATTATAGAAACATGTCGAGAACCTCACATAAGAATGTTATGGTTAAAGTCAATAGGCTGTTTAAAATTCTAGAAATAAATACAATGGATGTGAACCTAGAATCAGTAAAACCTTAAGTTGTGATGGGAATCTCTTGATTTGAAAAGACTTTTGAATGTAGGAAAAAACCAAACCGAACGACCTTCGTGATCTACAAACCGCACCCACGTAAATGTTCGGGATCCCTTCTTCGTTTTTTGCTTCGTTGAACTAATTCACACTAAACTTTATTTTAGATATAAATAATAAAACTTTAATGGGTTAATTTTCTGTATCTCACGAATTATTACCAGGGATGCCAACTTTCAGTTTCAATTTAAGAATATTTTCGGTGGATTTTGTTTAAATTTATTTAAAAATAAATTGACGCTTAAATTACTTATATAATATTTAAGAAAATAAATTCTATGAAGCAGTAAAATGATCCAAAAATTTACTAATACTATAGATGTTTTAATAAGAAATTTATGTCTCGGGGCCTTGAAAATATTCAAAGATTTGGCCTTGAAATTATTTTTATTTTCTTCTGCTCTCCTCATTTATTTATTTATTAATTTTACACAAAACCAATTCAGCTGTAAAACATGTTAATTACTATTTTTTATATTTTAAGAATATTCTGATATTTGGTCGTACCATACGAAAACTAGTACATTTAAAATTTCTGACGAAAGCTGGCAATAAAAAAATTCTGTACGAAAAGTAGCACATTTAACTTTGGCGGACGAAAAGTAGGTCTTTAAATTTTTGGCTGATGAAAAGTAGCAATAATTATATACTGTTTATACATTAAAATTGTGGTTTGAGCGAAATTTCTGCATTTCGTCAGCCAAAAGTCAAAGTTGCGACTTTGCGTCACCCAAAAATTTAAAGTGCTTGTATTCGTCAGCCACAAAAAATCGTATACTAGTTTTCGTATGGTACGACGATTTATTTTGAGCATTTTTATTGTGCATAGCAATATGTACTTACCTATGAACATACATACATATATGTATTTTAATTCGCATATACCACAGTGCACTGCCAGGAGATCAAATTTAGTATATTTTGCACATACATATATAATCAACAATAGTAAAACTAAAAATGTCCAAAATTGATCTCTGAAATAAGTAGCTGCGGCAACTCTTACTCAGAAGTTTTTACATTTCAAAAAACCACCCCATTTTTCTATTTAAATTTTAAAAACTCTCAGTTTCGTCAAAATGAAGTGCACTGTGGGCAATATCAAACAAATTTTGTAGTCCAAAATTGTATTAGCTTCTATTTTAATTTAATTTCATATCACTTTAAAATAAGAAGTTGGAGGAGAAAATAAAATATCAACATTATAAAAATTAAAACACTTAATAATAATAATACACTGGCGCTATTATAACTCTGACGAGGTTTAAGCTTAATAAACAGCTGAACAGTGATAATATCGCAATAAAGATGGTTATAGCAGAGAGTCACTCTTCCCCTTTCGGTTTTATAGGTTGCCAAATTATCATATTTTGTATTAATTTTACATTCTTCATGACAGTGAAAAACTGTAACAAAAAATCGATCAGCTGATCAGCGTTACGGCTCAAAACCAAAATTCATTTGTTTTTTTATTTTTTAGAAACTAGAAAAAAAATTTAAGCATAGATGCAACTACAGATGTTTCACCTTAGATCCCTCTAAGCTTATGGCCGAGTTTCTCTCCCAATTCGAGGTGTGCTCCTTAACTTTTGTTTTTCCTACCAATTGGATGGACCTACAGTTTTACGCCGGCTCCTAACGGCGAATGCATTTTTTGTGAGAAGCTTTTTCATGGCAGAAATACACTCGGAGGATATGTCGCCACTGCCGAGAGGTGACCGCTATTTCTAAAAACCCAATAATTGCGTTTTAATCACCTAGAAAAATTTGTTTAGTGTTTGTCCGCCTGTAGTATAGCAGGCGAGCACTCTACCCACTCTACCACAGCGGTCATTTGATGTTATACAAAATGTGTATTAATTGAAATAAAATTAGTAAATTTTAATAACAAATTAAGCTGAGAAATTACCATCTGATACCAATGTAGGAGATATTAAGCGACTAGCTGTAGCGAAGAAAATATCTCCTAATAAAGAGGAGCTAACGAAAAAAAGGTAACGAAAATTACATTTTTAATATTTATTTTCTGTCATGTTTTTTAATTATTCTTTGAATTTCTTTAATATACATATAAAATGTATGTATTAAAATCAGTTCATTCCAAATGTGAATTAACAAAATATTTTTATTTTGAAATTAAAAATGTTTATTTTATATTAACAACATTTTATTGACTTTTTCACACTGTGCTCATTCTTATATCCATGATACAAATATGTACTACTAGGCAGTTACGTATTCGGTGGGTTTTCTGGGGGTTCCATCCCCTCAGAAATTTAGGGACTTCCACATTAATTTTTAATACTAATGAAAATTGAATGTGGTACGTATTCGGGGGGTTTTCTGGGGGTTCCATCCCCCTCAGAAATTTAGGGACTTCCACATTAATTTTTAATACTAAGAAGAACGCGTAAAATCGCTGAAAAATGAAATTTTACATTGTCAAATATTTACTAGTTTCCATTGTTAATTCGGAAGGTTATCTGGATGAAGATTATTTAGAAACATTGTAGTAGATTAAATGGAGAAGCTATACCCCAAAAAGGATATATCTGAAAAATCTGTCGTAGGGCAGCTATATGTTATAGGGGTCCGATGTCGACAATTTTAGTCACATTATTTGGGTCAGTATGGGTACTGTGGCCGCTGTGGTGCAGTGGGTAGAGTGCTCGCCTGCTATGCCAGAGGTCTCGGGTTCAAACCACGGTCCGAGCCAAACAAATTTTTCTAATTAGTAAAAATCCAATTATTGGGTTTTTTAAGAGCAGCGGTCACCTCTCGGCAGTGGACGGCATACCCTCCGAGAGTATTTCTGCCATGAAAAAGCTTCTCACAAAAAATGCATTCGCCGTTCGGAGCCGGCATAAAACTGTAGGTCCACCCAATTAGTAGGAAAAACAAAAAGGAGCACACCTCGAATTGGGAGAGAAGCTCGGCCATAAAACTCGTCAGAGTTATAATAGCGCCATTGTATTATATTATATTATATGGGTACCAATACTGCAAAGTTTCTTGTCCCTAGCTTTTCAAATGGAGAAGATATACCCCAAAATCTATAATCTGAACAATCGGTTCTATGGGAGCTATATACTACAGTGGTCCGATTCGGCCGATTCCGACAAATGATCATCTAGTCATAAAAATATATCCATATACCGAATTTCTCAAATATGTCTGGAGAAATACTCCTTGAGTTTGAAAATTTAATTTTTAGTCATACCTTTCTAATAATAATAATACACTGGCGCTATTATAACTCTGACGAGGTTTAAGCTTAATAAACAGCTGAACAGTGATAATATCGCAATAAAGATGGTTATAGCAGAGAGTCACTCTTCCCCTTTCGGTTTTATAGGTTGCCAAATTATCATATTTTGTATTAATTTTACATTCTTCATGACAGTGAAAAACTGTAACAAAAAATCGATCAGCTGATCAGCGTTACGGCTCAAAACCAAAATTCATTTGTTTTTTTATTTTTTAGAAACTAGAAAAAAATTTTAAGCATAGATGCAACTACAGATGTTTCACCTTAGATCCCTCTAAGCTTATGGCCGAGTTTCTCTCCCAATTCGAGGTGTGCTCCTTAACTTTTGTTTTTCCTACCAATTGGATGGACCTACAGTTTTACGCCGGCTCCTAACGGCGAATGCATTTTTTGTGAGAAGCTTTTTCATGGCAGAAATACACTCGGAGGATATGTCGCCACTGCCGAGAGGTGACCGCTATTTCTAAAAACCCAATAATTGCGTTTTAATCACCTAGAAAAATTTGTTTAGTGTTTGTCCGCCTGTAGTATAGCAGGCGAGCACTCTACCCACTCTACCACAGCGGTCATTTGATGTTATACAAAATGTGTATTAATTGAAATAAAATTAGTAAATTTTAATAACAAATTAAGCTGAGAAATTACCATCTGATACCAATGTAGGAGATATTAAGCGACTAGCTGTAGCGAAGAAAATATCTCCTAATAAAGAGGAGCTAACGAAAAAAAGGTAACGAAAATTACATTTTTAATATTTATTTTCTGTCATGTTTTTTAATTATTCTTTGAATTTCTTTAATATACATATAAAATGTATGTATTAAAATCAGTTCATTCCAAATGTGAATTAACAAAATATTTTTATTTTGAAATTAAAAATGTTTATTTTATATTAACAACATTTTATTGACTTTGTCACACTGTGCTCATTCTTATATCCATGATACAAATATGTACTACTAGGCAGTTACGTATTCGGGGGGTTTTCTGGGGGTTCCATCCCCTCAGAAATTTAGGGACTTCCACATTAATTTTTAATACTAATGAAAATTGAATGTGGTACGTATTCGGGGGGTTTTCTGGGGGTTCCATCCCCCTCAGAAATTTAGGGACTTCCACATTAATTTTTAATACTAAGAAGAACGCGTAAAATCGCTGAAAAATGAAATTTTACATTGTCAAATATTTACTAGTTTCCATTGTTAATTCGGAAGGTTATCTGGATGAAGATTATTTAGAAACATTGTAGTAGATTAAATGGAGAAGCTATACCCCAAAAAGGATATATCTGAAAAATCTGTCGTAGGGCAGCTATATGTTATAGGGGTCCGATGTCGACAATTTTAGTCACATTATTTGGGTCAGTATGGGTACCAATACTGCAAAGTTTCTTGTCCCTAGCTTTTCAAATGGAGAAGATATACCCCAAAATCTATAATCTGAACAATCGGTTCTATGGGAGCTATATACTACAGTGGTCCGATTCGGCCGATTCCGACAAATGATCATCTAGTCATAAAAATATATCCATATACCGAATTTCTCAAATATGTCTGGAGAAATACTCCTTGAGTTTGAAAATTTAATTTTTAGTCATACCTTTCTACGGAATTGCCCATATGTGTATATATTTGGCGTTTTCGATTCGCCATCACACAAGCGAGGTCGGATCGAACAAAAATGTTTGAACTCATAATGAGTAGTATCCATACTCGCTAACTGGTCGATAAAAATTTCCCTCTGCTCGCTATCATTCACATATAAATTTGACAGAAGGAAATTTATAGCCAGCAGAGAAATTGTGAATCGAAAGCGGCTATTAATAGATATATATTGGATATTGTTAGTCTTTTTCGCCTTTTAAGCACTGATTATTATTTTAGTAAATATAAAACATATGTACATATAAATATGGTGAACATAAATTTGTGGTCACAAGCCATAACCGCCTAAGTCGACTTAAGACAAAATTTCTTCATAACATTTTGTTTTATATACAACAATTTTATCGTAGCATTGTGGATGGCTCATCGATTTGGCATTCATAGTTTGTAATCAACTTTTATGATTTTTCAAAAAACGCATTCGAATATAAAAAGCAATTTATCTCGAAATCATATTTTACGACTTAGGCGATTATGGCTTGTGGCCACAGAAATATTCGAAAAAAATCAAGGGCTCCCCCCAAAATATTTTTTTGGTGGCCTTATTTGGTTTTTGAAGTTTGACTATAAAAATTTCTTTTGAGAGTCAAGCAAACATATCGCACCCTAAATCATAGTGACACAACTCAAATTTTTTAAATCGAGCTTTTTGCATAAATGGGTACACAGAACATATTTGTAGTGATTGAGAAGAAGAAACATTTCAATAAGTGTCTCTTTTGACCAAAAAATTACAATTTTACGTGGCCTTTTGCCGTACGATTGCTTACAAGGAAAAAAAGTTTTTTTGCCTCATATATTCGTTTGAATAATGAAAAAACATATAATGTATGGCGCCACTATACATGCTGTTTCTATATTCAAGCGATGATAGATGGAGAAATATCTTGCTAAGTTATTCATGTATACATACATGCATATGTATGTACATTAGAGTGCGTTTAAAATTCAAATTAACGATATTTTACTGTATCGCCCCCTCAATCTGTAGTAAGATGGTCAGAGATATCTCACATAAATTTTGGTCCCGATTGGTGGCGGTTAAGGCGTGGCGCATTGAGGTCAAAGTTCAGAAAACTCTATGAAGGGTCAAAAAATCAAAATATTTTTTTTTAATTATATTATACCCAAAATTAATACTTCTATACCCAAGGATAACAAATATAAATTTTGGTTCCGATTGATGGCGGTTTAGTGGTGTTTTAAGGGGGTCAATGTTCACATTGCCATAGAAGACTTACATTTTTAGTGTCGCATATGGTAATCTGAACTTTGACCCCTTTAAAACACCAGTAAACCGTCATCAATCGGGACCAAAATTTATATTTGTTATCCTTGGGTATAGAAGTATTAATTTTGGGTATTAGATAATTAAAAAAAATATTTTGATTTTTTGACCCTTCATAGAGTTTTCTGAACTTTGACCTCAATGCGCCACGCCTTAACCGCCACCAATCGGGACCAAAATTTATGTGTGATATCTTTGACCATGTGACTACAGATTGAGGGGGCGATACAGTCTTTTTATGAACTTTTAAATTTTTCATACAAATTAAAAGCACCCTAATGTACATACATATATAAATGTACAGTGGCGCACACAGAAAAAAATTTTGGGGGGGTTTCAATATCCAACGGAAATTTTAAAAAAAAATACTTAAAACTCGTCCAGACAATTTTTACTTAAATTTATGTTTGGGGAGTGGACCTACGTATGCACACATTAAACAAAGGCACCTTTTAAATCTCAATTCATTGCATTTTCTCTGTATTTAAACTAAAACTAACAAGTAAGGAAGCCTAAGTTCGAGTGGAATCGAACATTAGATACTCAGATGTATGCTTTCATTGTTTGTTTGCGTTTGTTCGATTAGGGTGTATTTTATATGAATCGAGTGCCGCATAAAGTGGGCGCAGCCACGCCCATTTTCAAAATTTTATCAATCATCCAACTAAGCATATAAATATTATTGTTAGTGCACATTTGCAGCCCTTTATGACTTCTGATTACAAAGATGTCACGTTACAAATTCCCAAAGGGTTTCCCAGAAATATCTTTGTTAAAAAGTAGGCGTGGTCATAAACCGACTTCGCTAAATTTTTGAGCATGTATTACCACAAGTTATTAAAGTGTACAAACTGATTTTCGTCATTATTTGTAGAGTTATGGGTTCCGAAATCTCGCAGATTCCTTTGTCTGAAAAGAGGCGGTGCCACACCCATTTTCCAACATTTTTCTATTTTTTGTTTTATGTCTATAGTTGGATTCATGACACAAAATTTCAATAACATATCTTTATATTTGACATAGATATCGCTTAAAATATTTTTATTATGCCCCTTAATAGTTCCCATATATAAATTTGGGCGTGGTCGTCAATAGATTTTGGCAATTTTTCGTCCAAACATTTTCCTAAGTAGGTAAATTACGCGTACCAAATTTCGTCGATATATCTGCTACGGTTTCTGAGTTATGACCTATAAAACTTTCAATGTTTTCCCCTTAATAAGTGGGTGTGGCACCGCCCATTTTCCAAAATTTCACCATATGTCTTCATAAGGGCCTGAGCTGAATACGTAGGTGAAATTTTGTCACTCCAGCTCTATTAGTGACTCCGATTTTTACTATATGGGAAAGTGGGCGTGGTCATGATCCGATTTCGGCTATTTTCAATACCAACCGTCCCAGTCTCGATACCAACTTGCATTCCAAATTTCATCAAAATATCTCAATTTTTGCGCGAGTTAGAGTGTTTACAGACGGATGGACGGACGGATGGACATGGCTCAATCGATTTCTCTTTTCACCCTTATTTCATTCTGTTACAATCCACCGTTATGTGATTAAAACTATAATACGCTGCGTTCTAGTACCGCTGAGTATAACAAACCTCAGCTAATATCCATAGCATACTTTTAGGGAAATGTCTCCACACTGCTTGTTTATAAACATAATCTGTAGTTGTTGACAAACATTGGCAATGTACATCCACGAATATTCATAGGTTTTACAACATGCATTTACATAAATATTTGTGCATGTACCATCTTTTATAAAATTATTTTTTGTATGGTGCTGTCAAATTTGGGGGGGGGGGTTAACCCCAAACCCCCCCTTGAGTGCGCCAATGTAAATGTATTAGGGGCCCAGTATATTGACCAATATATGAGGATGGTATAAATATTTGAATCGATTTAAATATTTTAAATGATTTCTCATATAGCCTTCAATTTTACAGCTCCATTTAGCATGCCGGTAAGTATATTTTCGTTTTCTCAATTTCCTTTTCCACTTATTGGATAGATAAATTTATGAAGTTATATGCAATTAAATCATTCGCTGTCATATTGTTTTTTTTGTTATGGTTTAATTTTTTGTTCAAATCGAAATAAAAAGTTAGAAAAATTAACATTTGCTACCTCCAATATTATTCAGTATAATGCGCAACAAATACATATACATACATACATACATACATAGTAAATATCTGTGTACACTGTGAATAACTCAGCTAGACATTTCTCCATACATGTATTTATGTAGTCCTTCCTGGTTATTAAATTCCACAGGCGGGTATCTAATGTCTCGTTATTCCAGAACTTGGGCGTCCTAAATTTCTCTCGCTCAAAAAAATATATATTTTTTAAACTTCAAAAGAAATAGCCAATAGCGTGTAGGCTGAAATACAAAAGGAATGCCCATTCTTTTAGAAATAATACTCCATTTTGTATGATATTCCCTCAAAATCTCCTCCCTATAATACGAAATATCTGGATTTTCATTTTCTAAAAAATGAATTCATTTGAAATATGTTTATACTAAACAAATAAAATCCCAATATACCAAATGCAATGACGAAATGTATCTACAACACTTTTCATATTTTTTTCTTCAGGTAGAAAGCTTTATCCTCCATAATTTTCTCCAACTAATTTGTCAAATATTGATTTTATGTCGTACTATCAATTATAATGTGGCCGCTGTGGTGCAGTGGCCGCTGTGGTGCAGTGGGTAGAGTGCTCGCCTGCTATTCCAGAGGTCTCGGGTTCAAACCACGGTCCGAGCCAAACAAATTTTTCTAATTAGTAAAAATCCAATTATTGGGTTTTTTAAGAGCAGCGGTCACCTCCCGGCAGTGGGCGGCATACCCTCCGAGAGTATTTCTGCCATGAAAAAGCTTCTCACAAAAAATGCATTCGCCGTTCGGAGCCGGCATAAAACTGTAGGTCCACCCAATTAGTAGGAAAAACAAAAAGGAGCACACCTCGAATTGGGAGAGAAGCTCGGCCATAAAACTCGTCAGAGTTATAATAGCGCCATTGTATTATTATTATATTATCAATTATAACTGCCACATTTTCTATACATTTTGCATGCTTATAACCTTCCAATTAGGTCTATAATTGCCCAACAAAATATTTTTTTTTTCATTCCGAAGTTCAAACTGACGTTTACAAGCTTGAAAGCAAAATTAATTTAAATTGTTATATACACGCTTTAACAAATTTCAAAACAAATATCCATACAAAAACATCAATCCCTAAATGTTTCCGAAAATCCCTTAAAATCGGTGGTCTCCATATCTGGCAACCTAGAGTAAAACTCTGCCAAGCTCTCTTATTTACAAACACATATGCAAAAGAAACATATACGTACACGGCTGTTTCTTACCCCCCGGTTCAAATTTTGTTCCCCTATCCTCCATAACTTCGCTTAGCCCCTCTGCTACGAGCTCTTGCCCATCACTACACCTTTTTCAGTTTAAATTCAGAAAGTTCCAATTGATATTCAGAATTTGCAATTGATATTCAGAAAATTACAATTGAAATTCAGAATTTCCATTTGAAATTCAGAAAGTTACAATTGAAATTCAGAATTTCCATTTGAAATTCAGAAATTTGCATTTGAAATTCAGAAAATTACAATTGAAATTCAGAAAATTACATTTGATATTCAGAGAATTCCATTTGAAATTCAGAAAATTACATTTGAAATTCAGAAACCTTCCTCACAGCACAAAACAGTTTTCTGAATTTCAATTGTAATTTTCTGAACTCCAAATGTAACTTTCTGAATTTCAAATGGAATTTTCTGAATTTCAAATGTAATTTTCTGAATTTCAATTGTAATTTTCGGAATTTCAAATGCAATTTTCTGAATTTCATATGGAAATTCTGAATTTCAATTGTAACTTTCTGAATTTCAAATGGAAATTCTGAATTTCAATTGTACTTTTCTGAATATCAATTGGAACTTTCTGAATTTAAACTGAAAAAGGTGTAGACTATGGTATGCCGTTTTTCGTGTTTGCAAAAATTGTAAAAAGGTATATGCCTAATGCATATGTAAGTAGGCACGTCCATACATTTGGATGGAAACATGTTCAATCTGTCTTTTTATTTTGCATATTTGTCGCACTGTTGCAGAAAACAGCATCAAGTTGTTTATTGTTATTTTACTATAATATGTACATTAAGGTGGAGTGAAAATTTTTTTTTGGAAATTCAGTTTGTTCCAAAGCCAGAACGGCACCTTTCTAGCCCAGAAATAAACCTGTAAAATTTTATTGATCTACTCGCATGTTTAGAGGTGCCCCCAACCCCACAAAGTTGAGAAAAATAGCACGATCTGGTACAAATGTAAAATTTGTAAATTTATAAAATCAAAAAACGAAGTATGAGGATTGATAAACATAGCTAAGTTGAGTATTAAAGTGTATTTTTTTTTTGAAACAACAATAACAAAAGTTATTAAAGGTCAAAGTTTATATTATGCATTTTTTAAATTTCAATTACTTTAAAACTACTGAATCGATTTCGAATATTTTTATACCATTCGATAGGTATTTTGATTCCCTTTAATATAAATTTTATGTGGATTCCATAACACCTCTGCCCTGCGGGGGTCAACCCCCTTTTACCCTCCCTTACTTTTCATATATAAAATGTATATCAAATTAAAGGGAATCAAAATACTTATCGGACTGTATAAAAACATTCGAAATCGGTTTAGTAGTTTTTAAGTAATTTCAATTTAAAAAAATGCATAATATAAACTTTGACCTTTAATAACTTTTGTTGTTGTTGTTTCAAAAAAAAAAATCACTTTAATACTCAGCTTAGCCATCTTTATCAATTCTCATACTTTGTTTTTGATTTTATAATTTTCAAAATTTCATATTTGTACCAGATCGTGCTTATTGCTTTCAACTTTGCGGGGCTGAGGCAGTTCAAAACGTCATCCTATCGCTATAAAATTTTGTGGGGTTCATTAACTCGTATAAAGGCAACTTTTCATTGCTGGTACGTTCAAAAAAAGAACAAACAAAAAATCTCCATATGAATTCACTCCACCTTAATGTACATAGGTATGCATGTCAATACATTTGTATGCATACATGTTCTCCTTTTTATTTTATAACATGTTTATATTTGCAGTCGAATGTGTATTTACATGTCTGCTTACGTACTGACAATGTCAGGCGATTCACACGGATACACCAGAGCACTAACACAAAGGTTGTTTACGCTTTTTTCGAAATCACTCGTACCAAAAATGAAGATATTAACACACAAAAACCTTCATATGTACGTGAGTCATGATAACTTTATACATATGTTTGTATTTCACTATATGGGTATTTGAGGCAGAAACCAAACTCCCCGAGGATTCGTCCTAGCTCCGAACCTGGAAATGTGAAAATATTTGTAAAATCACTAGAATCACAAACCCAAATGGATGTATCTTGGTTATATCTAATTTGCGCAAAACCTCCAGAGTGTGACGTGAAACGCCACCAATCAGACCGGCACGTTCCAATGTTTTATCATTAGTGAGAACTATCTCTCCACAGGCCGTAATTCCAGCTTCCAATAGTACATTGCGGTAGCCACGTGCAGCACACTGTAAACATACAAAATAAATCTAAATAAACATTTATTCGATGGGAGTTATAAATTATAGCCAGAGGTGTAATTATTGTAAGTGGAAAAAATAAAAATCAAGAAATAATTACATAGGCCCGCAATAGACTTCACCTTTTTATGATTGCTTTTGATAGATTTTGGGGCGCCGATTGAAAAAGTCACATCACGTCAGGTTTTAAAGTGAGTTAGCAACCTTTTTTTTTCCAAGATTACCCTAAGTCTTATTAGTTTTTGATTCATATCTTTGTATATAATACGGATTTTTTTGTACAAGCGATAAATTTTACACCGTTATACCGATTTTCAGAAATGAGGTTTCAAATGAAATGGCTTAATCTGTAGATGTGCAGAAAGGTGTATTTTTTTATAATAATTGCAATTTTTATGCTATTATTTTTTAGTCATTAATATGCTTTTAAGAGCTTTTTGGTCTGTGAATTAGAAAGCAAAACACAAAGTTTCCTTTTCCTCCTACGCGTTTCGGCGCACACTTGCGTCTTCCTCAAGGGAGTCTATTTATTTTCAACAAATATATAAAAAATTATTTATACCAACAAAACATTAATACAAACTAGGAATTCCCGCTACTGTCGAAAATCGACAGTTTTCTAGTAGTTTAGCTCAGTGCCGTAGCGAGGGTGAGGCAACCGAGGCATTTGCCTCGGGCGCCAATAGAGTAGGGGCGCTGAATTTCGGTAATATTAAACATATAGCGGCGACACCTGTTTGTCAACAACCAGCTACTTAAGCTTAGTATCGACCTCTCAAGAAACACTGTAAGTTTGTGATAGAACAACTCCGAAAACACTCCGAAATGGCATAAATATTATGAAAGGATAGTTTTGTCTCTTAAGTTAGATTATAAATCAGCTGTTTTATAACGATACTGTTACTGCATAACTAATTTAAGCTTTATACCTCTTTCAAAAAACGAAATTAAATGTAAAGTTGTATTGAGAGCGATTGTAAAATTTTTAAAGTATGTAATATAATTCTTTTAAAAATTTTACAATCGCTCTCATCTTATGTACTTATATTTTATATATTTTACATACGTTGAATGAACCAAATAAAGGAATAAAATAACAGAATTTAAAAATATATAATAATAATGTATTTACTCAACATGATCTCGTACTTAAAGCATCTTTTATTTGAAATATATTTTGTATTCACTATAGGTACATACATATGTATATTTTAAACCCGTTCAAATTAAACGAAAGTGGTTTGTTGTATGCTTTACGAACAGCAATTATGGGTTGGATCCCCAGCCTGGATAGAGGAAAAATTTTTATATAATGACCCACGATCCGATAACAATTAATTTTCCAGAGGTGGTCTCACAGATCACAAAAAACAAAGTCCCACCCGCCGGCCGCTTATAGTTCCGGAAATATTCCTTGTTAAATTAATGTATGTATGTGTAGAACATCTTTCTGCGTGGCGGCCTTTGGCCGCGCTTCAAAAATATTACCCTCAGCCGCAGAATTCTCTTTCTGGATTAATATCCATGGACCAATCCACAGTTGTTTTGTATAAAACGCCTTTTGCGTTCGCAGCCTTCAGCCGCGCTTTACAAAAATAACCCTCAGCCGGGAGAATTCTCTTTCTGGAGAACTTTAATATTAGTCGTGCTTTTATTTAAGCGCATATACATCTGCGCTTAAATTTTGTATGGATTTCTAAGCGCACATCTCTATACGCGCTTAGTTGTCCATACAAAATTTAAGCGCAGATATATATGCGCTTAAATAAAAACCCGGCTATTATAATTTAATAATAGTTTAAAGTGTTAAGATAAGAATATTTCCTGAAAGTTTCACTGAAACATTACCAGTGAAATTGGTTCATTATATACAAGCTGAGCCTGGATAGACAACAAATTCTAATTAAAACCCAATTATTCGGATTTTAAAAATAGCGGTCATTCTAGGCAGTGGGTGGCACACCCTCCGAGAGTATTTCTGCAGTGGGTCGGCTTCAGTATAATGCGCCCGCCGTATTTATTTTCAAACCACTGGAACTTTCGGGAAATGTTCTATGGATGTTAATTTTACTAATTATAACACTCCCGATCATATAATTCGAAAAAGGAAATTATGCTGGCTGGGGCTATTTTTTTTAAAGCGCGGCCAAATGCCGCCAACGCAAGTTTGTTGTACTCAAAAGTGCTGTGGATCGGTCCATAGAGGGTTATTTTTTTAAAGCATGGCCGGGGCCGGGTGCATTAAATTGAAATCTCTTCTGCGGAGCAGCAGACGCGAAGACATACCACGGTGGAAAACACTATGGATCAGATAGTGACAGCGAAAGTGACGATGAAGTTAATTGTATTGCAGATACTGCTGTGGTGCAGTGGGTAGAGTGCTCGCTTGCTATGCCAGAGGTCTCGGGTTCAAACCACGGTCCGAGCAAAACACCAAAACAATTTTTATAATTAGTAAAAATCCAATTATTGGGTTTTTTAAGAGCAGCGGTCACCTCTCGGCAGTGGGCGGCATACCCTCCGAGAGTATTTCTGCCATGAAAAGGCTTCTCACAAAAAATGCATTCGCCGTTCGGAGCCGGCATAAAACTGTAGGTCCACCCAATTAGTAGGAAAAACAAAAAGGAGCACACCCCGAATTGGGAGAGAAGCTCGGCCATAAAACTCGTCAGAGTTATAATAGCGCCATTGTATTATTATTATAGATACATACATACATATGTACATACATATATCACCACTGTGTCCAGGCAGAATTGTAACTCCATTAGTAATTATATAGAGCAGCGATCGGCACCGCTGGCAGAGCAACCAACACACGCGCAAAATATTTGTGGTAGTGTGCGTGCAAAAGCAGAGCACTGAAAAAACATTTATCCGCATACCATGCTTACCTGTCAACGTACAAGTGCAAACTGGTTCGCGGCCAGCGCAGCGATAGCTTGCTAGCAGCGCACACACGATCTATGCATGAGAAACGAGTGGCCCTAAATGACCCAGCTGCCGATCGCCGATATAAAGCAAACAGTGCGGATTATTGTAAAAAAGAGTTCCGGATGTATTTCCGAATTCCAAAAAACTTTTGCGAGCCTATGCGAACGCTTTTTATATTGAGGTACTTATCGCAATTTGCGAGGTTATAAAAGGCTATCTGATTAAAAAGAAACCCAAAACGAATCAAGAGAAATTAAATGAGAAAAAACCATGTTTTATTTTATTCTTTTTATGTTATGTACATATATACATAAGTAACAGCAATAATTTCCGCCAATTTTATTACCATTTTAATTTTAATCCTTTTATGCAACTTTGAATTTGGGGCTTGTGAATGTAAACAAAAATCAGCTGTTTGCGAAAGCTGTTGAACTCTGCAAATTTTGTGTTCGTTTACCTCTTACGATATTTTTCTCTTCTCAGAGGAAAGATGACAATTTTCTCCAACACCTGACTGTTGGAGGCTGCTGAGTAAATGCCCTGCAAAAAAATGTGCGATTAATACCGAAAGATATTTGTCCCGGATTGATCTCTTTCGAGAACAATCGGTCCACAATTAGTCCCCGATTGTTCCCGTACGGGTATAAATGTAGACTAATTGTAGACCAATTGTTCCCTAACGGGTATAAATGTAGATTAATCGCTTTCACCCCGAACGGGTATAAATAATGTAGATTAATCGCTTTCATTCCGAACGGGTACAAATCTAGATTCCTTAAATGTAGAAATTTTACAAAAATGTGCAATGTATTTAAAAAATTGTAGAACAACCGGTAAAACGAATTGAACACCCTTTCTTTTAATAAGAATGATGAATAATAATTTTAACAAAATGTTGCCTAAAAAATCCTATGAAAAAATCCTTTACATTACGATTATATAATGCATACTCAAAACTTACAATTTTTTTTATTTACTTATTGAGATTTTCAAAAGTAAAACATTATATAATCTTTATTTATATATGCATGAACATTTACAATTTTTTAAAGATTGTTATTAAAAATTGCCTTGGCGAACAACTTGGAAAAATCTACATTTGTACCCGTTCGTGCTGAAAGCGATTGATCTACATTTGTACCCGTTGGAGATGAAAGCGATTAATCTACATTTGTACCCGTTCGGGATGTAAGGGTATGTTCAGAAACGCAGCATGAAACGCAACATCGGCAGTAATTATTTTTTGATGATTGTGATGAGCGACGCTTCATGCATAATTTACGTTTATGAACGCTCTGCTTGTACTACAAAACCAGGTTGCGCTTCAAACTGAATTTCTGAACAAAGCCTAAGCGATTGATCTACATTTGTACCCGTTCGGGATGAAAACGATTGATCTACATTTGTACCCGTTCGGGATGAAAGCGATTGATCTACTTTGGTACCCGTTCGGGTATACAAGTTGAACAATTAGTCTCTTCATAGGACATGCTCGAACAAATGCGATCAATTCACTCCATATAAAGGGATGTAAAATTGTATTAGTCGCATGCTCCCTTGCGATTGATCCCGGACACGTCCCAGATTAATCGCATTTTTTGCAGGGTGCTGTTGGAGAAAGTAAGCGAACAAAGCTATTATTACACACAATCATTAGCTTTGTTCAACAACTTTACTTGCAAGAAGAGCGTCAGTGACAAATTAAGAGTAAAAACGAGAATAAGAAAAAATTATCAACGAAAGTTATTGAACACAAAATCGTAAACATTTGCAAGTAAACAGCTGATGCGCTGTTTTCACGATTTGATTTTTAGGTTAGGTTGTAATTAAAATTTTTGAAATTGAAAATGAATGTAAATATCTTAATTAGGAAGACGAAAACCTACTTTGGATATTCCACAACATCGTCAAGATTCCTTTTTACGCTAATTTATTTAGTAAGCCATTAGAAATTTGCGATTAAAATGTTTGCATATTTCCAATTGAAATTTTTGTGATCATGTGTTTTTGACGCTTCTATTTTTTTTAAAGCTGCAAGTAGTTGCAAGTGAAAATTTTACTTGCAACTATTTTCAACTCTCTCGAAGTCTTACTCTCCCAATTTGGCTCCCTTTTGCAAATTTTTTGGGTTATTGAACATAAAATTCGCAACTATTTGTAAAAGCAGTTACAAATTTTGAGTTATTGAACAAAGCTATTTTCAACCATCATCATTTCAACCGTTAAAAGACTGTTCGAGTAGAACGAACGCTGACTGAAATTTGCAAACACACACAATAGTTATGTTCGGCACGCTGATAATTTGTACAATTTGTACAAATTGTCCCAAAATTTTGTCGAATCCTGTTCGGAACTCCACAAACTTTGCAGGCTGAGAGCGGACTTTGACATTTCATTTGGAGAGAAAGTTACAAGTTTTTACGGAGTCTTTTGGGCTCAGTAAAGATTTGCAAGTTGAAAACAGCTGATCTTGACAAAGAATTTTCAGTCTGGAAAACAATTTTAAATTTTTGTAAAACTTTATTATTTTTTAAATATTTGTATGAAATTTCGATATAATGCACCGACCTCGGAATTTTTTGATTGTTTGGGTGGTAGAGAGTTCATATGGATCAGTAAAATGGAAACCAAATCTTGTTGAAACTTATAATTTATTAATAATACAGTATTTTAGCGTAGACCACTCTTATGCATTGGTGACCTTCGGCCGCGCTTTAAGAAAATAACCCTCAGCCGTGGAGCGGTCTACAGTATTTTTGCGTAGTCCGGAGTTTTAAAATTAGTAAAATTAACATCCACAGAACACTTCCTAAAAGTTTAAATCAGGGATTGCAAATAATCGTTATTTTTTAAATTTTGACTAAAAAATCATACTGAAGGAGAAATGCTGAACGCAAAAAAAGTACACAGATGTAATCACCGTAACGCAGAGTATCTCTAGGTGCATTAACTTTTATTTTTTCGATTTTTATAAAAAAAATTGATTTTTAATTATTTTCTGTTTTATTTTCTGCTCAGAAAATAAAAGTTATTTCTTGAGTTTTATTTGCCTTCATAAAATAAAAGTTATTTTTTGAGTTTTATTTTTCGATCAGAAAATAAAAGTTACTTTTTGAGTTTTATTTTTCCCTCAGAAAATAAAATTTAATTTTTTGTTAGTTTTATTTTTCGATCAGAAAATAAAAGTTGTTTCTTGAGTTTTATTTTTCCATCAGAAAATAAAAGTTATTTTTTGAGTTTTATTTATCTATCAGAAAATAAAAGTTATTTTTTGAGTTTTATTTTTCGATCAGAAAATAAAAGTTATTTTTTGAGTTTTATCTTTTTGCTCAGAGAATAAGTTTCTTCAGTTTAATTTTATCTGCAGCTGCCGATTTTGCCACATTAACACGTAGGTAAAGTTTATAAATAAAATAAATTAAAAATTTATTTATCTACTTTACCTATTTATATGGCAAAATCTACTAATGCAGCCAAAATTAAACTGAAAAACTTTTATTCTCTGAGCAAAAAAATAAAACTCAGAAAATAACTTTTATTTTCTGATCGAAAAATAAAACTCAAAAAATAACTTTTATTTTCTGATCGCAAACTAAAACTCAAAAAATAACTTTTATTTTCTGATCGAAAAATAAAACTCAAAAAATAACTTATTTTCTGAGGGAAAAATAAAACAAAAAATAACTTTTATTTTCTGATCGAAAAATAAAACAAAAAATAACTTTTATTTTCTGAGGGAAAAATAAAACTCCAGAAATAAGTACAAAACTGATGGAAAAATAAAACTCAAGAAATAACTTTTATTTTGGGAGCAGAAAATAAAACTCAGCAAATAATGATTAAAAATCAACTTTTTGGATATAACTCATAAGGGCATGGAATTTCATGTACTAAAAAATAAAAAATATGCGCATAAAAAATGCAACAAAAACTGAGAAATATGCATGAAAAATCAACAAAAAATGCATTAATTCAAATTTTTTCAACTTTAGATAATTCACGTTTATTGAAGTTACAATAGTTAAATAAATTAGGTACAAACATTTTTTAATTCAATTTTGCTCTTACGTTGTACGTTTAAATATATCTTTAGCTTAGAGTGCAAACTGTGTAAGTCCAGACCAGTCTTGAACATTTCATAATTTGTAAAGGTTAATCCTTATTTAACGATTCATTAGCATACACAATGAAATATTTTTTCATATTCTCAAAAAGAAAACTTTGCCGATTCGGTCGAAAAAACGAACGTTCTACATCCACAGAGGTAATAGGAGTATGTTTGAAAACGGCTCTTTGTCGACAGGTATGCACCGTATCGAAAATACTAATAATAGCCGTGTTCACACGAAACTCTATTCGTCGTCAGATGACTGTTATGTATGGATTTCGTTTGTATAAAACTGTCAACTAGCAAATTACAAAAATAGGCAATATAATGCGAAATATGTAATAAAAAAATGCAAACAACGCAAAATATGTAAAAATATGCATATATGACCAAAATATGCAAAATATGCAAAAACATTTGAATGCCATTTTTAAGACAATTTCACGATTCGCAAAGATTGTTTATTTATTTTACTCTACCTAAATCTAAGAAAAACATGTATTTGCATAGATTTCCATGCCCTACTCATAACTGTTACAGTCCCTGGCTTAAATGAAAAATTCTCTGTTCTTTGCAATAAATACGGCGGGCGCATTATACCGAAGCCGACCCAATATGTTTTAAACTACATATGTATTACATAACATATGTCTTGCTTGCAAATGTTGACAAAGTCATGTTCGGCGGAAACTTTGTACGTTTCAGGTTTAGAGAGAATTTGACATAATTCTCTCTTTGCTTATGTTGCTTGCAAATTTTTGTGCCGAACAGACTTAATTTCTTGGTTCCTTCAAGCCTTGACATGTTGAAATTCGTGAAATGGTACAAAATCCGAAACAAGTTTTTTTCAAATGTGTTGTAAGTTAATCCAAAATTGATAAACAATGTTTGGTGAACACTTGAAAATATGTTTATTTTCAAATGATATCTATGCTGATTCTCAACTTTAGAAACAACATTTTCTCAAACGTTTGATAATTTCTTTTTCAGTGTTTAATGGGTTGGGTTATTTCAGAAATTAATTTTTTTAGGAAATTTGAATTTAAATTACTAAAATGAAAAAATTATGAAACTCAAATAGCAGAATAGCTGTGTGTTCCATGTTATAAAGAGAAGCCAGTTCGCAGTATACTTTTTTTTCCAGACTTCTTTCCCCTTACGGCCAAAGCAGAAGCTTAAAAGAGGCAAATTTAAAATTTGCATTTCCATATATTTTTTTATTTTAATTATTTTATTTTCTAGTTATCAAATTGAAACAGTTGTCAGAAAAAACGGCCGAATGTCAAAAAACCTACCGATATACAAGCTGGCTTGTTGGTTTTTAGCCGCCTAGATGGTATTTTGTTTGGTTTTTTTTACTCAGCTGTACTAGTACACAGAGTATTATAGTTTTAATCACATAACTGTGGATTGTAACAGAATGAAATATTCGAGATAGATATAGACTTATATATATCAAAATGATCAGGGTGAAAAGAGAAATCGATTGAGCCATGTCCAGGGTGCGAAGAACGCTCAAAATAAACTCACTCAAACGAATTATCACGTTATAATTCTGAGCTATGCCACGCTCTCACGAGCGCAAATACACAGTGACAACGAACGCAAATGAACGAACGTCAACAGCGATTGATGGGTCTCTGCAGTGGCGATAAACTCTTACATAAATTCATTTTAAGAGAGATCGTTTGAAAATTCATTTTTTGAAAATTCATTCTATGAGTTTATTTTATAATTTTTTGCGCTAGCGATCATTTTTTGAGTTTATCATTTTTTGATCGCTCTTTGAGTTTATCATTTTACGCGTTCACAAGGGTTTGTTGTGAGGTTTAAGCAGCTAATGGCATTGTGAAGGCGCAATTTTTGGATGATGGCGTGCGTTTATTAGACCATAAATATGATGTATGTATGTATGTACATATGTACATATTCATGCATGTGTGTACGTATATATGGATGTACATTAGACTGGCCGCAGCATGTATGGATTTTTTTTTTTTGTTGAAATTTGTATATTAACAGTTCTTAAAATATGAGGTTTAGGGTTAAAAAGACGGCCTTAATTTTTTGGCCCGATCCGTTGTTGTCTAGTTGGCCCTCATTGAGCCCAATGTATGGAAAATTTTATTTTTTAACCTTGAACATGATTTTTTTTAATATGTCTGTTTTGAGAGATAAAAATTCTCTTGCTGAGCCCTTCTTGCGTTTTCTACACCTAAAACAAAGTATCAGTACCGTTGCTTTGAGTTGCTAAGTGAATATAACGGTACTTAACGAGCAAAAACAATCAAATTCCAAGACATTGCTGCTGTTTTTCACCCTGCTCTTAACGTGCTGATACAAATGTTGAAATGAGTCTAACTATTCCAGCAGGGAAGTAAATTTCCAAACAGCTGATCGTTTGACAGTTTTACCAGAAATAGTCAGCAGTATTCAGTAGACTGTTGCATGAGTACATTCATATGTCCAAACGAGTTAAGGCCCTGTTATACTTGCATAGCATTGCAAAGCAGGGCAGCGCAAAACATATAGCGCATAGAGCTGATTATACTTCGCATAGACGTGCAACCATGGTTAATTAATAAAAGTTTTCGCATCCCGACATTCGTACATACATACATACACACTCCATGTAAATTGTTTGTGTATTCTGTGGTGCTTCTGTCAAAATCATAGTTCGCCTTTGTAGAAATCATATTGCACCATGCTCAAAATTGATCCCAGTTTGATATAAGCACCATTATTAAAGTAAAACAGTAGAAAAAAGTGAAAAATCAGCTGTTTAGTAAGTTAACCTGTATAAATTAGCCTTGCGTGCAACCCTTCGCACACTCAGCACACACACATTCGTGTTGCCAAATGTCAAATCGCATAGCACATAACACAGAAATCAAAATTCAACAGACTTCTATGCTGTGCCCTGTGCCGCTATGCGTTGAGTAATCGATTACACGGAAATCCAATTAAACAGATTTCGTATGTGACAGTTCTTATGTTGTGCGCTGCTGTGCTATGCAAGTATAACCGGACCTTACTCGTTTGGTTTTCTTGTAGTGAAGTACAACAACTCGCTTTATTATGAGAACTATGTTACTCGTACATGAACCACAATGAATAGTGTGCGTACACTATCCGATCGTCATGATGCCAGCCACACACCTTGCAATTTTTTATACAACATGAGCATGTTGCGCTGGAAATCGCAATGTTTTTGGGGCTGTTGTATGAAGTTGTGTATCGGTTGTACGAAAAATCAAAAAGTTCAAGGTCCGATTATTAGGAGCTTCTCCAACTGTCATTGCTTTTTATTGGAGAAAATGTTCCAAACTTTACTAAAGTACGCCAACCCGGAGCAACATCGCATGCTAGGTTCATGTCGAAATGCATATATTGCTATAAAATATTTTTGTTTCGCGATCAGTTCAAATTGACTTCATCGGAATTGAAAAACCTTCGCAGTATTTGTATCTTCTTGACAAACATTTACGTTCCATATTGGTTTACATGCATTAATGCAATAGATGCACCAGCACAAGATCTCAAATTAATAAAAGATGCCATTTTATATTTTGATAAAGAAGTTTCTAATGCCTTGTTGCATAAGATTAAAAACCATTTGTGGTACTTGAGTGAGGAAATTGTTGGGTTATCATTTTTCGATGAAAGCATTTCTTTGAATATTAATACATCATTTATAAATTCGGATCCTTCTACGTGGCAAACCAAAGATGATTATCGCAAAGCGAAATCGGCATGTCAAACTTTGGCAGTGGTGAACGATGCAGCCGAAAGGGCAGTTAAGTTGATAACAGACTTTAACCGTACCTTAACGTATGACGAAGAGGATAAACAATTCCTACTGCAAGTAGTTGAACATTATCGTAAGACATTTCCGTCTCACAAAAAGTCCATTTTATTGAATTGATATTGTTTTTATTATTCTTAATTTCTTGAAATTTCATAAAATAAAAAAATAAAAAATTAATTAAAGAAAAAATTTTTTAACCTTTTAAGCTTGATGAGGGTCAACAAAGCTTGGTGCGATCTGAATAAAAAAATAGGACGTTATTTCTTATACCATACCTCACCTTTTAGGCAGTGTTTATTAATAGAATTCGAGAAAAAAAAATTTGCGGCCAGTCTAATGTACATACATATGTATGTACATATTTACAATATTTTAAAAAGTTGTGTTTTACAAAAACACAGTGATTGTGCTTCCCTGTGTGGAGAAATTCAATAGTGAAAAGATAAGTATCGAAATATACTTACTTAAACATACCTGTGAAATTACATTTGTACATGTGTATGTATTTACATATGTACATATTAGGCATGGGACTATTCGAATAAAAATTATTCGAATAAAAAATTCTTTTATTCGAAAGGTATTCGAAATTCGAATAATAATTATTCGAATAATTTATTCGTATATTCGAATAATTATTCGAATACTACTATTCGAATAGTGTGATACATATATATACATATGTACACACGTGCTCGCTGTTTGTGCATAGACATGTAGATACGTGTTTTTATGTTATTATAAATATGTGGATACATACATACGTGTGAAGGGAAGTGGTAGTTTTTTGTTATTGTGTGTATGTATGTATGCATGTACATATGTATGCTTTTGCTTTTGGAAGTATAAACATATGTATGCACGTACGCTGGCTAGCTACTAAATTTGGAAGTGCGGTTTATATGAGTGTACAATGTACATACATATATGTACGTAGTGTCCCAGAAATTTGGGAATTCTCGTTAGTAGGTAGATCTTCCTTTATGTTTGTAGGTACATACATACATATAAGTGAAGGAATTTCATAAAGCGTGGCAAAAAAAGCAAACACAATGTACCTACCTACCTAATATGTATTTATCTTAATATGGATAGGTACCTACCTACATATTTAAAATTGTATTTAAATAAAGACAAAGGACAAGGGATCTCGCCATATATTGTTGAATCTGTGTAAGAATGAGGAAAAAATTAAATCAAGGTGTAGGTATTTCTCAAGATATATTAGAGAAACTTGAAACTTTAGAGTATTTGTACCCATATGGACCTAAATAATGTCACCAAAATTTGTCAGGATCGGACCGCTAAAACATATAGCTGCCATACAACCGATAGTTCAGATATAGCTTTTTTGGGGTATAGCTTCTAAATTTAATCTACTAGAACGTTTCTAAATAATCTTTATCCACATAGATTTCCGAATTGACAGTGGAATTTAATAAATATTTAGCAATATAGAATTTCATTTTTCCGCGATTTTACGCGTTCCCCTTAACTATTGTACTTATGTTCACTATTTGTGCTAGTGTACAATTATCTTCATCGAAAAAATAGAAAATTTTGTCAATTTAAGTTATTCTAAGTTTAAATTACTTGAACTAATCGTTATGACCACGCATGCGAAATTTTGTCGCGTTCGCCATGTCACGTTACAGATTTTTTCCTAAGGTTATAAAAATCAAACTAGTGCATATATTTTCACGATAAAACCATCAGTAGAGAGCTACATTATTCTACTTTGATCTCTAATCGTTATTTCTTAAATGATGGACCAAAATTAGCAGAATTTTGAACTTTTCTGATAGCATCTAGGTACAAATTTGATTTTCTTTTTGTCACGTTCGCCATCACTCTTTAAATGCTAATATCTCAGAAGCCTTAAACCGATACTACTTCTTATTTGCATAGATTATAGTGCTGCTCAAGTGCTTTCTAAAGACGAAAATCAGAGGAAAAATATTCAACGCTATGCATACTTCGTTGAGCTTTAAAGATGTGCGAACGTCACGTTCGACATTCTGGAACTGCCCCTATACTGTTGTAAGCCGTTAATTTTTTTAATAATGGTTATATTAAATGCGTTTAATAGCATTAAGGTTTTTTGCATACATATTTACATACATACAGTGGCTCTCAGAAGTATTTTGCATAATTCCTGTCCTAAGAAAACTTTAAAAATTCCGCTTTTCTTCGAATTCTTTCCAAAATTTTTTAATATGGTATTATAGCCCAAAACGAATGCCTCTACCCTAACCACAATTAAGATAAATAATAGGTAGGTACTTAGGTATGTAGGTACATAGTGTTTGCTTTTTTGTCACTCTTTATGGAATTCCTTGCACCTACAAACATAAAGAAAGTTCTACCTACTAACGAGAATTCCCAAATAATGCATATAAATATGTACACTCGTACAAACCAGCGTGCACTTCCAAATTTACTAACTAGACGCTACAAAAACCAAAAGCATACATATGTACATACAATAACAAAAAAAAATCCACTTCCCTTTACACGTGCATACATATGTCTCCACATACATATTTGTAATAACATACAAATACATATGTACATATACCTACATGTCTATGCACAAAAAGCGAGCACGTGTGTACATATACTATGTATGTATATATGTATATCACTATTCGAAAAATACTATTCGAATAATACTATTCGAATAACTACTATTCGAATAATTACTATTCGAATAATACTATTCGAATAATACTATTCGAATAGTACTATTCGAATTTTTTCCCACGAATAATATTATTCGTTTATTCGAATAACATTTATTCGAATATTATTCGAAAAAAGTCCCACTACTAGTACATATACATGTACATAGTTAAGTGCATGTACTAAGAACGACATTTGTGTTTTCATTACTTCATTTGCATAGATTTTCGCAATATCAGCTGTGCAGATCAGCAGGTGACAGCTGTCAACGTTCATACTGCCGATATTGAGTTTCCACTATTGGCCGGTAGGTGGCGCTGCACCAGTATCCGCTGTGCTGTCCAGAGTGCAGAGATCTGCTGCACTACTCCCACTGTGCTTATACATATACATATAAATAAACAGATTTTAATTACATAAAACGAAATAAAATAAAATAAAATAAAAAAAATAAAATAAAATGAAAATTAAATAAAATTAAAATTAAAATAAAATAAAATAAAAAAAGAATAATTTAAAAAATTAAAAAAAAAAAATTAAATTAAATTAAATTAAATTAAATCAAATAAAAATAAAATAAAAATAAAATAAATAATAAATAACAAACCAAAATAATATAAATTAAAATAAAATACATGAGTGCTCCAGGCACTCACTCTAACATTAACAGATTGAGGAAGGATGGGTATTTCACACTGAGGTGCAGTACCAATGAAGCCAACCTAAAGGCACCTACAAATAAAACAGACGAACAAAGAGCACGATCCTGCTCTTCCGCTATTCCAGGAAATATTCCACAATTTCCTCCATCACAATCCTTAGGGAATCCAAATAACACAACAGCTGCATCTAACTCAAAAACGAGTAGTGAAATGCAAAAAGTGGGCGAAAAGGTTCAAACCGGAATGGACCGATATATAACAGTAGTTAAAAGAAAGCGGTCCCCGGAAAAAAGTGGTAAACCTAATAAAGTTTTAAAAAATTTCACGGTGAAAGAATCACCAAAAGATGCACCACAAGCAGCATTGGGCAATAACAAATTTAGCCTCCTTGCGCAAAAGGATGATAAGACTCCGGAAATACCGCAAAAAAAAGCCAAACCTCCACCAATTTACCTGAGAGAACCAAGTTCTGGCTTACTTGTGAACAAATTGATAGCGTTGATAGGGGAAAAGAATTTCCACATTGCACCAATTAAAAAGGGAAATATCCAGGAAGACAAAATCCAAACGTACGGCGAGGAATACTTCCGTAAAGTAACCAACGACTTTGAAAAAAAAAAAAGAAGTCTTTCTATACATTCCAGCTGAAGAGTAGCCGCGGCTTGTCAGTTGTGTTGAAAGGAATAGAAAGTTCCGTGAATCCCATTGAAATTGAGAATGCTTTAAAAGAAGAAGGGTTTAAAGTACGATATGTACACAATATAAAAAACAAATCGAACATACCACAGCCAATGTTTCGAGTAGAAATAGAACCCGAGTTCCAACTCTTAAAGAAGGGAGATGTACATCCCATATACAACCTACGGTACCTTCTGCACCGACGTATCTCGGTGGAAGAACCACACAAACGGGTGCCACAACTGTCAGGAGTTTGGCCACACTAAGCGGTACTGTACCTTGCCTAGTGTTTGCGTTATCTGTGGGGATTTACATACCTCCAAGGATTGTGTGAAACCAAGAGAAAACTCGCAATTAAAGAAATGTAGCAATTGCGGAGAAAATCACACTGCGAATTACAGGGGCTGCCCGGTGTATACTTCCTTAAAGGAAAAGAGTACTCAGAAAACCACTAGTGGCGCCTCGACCCCAAAGATCCAACTAGTTCCAAAACCACAACATGTTCCAAATACGGTCAATAACAATGTTCGTCAGAGTCATTTCAAGACATATTCCCAAGCCCTCAAAGGTATAGAGGAGCCTGAAACCCAGGAGACCCCCACTCCATCTACAAACTTGGAAAAAACCTTAAACAGTTTTGTGCAAATGATGCAAGATCACATGAAATCAATGCAAAATATGATGCAAGAATTAATTAGGAACCAAAACCTCCTATTACAAACAATCTTAAGACCATGAACTCACTCAATATAGGTTTTTGGAATGCTAATCGCCTACGCCAACATCGGAATGAACTCCAAATATTTCTAGAAAGACAGCAGATAGACATAATGCTAATCTCTGAAACTCATTTGACGGCCTTTAATAATTTTAGTATTGACGGCTTAGCGTTCTACGACACCAAGCACCCCGAAGGTAAAGCTAGAGGTGGAACCGGAATACTTATTAGAAAACGGATTAAACATCATCTACTGGGAGATTATTGCAGGAATTATATACACTCAACATCAATGCACGTAGAAGATAGCTCTGGTGGGCTCACTGTAACTGCAATATACTGTCCTCCCCGTTTCAATATAACAGAATCCCAATTTACCGAATTCTTTAACAAGTTGGGCCCACGGTTTCTTGCAGCAGGTGATTATAACGCTAAACATACATTCTGGGGTTCCAGACTGATAACACCAAAGGGAAGAAACCTATTCAAAGCAATTTTAAGCAATGACCTAGATATTATTTCCACTGGTCAGCCAACATATTGGCCTACTGATAGAAGCAAAACTCCCGACCTAATAGATTTTGGTGTAACTCGTGGAATCGAAAGACAATTAATTAAGATAAAATCGGCTTTCGATCTATCATCTGATCAATCTCCTTGTGTTACCACTATTGATATAATCCCATCTTACAACGAATTGAATTCGAGCTTAACCAATAAATTTACAAACTGGCTTAAGTACAAAAAATTTATCAGTTCTCATACCAACTTAAATTCAAGCCTTAAATCAGCAGCCGAAGTAGACTCCGCGATTACTGACTTCACAAATGTCCTTCAAGTAGCAGCAAAGGTATCAACGCGCCCACAGCCTAACACTACCCAGAGGAGTGTCCCTAACTATTTCAAAGGAAACGATATCACCGATCTCATCCACAAGAAAAGGCAAATTAGGAAAGACTGGCAGAGGTTACGCTCGCCAACTTTGAAATACGAACTGAAAAAATGCACGAAAGAGCTCCAGATGCTATTGTAGGATAAAAAAGAAGCAGATTTCCAAAACAGAATTAAGTCCTTGACAGCCATATCTTCTACAGACTACTCACTGTGGCGGTCAATGAAAACTTTGAAAAGGCCAGTTTTGCAGGATCCTCCAGTACGAATCGAAAACGGTGACTTTGCTCGAAGCGACCAGGAAAAAGGAACCGCATTTGCAGCCCACCTTTCGCGGGTATTTACTCCTAATCCAGGGAGTAATTTCCTCCCAGACCATGCCCTTCGCTTACCAACAGTCTCTCTCCAATTCAATATAAATGACCTGAATAATGTTATCTGTAACGACATCCAGAAAAATAAGGCACCCGGACACGACAGAATAACCGGTGAAATGGTAAAACAACTCCCTCCAGTTGCTACCAAGTTATTATTATACGTTTACAATAGTCTCCTGCGACTAAACTACTTTCCTGAATCTTGGAAACTTTCCGAAATCATTATGATTCCAAAACCAGGGAAAAACCCAACCCTGTTAAACTCTTATAGGCCAATTAGCTTAATTTCAATATTTTCCAAACTATTTGAAAAGTTGTTGTTGAAAAAATTGCAGCCCATCCTAGACACACACGGGACTATACCAAGTCACCAATTCGGGTTTAGGGAGAAACATGGTACGATAGAGCAAGTGCATAGAATAGTAACTCAAATACGGTCGGCTTTTGAAACCAAAAAGTATTGCACTGCACTGTTCCTAGACGTAGCACAAGCTTTCGACAAGGTATGGCTAGAAGGACTATTATTTAAAATAAGACGTACACTTCCGTACAATATATGCCTTATTTTAGAGAACTTACTAACGGGAAGAAAGTTTCGAGTAAGGCAAAAAAGTTATACCACTGAAAGCTATCCAATCTTCGCAGGAGTTCCACAAGGTAGTGTTTTGGGACCCATTCTATATTTAATATTCACAAGTGACTTGCCCACTAATGATAATCTCGTTACTTCAACATTTGCGGATGACACAGCAATACTTAGTGTGCACTCAAATCCCTCAACGGCTGCCAGACGGTTGCAAAGCCATCTAAGAATTGTAGAACAATGGCTTTCAGATTGGAGAATTAAGGTCAATGAATCTAAGTGTGTACAAGTAACTTTTACTCTAAAAAAAGATACCTGCCCCTCTGTCTCAATTAATGGCAAAATAGTAACCCAAAAAGATTACGTCACCTACCTTGGTGTTACCTTAGACAGAAGGCTTACCTGGAAATATCATATTGATAATAAGATAATGCAAGCAAAGCTGAAAATAAGCAATTTACAATGGATCATTGGTCCAAAATCTAAATTAAGCCTAGACAACAAAATACTTTTATTTAATATGGTGATAAAACCATCCTGGATATACGGAATACAGCTTTGGGGTTCAGCATCCAAATCTAGTCTAGAAAGAATACAAAGGCTACAATCTAAGACATTAAGATCAATATGCCGGGCGCCTTGGTACGTGAAAAATTCCGCTATACACAGGGATCTAAAGATTAACACAGTTGTTGAAGTAAGAAATATACAAACTAACTACACCACAAGACTAGGCAATCATCCAAACATACTGGCTAAAAGCCTGCTAGAACAGAGATACCCCAGGCAGTTAAAGAGAAAGGATATCCAGCTAAATTGTGACCAAGGCTAGAGCCACTAAAATTAAAACTTCGAAGAGCCTATCCTATTAGGCCGTAAAACCTGTAAATTACAAAAAGCAGCTTACTGAAATTCCTTCCATTCAGAAAGCTACAACAGCATTTACTAATACACATGTATAACATATGTATGATTGTGTTCCGGACGAGCCTATCCCATTAGGACGTAAAAATTCCTAAGTTCATACACGCAGCTTATTGGAATTCCTTCCATTCCGAAAGCTGCAACAGCACTTACTAATGCAACACACGATTGTGTCATCGATAAGCCTGTCCTGTCAGGCCATATGAACTTTTAAAACTATACAATCGCGACGATAGATCGGCGAATCCGAATTCCCAGGTGAGTCACCTCTCATTAGCGATTCGCGCATTTTTATGTTCTCGCATCGTTGGCAATTCGAGATTTGGGATCATTGGCGAATTCATTCTAGAAAATCTTCTTCTGCGAATCCGCCTCGAATTCCCCACGATATCATCCGAACTTTTAAATTTCTCGAGTGGAGTTTTAAAGAGTAAATTAAAGCCCAACAGGGAATTTCTTCGTGTAAAGCAAGATCCAACAAAATTAATAAATGCTATTGCGATAATTGATTTTTCTCGAGTCCATCTCGAACTCGATACGAATCCGAAAAATAACATTCACCTCCGCGAATTCATCTCGAGTTTGCCACGATACCATCCTCGCTTTTGTGTTTATTGGGTTGGGGTCCTATTTCAGAAAATATATACATATGTATGTATGTGTCGAATGAACACAAATATGTATGTAAACTCATACATATATAAAATTTTTATTAGATTAGAATAAATACATAATAAAATTGTTAAAGTGCAACTTCAATATACATATGTATGTACATATATATCGCTATAACCGTAGCCATACACGGTGCGACCGTTGACCCAACTCGGATGCAATCGAGTTGGTCTGTTTGCCTACATACGGTGCAATTTATTGTACAACCTAGTTGTACAATTTCATTTTGTAAAAATTACTTTGAGTGAAGATGGAATAGGATAATATTGCGATTGTAGGAAGAAGAAGAACGTACAGCAAAAGTACGATTAATTAAACGGAAAAAATTGCAAAAAAGTGGTTTCTGCGAGCTTCCCATTTTGTATTATTTATTCTGCAAATATTTACGTTTTTTTGTGTTGAATACGCTCATTTTTAATTATTTTAATTTGATGTGTTCACTTCAAGAATTCTCATAAAATGAAATGTTGAACAACATGCCCACAAACGATGCAACCGAGTTGTACAACTTGCCAAAAAATCAAAAGTTTTTGATTTTTCGTACAACCGATACACAACTTCATACAACAGCCCCAAAAACGTTGCAATTTCGAGCGCAACTTGACCAAGTTGTATAAAAAATTGCAGGGTGTGTGGCTAGCATAAGACCTAAGACTTTTTAAAATATTATAAATATATACATACATATGTACATGCATATATACGTACACAAATGCATTCATATGTATGTACATACATACATATATCATATTTATGATCTAATAAACGCACGCCATCATCCAAAAACTGCGCCTTCACAATGCCATTAGCTGTTTAAACCTCACAAAAAACCCTTGTGAACGCATAAAATGATAAACTCAAAGAGCGATCAAAAAATGATAAAGTCAAAAAATGATCGCTAGCGTAAAAAATTACAAAATAAACTCAAAGAGTGAATTTACAAGAGAAATTGTACGATAATTCATTTTTGAGTGGAATTATGCATTGAGTTTATCGCCACCGCTATGAGCGATCGATTGCTGTTGTGCGTTAGTTCGCTCGCTATTTGAGTGTTTATACATTTTTCATTGAATATTTGTTTGTGATATGAGAAGAATGTATGTTTGAGCGTACATGAGCGAGTTTTTCCGTACCCTGGCCATGTCCCACAGTGCTTCGTCTCAATATAGTGAATCGGCAAAATTAGGGGAGTAATCGCAGAACGATGAAATTTTGTGTACAGGCATAAAATAATAGAGATAAGAAAAAAACGAAGTTTTGGCCAAATCGATGCAAGGACATGACTACCTCCCATATATCCTTGATTTTAAAGTTGTGATTTCAACTTCAATTTCAAACAGAATGACATCAAATTTGGCATATCTTTATAGAATTATGCTTTTAAACTAGGTTATAACTTTCGTTCTTTTATGTGAAAGGATATAAGTACCTCCCATATATCCTTAATTTTAAAATTGTGATTTCAACTTCAATTTCAAACAGAATGAAATGAATTTTAGTGTATGTTTGTAGAATTATGTTTTTAAACTACGTGAGAAGTTTCGTCCTTTTCAGTGCAAGGACATGACTACCTCCCATATATCCTTTTTTACAAAACGTAATTTTTGGATTAACATGTAATCACAATACATTAAAAACGAACTATAACATATATATTTATCCTTTTAGAATCAAGGATGGACTACTCCCGTTAGTTATTGCAAAAAATGGTTCTAAAGAAAATTACTCTTAAATTTGTTCAGAGAATATGTTCGTTGTTATAGTTTAATGCATTATTTTATTGCAGAATATCAATATGATTTTGGCACATATCAAATTGTAACTTTTAAAAGCGCAATATTATTAGAGTTAACACAGAAATACTTTTTTATTATAAAATTTTTCGATGTAAGAATAAAATTTTTGGGATGTTAAATAAAGTACTAAATTAGCGATTTCCGGCATAATTTTTGAAACTTTTTCTTTTTTGGTAGCAAGACCTCCTAGCATAGAATCGAAAATTAAAATAAAAAAAAAAGTCGTTTTTTCTTGTTTTTTTTTTTTAAATTTTGTCAAATTTTGTAAAATTTTATGTGTCTCACCTAAAAAGGTTAGTATTACATGTATGTTTTTTGTAAGTATTTGTCACATATTAATAAAAACTGTATATTTTAGCATAATTAGGCTAATTTCCTATAGCATGAGAGAAAAAGTAACTACATACATTAATTTTGCTAAATTTTTTCCATACCATATATATAAGGTTCTGCAGAATTTTAAAAAATTTTAAAAATATGGCTTTACAAAATCGTACAATTTCTACATTTCCGGCAAAAAACAATGCAATTTTTTTACAGATTCTACTAGAACACTTCAAAGTTAACCAAATTCGCTAATAAAAAAATAGTCGTTCTTTTTTATTTTTTTGTTTGACTCTATCAAACTTTAGTAATTTTTTGAACTCCAATAAAAAAGTCGCAAATGTTTCGATGGAACTAGTCACCTTTCTGAAATAAATCATTTATCAAAAGTTAGTTCAGCTATTAGGGCATATAATGGTAAGCAAATGTGGCAAGTTTCAGAGTAATACGATTTAAAATGAATTTTTGGCAATTTTTTTTGTAACACACTAAAAATCGTATTACCTTAAAACAGTTTTGCCTCAAAATTGTAATGATTTAAGCGACCTCTGTTGGCAACAAAAGCATGAGATTTTAAATTCTACTTATATATTTATTCCAGGTGAAATGTTAGCTTCACAAAAATATATATTACTTGAATAAATTACGCAGTTTACTTAATCTTAATTTTGTCTATGGGACGAAGCACTGTGTGTCCGTCCGTCCGTCTGTCCGTCTGTAAACACTCTAACCACTGTAGACCTGTAGGCAAGGTTAGGTGAAAAAGAAAAAATGACGGAACCCATTTAGGTGAATATAGTGGACAGTAGCAGCACAGAGTTGCATTTGAATTGCTCTAAAAACTTTAGAGCTTGGAAACAAAACAAAACTAACTTCTAACTTCAGCTATCCTTCGTTGATCACTTAAAAACACTTTCTCAATCTGTTTTAAAGAGTGCACTTTGATATAATTATTTATTATACAACTCTACCACGATCTTAAAATATTTTTTTCTCATATTTTCGCTGCACCGGCAACCCTTTTCTGTCAATGGAACCAATTTTGGTGAATTTCCCAAAATCCCATCTCAAAGCTTGCCTACAGGTCTACACTGCTCTAACTCGCGCAAAAATTCAGATATTTTGATGAAATTTGAAATGCAAGTTGGTATCGACACCGGGACGGTTAGTATTGAAAATGGGCGAAATCGGACCATGACCACGCCCACTTTTCCTATATAGAAAAAATCAGAAATTTGGTATCTCAGTCACTAATATATGTAGCTAGAGTGATGAAATTTTACCCACGTGTTGATCTCAGGCCCCTAAGAAGAAATTTGATGAAATTTTGGAAAATGGGCGGTGCCACGCCCACTTATTAAGGGTCAAACATTGAAAGTTTTATATCTCATAACTCAGAAACCGTTGAAGATATATCGATGAAATTTGGCACGCTTGATTTGCTTACTTAGGCAAACGTTTGGATGGAAAATTGTTAAAATCGGTTGTCGGCCACGCCCACTTTTATATATGTGTATTATAAAATGACCTAATAAAAACATTTTAAGCGAGATCTGTCAAATATAAAGATATATCATTGAAATTTTATGGCAGGAGTCCACCTGCGGACATAAAACGAAAAACACAAAAATTTTGGAAAATGGGCGTGGCACCGCCTCTTTTTAGAAGCAGGAATATACGAGATTTCTGAGCCCATAACCCGACTAATAATATATACATAATGACGAAACTTGATGTGTACACTTTTATTACTTGTGGTAATACGTGTTGAAAGTTTTAGCGAGATCGGTTGACGACCACGCCCACTTTTATATATGGGTATTATAAAGTGGCCTAATAGAAACATTTTAAACGATATCTTTGTCAAACATAAAGATTATTCAATGAAATTTTGTGGCATAAGTTGCACAATAGACCGGAAACAAAAAATAGAAAAATTTTGGAAAATGGGCGTGGCACCGCGTCTTTTTAGACAAAGGAATATACGAGATTTCGGAGCCCAAAACTCGAAAAATAATTGAGATATTATGAAGAAACTTGGTTTATACACTTTTATAACTTGTGTTAATAGACACGCAAAAAATTATTGAATTCGGTTTATGACCACGCCTACTTTTTAATAAAGATAGTTCTGGAACACCCTTTGGAAATTTGTAACGTGACATCTTTGTAACTAGAAGTCATAAAGGAATGAAATTTTGCACAAGGAATAATATTCATATGCCTAGTTAGATGGCTGATAAAAAATTTGAAAATGTGCGTGGCTACGCCCACTTTATCTAGCACTCCCTTTATATAGAATACACCGTGTTTCCATCAAACGCAAACAAACTATGAAAGCATACAGCTGAGTATCTAATGTTCGATTCTAATCGAACTTAGGCTTCCTTACTTGTTTCAATATAGCTTGCTCGCTTGCAACAACGCATAACTGGGCTAGAGTTTCGACGTCGATATCCACTTTTTGAAAATGCGAAATAATGGCAATTTCACCACGAAAATCAGTTAGAATGTGACTAAAATGCAAGTTCTAGCTAAATTTAACTAAATAAATCATTTTCACAGATTTTTTAATTACACACTTCATGTAATTTATTGTTAAATTCACCCGTCCCCAAAAGCAAAATTTCATGTGGGAAAATTGATTCAACTGCCTTTGGAACGATACTTTTTATACAAGTTTTCACTTTTATAACTTTTAATTACATTTAAACTTCGATTTTATTTATATTTTCGGGAGAATTTTACGTTTTTATTATAAAAAACTCGCTTTTATTAATTTGATACATTTTTTCACTAACCGCGACGAGTTATGTGTGCTTCTGTGTTTCTGACTACATGTAGGCATCTATATTATTAATACGCTAACATAAATTTTGTTCCATCTTCTCCGTCGAAACTACTGAACCGATTTTAAAACTAAGCACACCATTAGAAAGGTATTGCTTTCGGCTGCAAGTTCATAAGTCGTGCCAATATTCATAGTTTCTAAACCACTGCATATTTTTAAATGAATTTCACAGGAGGTATAGTGGGAGTGTCTATTAACAAATATATTTACTATTTTTTATGAAATTGTTAATAGTAATAGCCACGGTTATGACACACGACCGGACTTGGATGGCGTAGCCCAGGGTTATTTTTTATAAGCGCGGCCGAAGGCCACCAGCGCAGAAAAGTGTTCTGCGCAAAAGCACTGTGGATCCATCTTAGATTCTACTCCAGAAAGAGAATTCTGCCGGCTGAGGGTGAAGGCCGCCAACGCATAAGGGTATTATACGCATAACTTTTATAAAACATCTCTTTGTCCATTTTAGACATTTTTTGATTGCTGTTTTTTTTGGATTTTTTGTTGTTGTGTGAAAGCACTAGACTTGGGATGGGCAAAAGTTGCCCATTTGCCCTCAAAAATTCTGCCAGCTGAGACTTTCCTGGGTAAGAGGGTATTTCCAAACAAAGGAGGGGGACGAAAATTTGAGCGAGTTGTGTCTGTATTAGTGAGCATAATGAGAGAAAAATTATTCATTAATTGACAATTGAATTTTTTTTGTTACTCACAATATTTTCAATTAACTCTATGTGGTCTAATATTCGCTTCGCTCCGTACTATTTATCAAAAAAGCTTTAAAGACATAAGTGTGGATAATTTCACAAAAATCATCCATTTGCGATTAGATTTTTTACTAATGAATTAATTTTTTATCATGGTATTGATCTTTCCAACTCGCTGTACATATTATAGAAACATGTCGAAAACCTCACATAAGAATGTTATGGTTAAGGTCAATAGGCTGTTTAAAATTCTAGAAATAAATACAATGGATGTGAACCTAGAATCAGTAAAACCTTAAGTTGTTATGGGAATCACTTGATTTGAAAAGACTTGAATGTAGGAAAAAACCAAACCGAACGACCTTCGTGACCTATAAACCGCACCCACATAAATGTTCGGGACCCCTTCTTCATTTTTTGCTTCGTTGAACTAATTCACACTAAACATTATTTTAGATATAAATAATAATACTGTAATGGGTTAATTTTCTGTATCTCACGAATTATTACCAGGGATGCCAACTTTCAGTTTCAATTTAAGATTTTTTTCGGTGGATTTTGTTTAAATTTATTTAAAAATAAATTGACGCTTAAATTACTTATATAATAATTAAGAAAATAAATTCTATGAAGCAGTAAAATGATCCAAAAATTTACTAATACTATACATGTTTTAATAGCAAATTTATGTCTCGGGGCCTTGAATATATTCAAAGATTTGGCCTTGAAATTATTTTTATTTTCTTCTGCTCTCCTCATTTATTTATTTATTTTATTTATTAATTTTACACAAAACTACTATTTTTTATATTTTAGGAATATTCTGATATTTGGTCGTACCATACGGAAACTAGTACATTTAAAATTTCTGACGAAAGCTGGCAATAAAAAAATTCTGTACGAAAAGCAACACATTTAACTTTGGCGGACGAAAAGTAGCAATAATTATATACTGTTTATACATTAAAATTGTTGTGGTTTGAGCGAAATTTTTGCATTTCGTCAACCAAAAGTCAAAGTTGCGACTTTGCGTCATCCAAAAATTTAAAGTGCTTGTATTCGTCAGCCACAAAAAATCGTATACTAGTTTTCGTATGGTACGACGATTTATTTTGAGCATTTTTATTGTGCATAGCAATATGTACTTACCTATGAACATACATAAATATATGTACTTTAATTCGCATATACCACAGTGCACTGCCAGGAGATCAAATTTAGTATATTTTGCACATACATATATAATCAAAAATAGTAAAACTAAAAATGTCCAAAATTGATCTCTGCAATAAGTAGCTGCGGCAACTCTTACTTAGAAGTTTTTACATTTCAAAAAACCACCCCATTTTTCTATTTAAATTTTAAAAACTCTCAGTTTCGTCAAAATGGAGTGCACTGTGGGCAATATCAAACAAATTTTGTAGTCCAGAATTGTATTAGCTTCTATTTTAATTTAATTTCATATCACTTTAAAATAAGAAGTTGGAGGAGAAAATAAAATATCAACATTATAAAAATTAAAACACTTAATAATAATAATACACTGGCGCTATTATAACTCTGACGAGGTTTAAGCTTAAATTAACAATACTTAAACAGCTGAACTATGACAATATCCCAATAAAGATTGTCATAGCAGAGAGTCACTCTCGGTTTTATAAGTTGCCAAATTATCATATTTTGTATTAATTTTACATTCTTCATGACGGTGAAAAACTGTAACAAAAAATCGATCAGCTGATTAGCTTTACGGCTTAAAACCAAAATTCGTTTGTTTTTTATTTTTTAGAAACTAGAAAAAAATTTTAAGCATAGATGCAACTACAGATGTTTCACCTTAGATCCCTCTGAGACTCATCAGCTTATGGCCGAGCTTCTCTCCCAATTCGAGGTGTGCTCCTTAACTTTTGTTTTTCCTACCAATAGGATGGACCTACAGTTTTACGCCGGCTCCTAATGGCGAATGCATTTTTTGTGAGAAACTTTTTCATGGCAGAAATACACTCGGAGGATATGTCGCCCACTGCCGAGAGGTGACCGCTATTTCTAAAAACCCAATAATTGCGTGGCCGCTGTGGTGCAGTGGGTAGAGTGCTCGCCTGCTATGCCAGAGGTCTCGGGTTCAAACCACGGTCCGAGCCAAACACCAAAACAATTTTTCTAATTAGTAAAAATCCAATTATTGGGTTTTTTAAGAGCAGCGGTCACCTCTCGGCAGTGGGCGGCATACCCTCCGAGAGTATTTCTGCCATGAAAAAGCTTCTCACAAAAAATGCATTCGCCGTTCGGAGCCGGCATAAAACTGTAGGTCCACCCAATTAGTAGGAAAAACAAAAAGGAGCACACCTCGAATTGGGAGAGAAGCACGGCCATAAAACTCGTCAGAGTTATAATAGCGCCATTGTATTATATTATTATTATTATTCAATAATTGCGTTTTAATCACTTAGAAAAATTTGTTTGGTGTTTGTCCGCACTGGGGTTTGAACCCGATACCTCTGGTATAGCAAGCAACACTCTACCACAGCGGTCACTTGATGTTTTACAAAATGTGTATTAATTGAAATAAAATAAAATTAGTAAATTTTAATAAAAATTAAGCTGAGAAATCTACTTTCTGATACCAATGTAGGAGATATTATGCGACTAGCTGTAGCGAAGAAAATATCTCCTAATAAAGAGGAGCTAACGAAAAAAAGGTAACGAAAATGACATTTTTAATGTTTATTTCCTGTCATGTTTTTTTCATTATTCTTTGGATTTCTTTAATATTAATATAAAATGTATGTATTAAAATCAGTTAATTCCAAATGTGAATTAACAAAATATTTTTATTTTGAAATAAAAAATGTTTATTTTATATTAACAATATTTTATTGACTTTGTCACACTGTGCTCATTCTTATATCCATGATACAAATATGTACTACTAGGCAGGTACGTATTCGAGGGGTTTTCTGGGGGTTACATCCCCCTCAGAAATTTAGGGACTTCCACATTAATTTTTAATATTAATGAAAATTGAATGTGGTATTAGAATAATAGTTAAGAAGAACGCGCAAAATCGCGGAAAATGAAATTTTACATTGTCAAATATTTACTAATTTTCATTGTTAATTCGGAAGGCTATTTGGATAAAGATTATTTAGAAACATTCTAGTAGATTAAATGGAGAAGCTATACCCCAAAAAGGCTATATCTGAAAAATCGGTCGTAGGGCAGCTATATGTTATAGTGGTCCGATGTCGACAATTTTAGTCACATTATTTGGGTCAGTATGGGTACCAATACTGCAAAGTTTCTTGTCCCAAGCTTTTCAAATGGAGAAGTTACTTATACCCCAAAATCTATAATTTGAACAATCTGTTGTATGGGAGCTATATACTACCGACAAATGATCAGTTAGTCATAAAAAAATACCATATACCGAATTTCTCAAATATGTCTGGAGAAATACTCCTTGAGTTTGAAAATTTAATTTTTAGTCACACCTTTTTACGGAATTGCCCACATATGTATATATTAATAGATATATATTGGATATTGTTAGTCTTTTTCGCCTTTTAAGGACTGATTATTATTTTAGTAAATATAAAACATATGTAGATATAAATATGGTGAACATAAATATTCGAAAAAAATCAAGGGCTCCCCCGAAATATTTTTTTGGTGGCCTTATTTGGTTTTTGAAGTTTGACTATAAAAATTTCTTTTGTGAGTCAAGCAAACATAAAGTGACACAACTCAAATTTTTTAAATCGAGTTTTTTTGCATAAATGGGTGCACAGAACATATTTGTAGTGATTGAGAAGAGAAAACATTTCAATAAGTGCTTTTGACCAAAAAATTACCATTTTACGTGGCCTTTTGCCGTACGATTGCTTATAAAGAAAAAAGTTTTTTTGGCTCTCCTTAAAATTATTGAATTTTGAGTTGTGTCACTTTATGATTTAGGGTGCGATATAGTCTTTAAATACCCGCCTGTTGGATTCCATTGCAAGGGAAAACTAAAACATATTCGTTTGAATAATGAAAAAACATATAATGTATGGCGCCTCTATACATGTTGTTTCATTATTCAAGCGATGATAGATGGAGAAATATCTAGCTAAGTTATTCATGTATACATATGTACATACATATATAAATGTATTAGGGGCCCAGTATATTGACCAATATATGAGGATGGTATAAATATTTGAATCGATTTAAATATTTTAAATGATTTCTCATATAGCCTTCAATTTTACAGCTCAATTTAGCATGCCGGTAAGTATATTTTCGTTTTCTCAATTTCTTTTTCCACTTATTGGATAGATAAATTTATGAAGTTATATGCAATTAAATCTTTCGCTGTCATATTGTTTTTTGTTATGGTTTCATTTTTTTGTTCAAATCGAAATAAAAAGTTAGAAAAATTAACAATCGCTACCTCCAATATTATTCAGTATAATGCGCAACAAATCCATATACATAGATACATACATAGTAAATATCTGTGTACACTGTGAATAACTCAGCTAGACATTTCTCCATACATGTATTTATGTAGTCCTTCCTGGTTATTAAATTCCATAGGCGGGTATCTAATGTCTCGTTATTCCAGAACTTGAGCGTCCTAAATTTTTCTCGCTCAAAAAAATATATATTTTTTAAACTTCAAAAGAAATAGCCAATGGCGTGTAGGCTGATATACAAAAGGAATGCCCATTTTTTTAGAAATAATACTCCATTTTGTATGATATCCCCACAAAATCTCCCCCATATAATACGAAATATCTGGATTTTCATTTTCTAAAAAATGAATTTATTTGAAATGTTTATACTAAACAAATAAAATCCCAATATACCAAATGCAATGACGAAATGTATCTACAACTCTTTTCATATTTTTTTCTTCAGGAAGGTAGCTTTACCCTCCATAATTTTCTCCAACTAATTTGTCAAATATTGGTTTTATGTCGTACTATCAATTATAACTGCCACATTTCTTATACATTTTGCATGCTTATAACCTTCCAATTAGGTCTATAATTGCCCAACAAAATATATATATTTTTTCATTCCGAAGTTCAAACTAATAGCTCTGTTCAATAACGAAAAATTGTTACGAATTTTTCATAAAAAATGACAGCTCTGTATATAAAAATGACATATTTTTGGAAAAATTCGTTCAATCCCCGGTGCATCCACTTCCGAAAAGAGTGCTGATGATCGAAAATGGTTTTTCGTGAAATAGCTATACACTCAACCTTCGCTATAAATAGTTGTTGAATTTTTTTTTTCCACTTACCCCAACATTTTTAAGAATATTGAAAATAACTTATTTAAACACAAACAAAAAATTTATTCAACAAAAAATATTTTGATTACATATTAATTAAAAACGTATTTCATATTGCATATACGCTCTTTGTTTTTACGAATCTTTATTTTATATGTATATATTTATCTTGATTTTCGATAAATTAGTAATGGTATAAATAAACAATCGATTATAATTAGTTGCCGCTTGAAAAAAGCAATTGTATTCAGAAAGGTACTTAACCGGGGGAAAACGTACGCAAAATTTTATTTATTGCACAACAAATTATGGTACTTAGGCGGGTTGAGTATTTAAGCGGGGAGGTACTTAAAAGGGTAAATTTGTTCGATATTTTTACAAAAGCCTTACACATCTATTCCGGTTTACGATCCACTTTCATCGGAGGTGAATCGGATCAAATGGCATTCTGCAATTCGATTGACGTCCGATGAACGTCAGATTTTTTCGAAGTTCGGAAATCGGCATTCTGCACTCAGAAAAAAAAATCATCAACACGATTCATGTAAAATTAACACGATCGATCTTTACACATAGAACAGCAACAATTTTTTTCAAATTACACGATGTTTGAAACATGATTTTGGCTTTGTAACTGTCATTTGAAAATTTGGTAAATTCAACCAAATTTTATTGCTGATACAACATGAAGAAATTTTAAAATATACAAGATGATTCAAATATAAAATTTTATTCCTAAATGTCATTTGGAATTTGGTTTATTTAACATGATGATAGTGTCAATATAAACTAAAAAAAATGTTAGAAAAATGACGTCCCAATTTTAGTGTTAATACAACATGAAAACAAATGTGAAAACAACAAGAACCACAATTAAAACTAAAATTTGGTTGATATAACACGAAACAATGTTCAAACATAAAGGTCATTTGTAATTTTGGTTTATTCAACACGATCATAGTGTCAATGTAATCTAAAAAAAAAGTGTTAAAAAAGAACGTCAAAACTATTTTGAAACATACATAAAGTTTTTGATCATTTGAAGTCTGATTTTCGTGCAAAACGCAAATTATTTAAAAAAAAAAAAGGAAAATTTTGTGCCGTGGCAGTGATGCCAGTTTAGCATCATTGTCAGTTCGCGATAGTGGGTTTTCGATTTATATTTTCAGTTTGCAGGTGAGATAAAAGAGGATTACATTTTTGTTTCTAAAAGTATTTAATGTTCAATATTTTATTTTTCCTCTTCATAGGTTGCAATATCACGAGGAGGTTTTTTAGCGAATGGGGGTTTGCGTGCAGCATGCGGTTGTTGCATAAGCGGCCAAACATTACTCGGTGCAAGTGATAGTACTATCGCCCATGTATAAACTATCGCCGGTACATTTGTGCTCGTATGAGAAGGACGCCTTCAATTTGGTCAGTTGTGCGGGTGATGTACGAATGTGCTTAATTGAAGTGATGATTATATATTTTATGTTTTATATGTTTTTTTATTTAAAAAAATAAATTGTACAATCAACAAGACTTTCTAGTTAATTTAACAATAAATTTAATGTAAAATCAAAAAGATGTTATTGTTAATTCAACAGGACCATTTCGTGTTAATTTAACCAGCTTTTATTGTAACATTAACTAGTTAAAATTGTAAAATCAACAGGAAGACTCAATACTTTTTAGTGTTGATTCTACAGTTGTCATCCTGTTAAACTAACACTTGACAGTAGTGTTAAATTTACACGATTACATGATGGCATACATTAAGCATCGTGTTGAAAAAAATTAACCACAAAATTTGTTGATTTTTGGTTGATTTCACACTATTTTTTTTCTGGGTGTGGTTCACGATGGATCGGATTTTTGACAGTTTATCGGAGCGATTCTTTCCGTCAGCTTTTGTGTGTCGGAGGCAATAGAAATTTTGATTATTTTTGGAAATATTACCAATTTAATATAATTAAACTATGATTTTTAAATTTATGCAACATTATTATACAAAACGGGCTTGGTTTAGCTATGCTACTGGCCTTTTCTTTGCAAAATAAGTGAACAAAAGGAATCTGCTTTAGTACAATAGACTGAATAGAGGAAAATAAGTACAAGGAGTTTCAATGTATTGAACTTTTATTTAATAATAAAATTTATTATCCTTTTTAGCAATATTTATATATTATTGTTTAATAAAAGCTTCTGAAAATAATTTTAATTGTGTATTATTACTACGATCATGTAAGATGAGTGGGTAGCGCAACTCGGGCATAATTTCTGTGCCAAGATGTACTCCTTTAAGCATTTTTGCCTGACTGTGTCTTTTTAAAGATTGCGACATGATTTACAAACATTTGGACGAGAAACTAACAAATCGACGAAACGTGCTCACTTTCTATATCCGTTCATGCTCAACGCGTCCTGGCGAGTCACAAAATTGCTGCTACACGACATGTACATATGCATGATTTGATTGATCGCAACCTGGATCCCAAATTTGCTTTTATATTTTGCGATCCATAAAAACTTGTTGATATGCGAACAGTGTAGAGCGTCATCCATAGATTGCATCAGTATAACATATTATGTACGATAAATAGTGTAAAACAAACAAACTGCAAGAGGTTTTCGCATGAAACTTTGTGGGAATAAGCTGTAAATGTTATTTTCACTAAAGTTGGCATTTTCATTGCCATTGAGTTCATGGAGTCCAGTTTTTTCATAATTTAAAATTACTAATAGTTAAGGTGGGAATCGCAATAATGTACCACTGGTGTTAAAGGAAAATTTGTATATAATGAACGACGATCCTATCACAGATTATAAAAAAAGTCGCTCTCGCCAGACGATTATAGTGCAAGAGATATTCCTTGTTAAAGCAATGTGTATGTAGAAGACTTTTTTGTGTCACCGGCCTTCGGCCGCGCTTCAAAAAAACCTCAGCCGGCAGAATTCTCCTTTTGGAAAACTTTAATATTATAATTTAATAATAGTTGAAAGCGTTAAAGGTAGATGAATTATCATCCAAAGAATATTTCCTGAAAGTTTCACTGAAAAATTTCTAGTAGTTTGTAAATAAATAAAATTGGTTCATTCTACCCAAGCTTAGCCGGTGTTAATTTCCGAATTACAAGGTATTCTCTCATGAAACTTGGTGACAGTATTCTATAAATGCCGTTTTCATATATGTTGGCACTTTTTTTTTATAATAGAAAGCAATATTTAAAAAAAATTGAATTAAAATTAATGTCTAAATTCCTTTGTTCTTCCATTTATTTTTCCACTAAAAAAGCTGCTGCAGCAATGGAATCCTTTTTTTAACCATTTAATATATTCTTTCTGAAAATTTAATCTAAAATTTACTGAAAATATAAATTTGCTGTCAAAAATACAAATGTGCTGTCAAAAAATACATATTATTTCGCATAAACGCTATCTAACACTGATTCGAACATAGTTTAACACTTAACAACACTTATGTTCGAAACGTCGTAAACCAGAATACCAATTTTCGTTTTGTCGTAGCAGTCGGCGGCGCCGCGATCGGAGTTCCGAAGGATTGTAGAATAGCTGTGATAGTGTCCGCAGATGTTGGGTACTAAAACGGGTTAGGTGCTAAAGCGGGGAGGTACTAAAGCGGGTTTTACTGAACTAGTTTTCGTATGGTACGACGATTTATTTTGAGCATTTTTATTGTGCATAGCAATATGTACTTATCTATGAACATACATACATATATGTACTTTAATTCGCATATACCACAGTGCACTGCCAGGAGATCAAATTTAGTATATTTTGCACATATATAATCAACAATAGTAAAACTTAAAATGCCCAAAATTGATCTCTGCAATCAGTAGCTGTGGCAACTCTTACTCAAAAGTTTTTACATTTCAAAAAACCACCCCATTTTACTATTTAAATTTTAAAAACTCTCAGTTTCGTCAAAATGGAGTGCACTGTGGGCAATATCAAACAAATTTTGTAGTCCAGAATTGTATTAGCTTCTATTTTAATTTAATTTCATATCACTTTAAAATAAGTAGTTGGAGGAGAAAATAAAATATCAACATTATAAAAATTAAAACAATAATAATAATAATAATAATAATAATAATAATAATAATAATAATAATAATAATAATAATAATAATAATAATAATAATAATACACTGGCGCTATTGTAACTCTGACGAGGTTTAAGCTTAAATTAACAATACTTAAACAGCTGAACTATGACAATATCCCAATAAAGATGGTCATAGCAGAGAGTCACTCTTTCGGTTTTATAGGTTGCCAAATTATAACATTTTGTATTAAATTTACATTCTTCATGACGGTGAAAAACTGTAACAAAAAATCGATCAGCTGATTAGCTTTACGGCTTAAAACCAAAATTCGTTTGTTTTTTATTTTTTAGAAACTAGAAAAAAATTTTAAGCATAGATGCAACTAAGGATGTTTCACCTTAGATCGCTCTAAGACTCATCAGCTTATGGCCGAGCTTCTCTCCCAATTCGAGGTGTGCTCCTTAACTTTTTTTTTCCTACCAATAGGATGGACCTACAGTTTTACGCCGGCTCCTAACGGCGAATGCATTTTTTGTGAGAAACTTTTTCATGGCAGAAATACACTCGGAGGATATGTCGCCCACTGCCGAGAGGTGACCGCTATTTCTAAAAACCCAATAATTGCGTTTTAATCACTTGGAAAATTTTGTTTGGTGTTTGTCCGCACTGGGCTTTGAACCCGATACCTCTGGTATAGCAGGCAACACTCTACCCACTGTACCACAGCGATCACTTGATGTTTTACAAAATGTGTATTAATTGAAATAAAATAAAATTAGTAAATTTTAATAAAAAATTAAGCTGAGAAATCTACTTTCTGATACCAATGTAGGAGATATTATGCGACTAGCTGTAGCGAAGAAAATATCTCCTAATAAAGAGGAGCTAACGAAAAAAAGGTAACGAATATGACATTTTTAATGTTTATTTCCTGTCATGTTTTTTCATTATTCTTTGGATTTCTTTAATATTAATATAAAATGTATGTATTAAAATCAGTTAATTCCAAATGTGAATTAACAAAATATTTTTATTTTGAAATAAAAAATGTTTATTTTATATTAACAATATTTTATTGACTTTGTCACACTGTGCTCATTCTTATATCCATGATACAAATATGTACTACAAGGCAGGTACGTATTCGGGGGGGTTTCTGGGGGTTACATCCCCCACAGAAATTTAGTGACTTCCACCTTAATTTTTAATACTACTGAAAATTGAAAGTGGTATAAGGATAATAGTTAAGAAGAACGCGCAAAATCGCGGAAAAATGAAATTTTACATTGTCAAATATTTACTAATTTTCATTATTAATTCGGAAGGCTATCTGGATAAAGATTATTTAGAAACATTCTAGTAGATTAAATGGAGAAGCTATACCCCAAAAAGGCTATATCTGAAAAATCGGTCGTAGGGCAGCTATATGTTATAGTGGTCCGATGTCGACAATTTTAGTCACATTATTTGGGTACCAATACTGCAAAGTTTCTTGTCCCTAGCTTTTCAAATCTATAATCTGAACAATCTGTTGTATGGGCAGTGGCGTAGCTAGAGAATTTTTCGGGGGGGGGTCACAGCCAATGTAAAAAATTTACCAAAATTAAAATTACCAAAAAAAATACAATTTTTTTATAAATGATAAAAATCGCTAGCTTATAATGCAAATTGTGTAAGTCCTTTTTTAAAACTTTGTAGGAGAGACAAAAAACAAAAAAGAAAAAAAAATTCGAAATGAAAAAAAAATTCTCTTCATATAAATATTTTGGACTTACACAATTTTTTTCGCTTTTTGGAATTACACAATTTGCGTATCACTGAATAACAACGAGTAGAAATATGACAAGTATCTCAGCCTCTTTTAGCGCGGTGCGTATTTGATTTTTCTAGCGTTCTATATAAAAATACACTTTTTCATAAAAGTGGACTTACACAGTTTGCACTCTGAGCTAGCGAAATGTAATTTTTTCAGACTATAATTTAACATTTTAGTACACAAATATCGCTTATAATACATATCGCACACTAAATCAAAAAGCGTCACAACTCAAAATTTTTCGAAATCGGGTTTCTTCCATAAATTGGTACACATAATATATCTCTAGCGGCTGCCAAAAAATCTTTTCTATCAGAGTCTTTTTTAACTGAGAAATAACTATTATACGTAGCCTTTTCCCATATCATTGCATATAAAAATTAAAAAGTTTTTTGCCTCTCCTGAAAATTTTTGAATTTTGAGTTGTAACGGTTTTTGATTCACTGTGCGATATATCAAACTCTTAAGGCCCTTGGCCACTTAAAATCTGGAATGTTAAGAAGTGTATACATATGTGTGAGTGTCGGGTGATTGACGCAAATATCTAAAAGATTTGATTCTCATCAACGCGAGCCCGAACAAGAACGTGTAACACGACGACTGCCGATTGCACTAACACACACAAAAAAACTCACACATACACACTGCTTGACATGCCAGATTGTCAGTTGCCAAGGGCCTTTAACTATACTTCAAAAGTAAGTCTCATATTCTCTTCTGGAAATCTACGCGCATAGGTAGATTTTCAAGTTTTATGCGCCCAAAATTGAATTTTGTAAAATTGTTACAATTACAGAAAAAAAACATATCCACATATTGGAAATAGAATGGGGAACAATAATTCATCGCTTTTTTCCCGACCCCATACTCTGCACTTGCCCCAGACGGTCGTAACTTAGCATATCTGAAGTTAATTTTTTTGTTTTTTTCTTACATATTTTTAAGTGCTAGTTTCAACTTGAATATTTATTATAGGCGCATTTCATTTAAGTAATCGTGATGAATCCTAAAGGTTCAAGTAATTGTTAACACTTTTCAATAATATCTGTTTTGACCGGATATGGACCAGGTCAAATAAATGAAATGAAATGAAAAGACAGTATTAGTATTCTGTTTAATACTAAAGCTTTATTACACGGATTATATGTATGTATTTAATATAATGTGTAAATATGTATATATATTGCTCATGGAATGAGGCAAAGGCTTACTTACGTTGGCTGATGGTCGTGTAGAGTCGTTGGCGGGATGAAAACGAATGATAATAATGAAGAAGACAAGAAAGTGAAAGTCACTTTCTTGTAGTTAAGGCTACAACGTTAAGTTGGCTGTGGTTGCCGCAAGTCACTAAAAGGAGTGTGTTCAATCATAGAGAACATTAGGGCGGTTCAGAATTGAATTGGGTTTAGCCTACTGGCGTAAACATACCGGCCCCCTTGCGGCAACAACAGCTGAATACGCCACGTTCTTCCATCAACTATCGTAAGGGATTATGTGCACAGGTTTAGGTATATGTATTTACAAATATTAAAATGATTTATAAATATAAACAATTCTATAATAATATAATACAATGGCGCTATTATAACTCTGACGAGTTTTATGGCCGAGCTTCTCTCCCAATTCGAGGTGTGCTCCTTTTTGTTTTTCCTACTAATTGGGTGGACCTACAGTTTTATGCCGGCTCCGAACGGCGAATGCATTTTTTGTGAGAAGCTTTTTCATGGCAGAAATACTCTCGGAGGGTATGCCGCCCACTGCCGAGAGGTGACCGCTGCTCTTAAAAAACCCAATAATTGGATTTTTACTAATTAGAAAAATTTGTTTGGCTCGGACCGTGGTTTGAACCCGAGACCTCTGGCATAGCAGGCGAGCACTCTACCCACTGCACCACAGCGACCACAATTCTATAATTGCATACGTAAATACATACGTGGTTACTTTCTGCACTCAATACATTGAACTGCGGGACAATGTACTCCATAACAGCTCCCAGCATGATGTGTACTGGGAGGCCAGATGGAGTTCTAGGTCCGCCGTTGCTGTTTGCATCTTCCTTCATGCCTACTCCATAACCACGACCGTAGGTGCTAATGGAATTAGAGTGGAGTGGCAGGAAGGAAGTGGTGGATTGGACGTAGTCCTTTTATTGGGTCGGAAGCGTTAACCGGGCCCCTGATCATAATAGCGGAGCTGGCGGAAGCCTAAGTTCCGCTTCACTCGCAAATTTGTGTTGAGGCTTATGAGGTCGGTAGCGCTGAAGCTCCCGATCTAGTTGCCTCTCGTGGTTTAGAGGTGGACAGAAGCGCCGAGGCTCCTGTCTACACGAAATATTCGAGGCTCCCGATATCATTTGCTTTGGTGGTGTAGGTGTGGACAGAAGCGCCAAGGCTCCTGTCTACCCGTAATCTCCGAGGCTCCCGATATAATTTCCTCTCGTGGTGTAGGTGTGAACAGAAGCGCCGAGGCTCCTGTCTACCCGCAATGTCCGATGCCGAAGGCTCGAATATGTATGTATGTATGTAAATATAGGAAATTATAGGGAACCTGAATATTTGGTTGGTTGGGTGGCATTTGTATTAATATTACAAAACGGTTGTGGTAAATTCGTTGTATAAATTTATGTTATTTTATGTTTTATTTGTAAATTTTTTGCGTAATGTGCGCAAAAACCTTAACTCCCCACGAAAAAGAAGAAAAAATTAATACCCATGAATATGAATTCGAATAGGTACGAAGCGAACGTAATTCGCTTCTTGGGTTGGCTTCAAATTTTTACATCGTGGCGAATATCTCCAACTGTGCGGAGCGCCATCACTTGGCGACTAGCGCAAGTGTATATGGATTGGTGTATTGCTTACCACGATCGGTATTGCCGTTTAGTCTTTTTGATTGAATTTGCTTTCTATGTAAAACAACGTAACCATGGGCAAGGGCGAAAAATTATTATTTTTTTTTTGTCCATATATACACTGGTGCTATTATTGGCGTTGTGGTGACGCCATTGTACACCAGCAGTATATTGGAGTCGGTACGGTGCTGGTGTTAGTGCACGAAATTTAAGTCGGTGTTAGATTGCACTAGCGCATTTCCAAATCGGAGTTAACGCAATAACGCCAGGGTTAGCGTTAGCGCAATTGCGCGGCGCAGCGTTACCCATAACGAGCATCAGCGATGCCGTTCCAAATTTTATGAGCGGACGAAAGAGAGGAGTGAAATCTTCCAATTGGAGTGACAGCGGCATCTCTGCTTAGCATAACACTAGAAAGTAAAGAAACGGACCCAATCACACGTTTCTGGTTTCAAGTTTACAATAAATCTTCGCAAGGAATTAATTTATCACTCTTTCTTTAAAAATCGATTGCACAGCCAAGAGTTTGGTGAGAAGAAAATCAAGTAGATTCACATAAGTATGTAGATTTTATTGCTGGCAATCTGATTAATTTTTCTAATTTTCTATAAATTTTAGAAAGAGAACCAAGGTTGTTAAACGGGGTACTTTCCATAGCCAACAAGGTCTGGAGTATGGTACGAAACTCGTTTGTGGTATTTCACCGAAAAATTGTGGCACTACACATCTGGGTTTGCCGGTGTTTGCTTCGGTAGCATAAGCGAAAAAGGGAACAAATCATCATGTAACGTTCATCTACGTACCACCACCCGGTGCTGCTGTAGCCACACTTGAAGCTCTGGAAGCTGAAATTCCGTTGATTGTGTGCATCACCGAAGTCGTGCCCCAGTACGAAATGGTGCGTCTTACGCATGCTTTGCTGTGTGGTATCGTTGACCCTACGAAGTTGTCAATCTGACTACAAAGGTGGGTCTTGGACAGACATGTGTTAGTATTGGTATTGGGTCATTGAATGTCGAGTTAAAATGCAAGTAAAAAAATAAAGACTTAACTCTGAATTTAATTCAAGTTCTTCGCCATTAAATAAGCGTATAATAACAATAATGGAAATTGGTTTTCGTGTCTGTCATCGCTGTATATTATGTATTATGTATAGGTATGCGTTTATTAAATTTAAAATTTTGGTGTAAAACAAAAACGCTCAAATTGTTAACGAAACGATATGTATTAATGGAAGAGCTTGTTATTAAATCCAAATGAAAAGAAAGCAATTATTGAAAAACAAAAAAAATAGTAAATATGTAAGTACATATGTATATTTGTTACTACCCAATAAACACAAAAGCGAGGATGATATCGTGGCGAATTCGAGATGAATTCGCGGAGGTGAATGTAATTTTTCGGACTTGTATCGAGTTCGAGATGGACTCGAGAAAAATCAATTATCGCAATAGCATTTATTAATTTTATTAAATCTTGCTTTACACGAAGAAATTCCCTGTTGGACTTTAATTTACCATTTAAAACTCTACTCAAGCGACTGAAAAGCTCGGATGATATCGTGGCGAATTCGAGGCGGATTCGCAGAAGAAGATTTTATAGAATGTATTCGCCAATGAGCCTAAATCTCGAATCGCCAACCATCCGAGAATATAAAAATGCGCGAATCGCTAATGAGGGGTGACTCGCCTGGGAATTCGGATTCGCCGATCTATTGTCGCGAACTATCGCCGCGATAATATAATCAGAGAAGCGAACTCGTCTCGAATTCGAGGCGAATCCGTTGTGTTTATTGGGTAGGCGCTCCTATTGTTTGTACACATTGTGTATACGTGTGCGATCGGTTTTCGCTATTTGGTAGCATGTAGAAATATTTTTTGATGATTGCTATTTGTTTTCCTGTACGGCATATCCCTCGTTTTAGTTCGAACCTTTTTGTGGAATTGCGGGTCATTGTTGTTTAGTGACCTAATAGATTTTGTCGATACATGAGTTGTGGGGTTGTTATTTTTTCTAACTCTTGATTGCTGTGAGAAACCAGCATCAATTTTCGCATTAGGTTTGGTATTTTGTTTCTTCCTATGATGAGTAGAATTTTTCCTATTATATGAATTAGGATTTGATTGTGGATGCCTAATGATATTGAAAAATGAAACCCTATTGTTCGTTGAGGGTATATCTTCAGAAGATGTTTGTACTGTTTCCGTAGAGTGAATTGCTTGTAGGTGGAGTAAAGTATTGTGCCTTAAGTGACATGAGCGGCAGTTGTATGCGCTTGTGCACTGTGACACTATGTGTCCAGCCGAGAGGCAATTCAAGCAACAGTTTTTGTTCTTAATGTATGTGGTTTTGTCTGCAGTGGACAATTTACGGAAAAGTTTGCAGTTTCGTAATTTGTGTTCGTTGCTGTGACACATTTTACACGAATATCTAGAATTTGGCGTATTATTCGTACTTGAGACGATACGCGACTTGGGGGCCTCGGAAGAAGGACTTTGTTTCAGATTTGAGACGGTTTCCAAAGTCTGAAATCTATGTGTTAGAAATTTGTCCATATCTTCCCATTTTGAAATCTCTGTCTTGTTTTCGATAGTTTGTTCCCACAGAGACAGAGTGTGATCGGGAAGCTTAGTGGAGCATATGTATGTGATAATTGCATCCCAGTTAGAAATGTCAATTTGATGACATTGAAGCGCTGAGATGCAATTATTGATTTCGCGTTGTAAATTTTTAATTGAGGTCCCGCATTCGGTTTCAACCGTTGGTAAATTGAAAAGATTCTGTAAATGTTTGTTGACCAGGATACGTTTATTTTCGTACCGGTCCCTTAAATTTTTCCAGGCCGTCGAAAAGCCTTCATTTGTGAGTGGGCACATTCTCACTATTTCTTTTGCCTCCCCAGTGGTCTTTGTATTTAGATAAAATAATTTTTCAACTGGGGTTAGGCGTTTATTGAGGATGTATATGGCCGTAAACATGTCCCGAAAGGACGGCCATGATACATAATCTCCCTTGAACACATCCATGTCGCATGGTGGCAAACGAATATTGTGTTCAAGACTGTCATCGTTAGAATTGGTTTCTGAAGCAGGTGTTGCTAATTTTTCTGCTTCAGCAGCAATTGCAGACATACATTTCACATATGTTGCGAAACAAGTTTTGTTTAACCTTTTAAGGGTTAATAACTCTTCCTTAGAGGTTTTTCGCGAAGTTAATAGAGATTCATGTGCCTGCTTGGTTGTTGACCAACGTGATTTTAGTTCCTCTTTATGAATCGCAAGAGTGTACTTTGTATGCTCCTCAACTGGAATACTTTGGTACTCTTCATAAAATTCCGTAACGGACTCTGTCAACCTAGTATAGTATTCCATTATGTATTTTTATTGTTGAAATTCTTTCCCTGTTTTTAATAAATACCACAAAGGATTTAATGCAAGTTTTTAGTTCTCGTAAAGCAAAGGGATATTGAGGAGTTTTGTATTATTGTCGGACCCAGATAGAAATCTACTTGTAGATTTAATGTGTCACACTGTAAGCTACAACGACTTACCACACCGACCCGTAAGGTTTTTGAATAATAATAAATTTTGTATTTTAAATATTGTACTTATTTTTCTCAGTGTATTTTTATATAACAATTGGCAAAAGGAAAATTTGCAACCCTGTGTCTGTATGTATGTATATAAACACAAGCAAATAACCTAAGAGGGTTCAATATGTATGTGAAAACATTTAAAAAACTTAATAATTTTTTTAATTAACTGATAAATAGTTACACAATTGCCACCCAACAGTATGTATAAATGTTTACATATATTTTATGTATGTACATATAACGCAATTTTGGGCGAGTGAGCTAAAATAATTGTGTTAAGAAAAATATGTATGTACATATGATGTACATATGTATGGATATGACTGCCGTAGGTAGTCAGACTTCAAATTTTGTTGTTGTTGTGTGAAACAAACGAAAATTATGTGCGTATGTTAGCACGAATGAAAATTAATAAATTTCTGACTCACTTGCGCCCGTATTAATTATTGCGAATTATTGTATGTACACTGAAAAAACAGTGCAGAAAGTAGCCACTTACCGATGTGTTTTTGTTTAATTTGTATTTTATGTTTGGTGTTTTGGTTTGCTTCTGCTGTAGAATGTCCAATGTTGGATTTGGTTTAATGTATTCTGTTGGGTATGGCTTATGTGGCTTTGTTTATTGGTTTTGCTGTGGACTGTATATATGTATGTATATAGTAGGTGCTGTGGCCTGGTGATTCCTCGGATTCGTCACCGTTTCCTCAGAGGCGCGTAAGGACCATGTTTTGACCGGATATGGACCAGGTCAAATAAATGAAATGAAATGAAAAGACAGTATTAGTATTCTGTTTAATACTAAAGCTTTATTACACGGATTATATGTATGTATTTAATATAATGTGTAAATATGTATATATATTGCTCATGGAATGAGGCAAAGGCTTACTTACGTTGGCTGATGGTCGTGTAGAGTCGTTGGCGGGATGAAAACGAATGATAATAATGAAGAAGACAAGAAAGTGAAAGTCACTTTCTTGTAGTTAAGGCTACAACGTTAAGTTGGCTGTGGTTGCCGCAAGTCACTAAAAGGAGTGTGTTCAATCATAGAGAACATTAGGGCGGTTCAGAATTGAATTGGGTTTAGCCTACTGGCGTAAACAATATCCTTGGTTTCCAATAATTCTAAGTTTATAGTTTTAAGCAAACAAAATTGCGACGCAGGCAGATTTTAGAAAATTGTTTGTGTAAGCACGAAATAAAAAATGCTTATGGTTATTCCTTTATTTATTGCCAAAAAAGTGTATTTTCTTTTACTTATTTTTCACTGTTCAACAAGAAAATTACAAAATGCATCAGAAATGCAACTCTGACTCCTGAGGAGGGACAGGACCACACCACTCAAAAAACTGTTTTTACCCCGCCGTCTTTTGTTAACAATTTTTTATTGCGTTAAAAAATTAAGTTCCGCTTCGAATTCGTGTTCATGTGATCAAAACGCGTCGATTGACACCAAAGTTCTTGAAAATTTACCAATTTTCACCATGTCACCTAAACTAGATAATTACCAAAACTTTGAATACAAAATCGAGCATATTTTTATTAAAAATTTTCGCCTACGTCTTTTTTTCTGAAAGAAAACAATATACAATTTAAAAATTTGAATCGAGAATAAATATCGGTACTAAGTTTGGGTATTTCATGCGAAATTTTTGTGTCTTCCCATTATTTCAAATACGGCAACACTCACACGCCTTTTCAAAATAGAAAGCAGCTGATTTTTGTGTTGTGATGCGGGCATGAAATTCGTTCAACTCGTTATGTTTACGGGTACTCGATTCGTTCGCTCGACTCGTTGATGACTGTCGGCACCCTTACAAAGAAAAAAAGTTTTTTTGGCTCTCCTTAAAATTTTTGAATTTTGAGTTGTGTCACTTTATGATTTAGGGTGCGATATAGTCTTTAAATACCCACCTGTTGGATTCCATTGCAAGGAAAAACTAAAACATATATTCGTTTGAATAATGAAAAAACATATAATTTATGGCGCCTCTATAAATGTTGTTTCATTACACTGGATCACAAAATGAAATTTGTTGTCTGTACTTTGGACGTGACTACCCTATACATATGTAAAATCAGTCGCTGATTCCGAAAATCCGGTTCATTTTTAATTCTATGGGAAGGTTTTTGAGATATCGGTAATTTACCGTTATTTGGCCAAGGGCTCCACTTAATCCTGAATGTCTCTTTAACGCAGTAAGTTATCTACCCATAAATGGGCTTGTATCTACTGCGCTGCCAACGTGCTGCTACTGCAGATGTGTAGGTATTGGTACAACATGCATAGAATATACCCGTCCAGAGGCATTGCGCGACTTGGCTGTATTTACTTGATCGCCTATAACTTTTCCATTTTACCATGGATTTTCTTCGTTGATAGCTTATTTTTTTGGTAATGGAACGGAGCTTCACACAAAGGAGTAAAACTGAAGGTAAAAACATTGGTTTTAAAGATATTTCCTGACAAAGTAAATTTTTTCTTCAAAAAATCGTAAAAAATTCAAATTTAATCGTCAATATTTCAGAAACTATAAAAGTTAGAGAAAAATGTTATAGGAGCCATGAAAAGGAAATTTAATTTTCTTTTGTTTGGTGTTACTTCAAGGTAGATAACTCACTGCGTTAAAGAGACATTCAGGATTAAGTGGAGCCCTTGGCCAAATAACGGTAAATTACCGATATCTCAAAAACCTTTCCATAGAATTAAAAATGAACCCGATTTTCGTAACCAGCGACCGATTTTACATATATATAGGATGGTCGCGTTCAGAGTATTTTTTGGCTGTAGAGCAGTGTTATTCAAGCGATGATAGATGGAGAAATATCTAGATAAGTTATTCATGTATACATATGTACATACATATGTATATAAATGTATTAGGGGCCCAGTTTTATGACCAATATATGTATGAGGATGGTATAAATATTTGAATCGATTTAAATATTTTAAATGATTTCTCATACATCCTTCAATTTTACAGCTCCATTTAGCATGCCGGTAAGTATATTTTCGTTTTCTCAATTTCTTTTTCCACTTATTGGATAGATATGAAGTTATATGCAATTAAATCTTTCGCTGTCATATTGTTTTTTTGTTATGGTTTCATTTCTTGTTCAAATCGAAATAAAAAGTTAGAATAATTAACAATTGCTACCTCCAATATTATTCAGTATAATGCGCAACAAATACATATACATAGATACATACATAGTAAATATCTGTGTACACTGTGAATAACTCAGCTAGACATTTCTCCATACATGTATTTATGTAGTCCTTCCTGGTTATTAAATTCCACAGGCGGGTATCTAATGTCTCGTTATTCCAGAACTTGAGCGTCCTAAATTTTTCTCGCTCAAAAAAATATATATTTTTTAAACTTCAAAAGAAATAGCCAATGGCGTGTAGGCTGAGATACAAAAGGAATGCTCATTTTTTTTTAGAAATAATACTCCATTTTGTATGATATTCCCACAAAATCTCCCCCCTATAATACGAAATATCTGGATTTTCATTTTCTAAAAAATTAATTCATTTTAAATATGTTTATACTAAACAAATAAAATCCCAATATACCAAATGCAATGACGAAATGTATCTACAACTCTTTTCATATTTTTTTCTTCAGGAAGAAGGCTTTACCCTCCATAATTTTCTCCAACCAATTTGTCAAATATTGATTTTATGTCGTACTATCAATTATAACTGCCACATTTCTTATACATTTTGCATGCTTATAACCTTCCAATTAGGTCTATAATTGCCCAACAAAATATATATATATTTTTTTTCATTCCGAAGTTCAAACTAATAGCTCTGTTCAATAACGAAAAATTGTTACGAATTTTTCATAAAAAATGACAGCTCTCCATATAAAAATTACATATTTTTGGAAAAATTCGTAAACATTTTTCGCTATTGAACAGAGCCAATGTTTACAAGTTTGAAAGCAAAATTAATTTAAATTGCTATATACACGCTTTAACAAATTTCAAAAAAATATCCACACAAAAAAATCAATCCCTAAATGTTTCCGAAAATCCCTTAAAATGGGTGGTCTCCATATCTGGCAACCTAGAGTAAAACTCTGCCATGCTCTCTTATTTACAAACACATATGCAAAAAAACATATACGGACACAGCTGTTTCTTACCCCTCGGTTCAAATTTTGTTCCCCTATCCTCCATAACTTCGCTTAGCCCCTCTGCTACGAAGTCTTGCCCATCACTACACTAGACCAACAGACCAATCGATTTGCACGCGAAAAAAAGAGTTTTTCAGTGTGACAATTTACACAGCTTTTAACATTAATATTTCCAAAACTATTTGTTTCCTAGCCGTTTGGACTTCAGATATAAAATCGGCGGGCGGTGCCACGCCCCCTTAAAAAAACAGTTTTTCTGGAATCGTGGCACGACTTATTAAGTTCCAACCTTGCTTTCAAATAGAACTGCGCCAATTTTCATGAAAATTGGTTGGAAAATGCGTCCACAATCGCCGTTGGAAAATTGCCGTGTGGTTGTTGTTGCATACTTTTGCACACAACAGAGCTGTCTCAATGCGCAAGCATATGTAGCTGACTTTGTGCGTTTTCACCAAACTTACCATGTAATTCTGAACATGTTTGGCTGGATGTGGTGTGTAGTTTCAAAAAAGTAGAAACGTAAAAAGGTAGCATATGCACTACAACAAAAATATAAAGTCAAGAAATAAGTAGGATAAGAAAGAATAAGTAGGAAAGAAATTGAGGAAAGAAAAGAGCAGAAATGGAAATAAAGAAGTAGGTAGGAGAATTTGGAACACCAACAACATAATAGTAGCAGTGACAGTAGCAACAAACAATTATACAACAAGTAAGAAAGCCTAAGTTCAAGTGGAATCGAACATTAGATACTCAGCTGTATGCTTTCATAATTTGTTTGCGTTTGATGGAAACACGGTGTACTTTATATAAAGCGAGTGCTGCATAAAGTGGGCGTAGCCACGCCCATTTTCTAAATTTTTATAAGGCATCCAACTAAGCTTATGAATATTATTCTTTGTGCAAAATTTCATCCCTTTATGAGTTATAAAGATGTCACGTTACAAATTCCCAAAGGGTGTTCCAGAAATATCTTTGTTAAAAAGTAGGCGTGGTCATAAACTGATTTCAATAAATTTTTGCCTGTCTATTAACACAAGTTATAAAAGTGTATAAACCAAGTTTCGTCATAATATCTCAATTGTTTGTCCAGTTATGGGCTCCGAAATCTCGTAGATTCCTTTGTCTAAAAGGAGGCGGTGCCACGCCCATTTTCCAAAATTTTTGTGTTTTTTGTTTTATGTCCATAGTTGGACTCCTGCCATAAAATTTCAATGATATATCTTTATATTTGACAGAGATATCGCTTAAAATGTTTTTACTGGGTCACTTTATAATACCCATATATAAAAGTGGGCGTGGTCGTCAACCGATTTTGGTAATTTTTCGTCCCCGTATTTGTCTAAGTAAATATATCACACGTACCAAATTTCATCGATATATCTTTAACGGTTTCTGAGTTATGGCCTATAAAACTTTCAATATTTGCCCCTTAATAAGTGGGCGTGGCACCGCCCATTTTCCAAAATTTTAGTATTTTTTGTTTTATGTCCGTAGTTGGACTCCTGGCACAAAATTTCAATGAATTATCTGTATATTTGACAGAGATATCGCTTAAAATGTTTTTATTAGGCCCCTTTATAGTTCCCATATATAAAAGTGGGCGTGGCCGTCAGCCGATTTTGACAATTTTCCATCAAAACATTTGTCTAAGTAAGCAAATCACGCATACCAAATTTCATCGATATATCTTCAACGGTTTCTGAGTTATGACATATAAAACTTTCAATGTTTGGCCCTTAATAAGTGGGCGTGGCACCGCCCATTTTCCAAAATCTCATCAAATTTCTTCATAAGAGCCTGAGCTCAATACGTGGGTGAAATTTCATCGCTCCAGCTATATTAGTGACTGAGATACCAAATTTACGATTTTTTCTATATAGGAAAAGTGGGCGTGGTCATGGTCCGATTTCACCCATTTTCAATACCAACCGTGCCAGTCTCGATACCAACCTGCATTCCAAATTTCATCAAAATATCTCAATTTTTGCGCGAGTTAGAGTGCGTACGGACGGACGGACGGACGGACATGGCTCAATCGATTTCTCTTTTCACCCTGATCATTTTGATATATATAAGTCTATATCTATCTCGATTATTTCGTTCTGTTACAATCCACCGTTATGAAATCAAAACTATAATACTCTGTGTACTAGTACAGCTGAGTATAAAAACTATAGTTGCACTTTAGTTATAAGAAAACATCTAGAAAAATTGTCGAGTTTCGACAGTAGGCAGCACTCTAGTATATATAATACTTCTATATTGCTAACAACCTATCTACTCAATGTGTTTCAGTTCTGGTCGCGGTGAACTCGTTTCTGACTACATATGTAATTTGTGCGCATCCCTGCAAAAAATGCGATTAATCCGGGACGTGTCCGGGATCAATCGCAAGGGAGCATGCGACTAATACAATTTTACATCCCTTTATATGGAGTGAATTGATCGCATTTGTTCGAGCATGTCCTATGAAGAGACTAATTGTTCAACTTGTATACCCGAACGGGTACCAATGTAGATTAATCACTAACATACCGAACGGGTACAAATGTAGATCAATCGCTTTCATCCCGAACGGGTACAAATGTAGATCAATCGCTTACATCCCGATCGGGTACAAATGTAGATTAATCGCTTTCATCCCCAACGGGTACAAATGTAGATCAATCGCTTCCAGCACGAACGGGTACAAATGTAGATTTTTCCAAGTTGTTCGCCAAGACAATTTTTAATAACAATCTTTAAAAAATTGTAAATTTTCATGCATATATAAATAAAGATTATATAATGTTTTACTTTTGAAAAAAAATCTTAATTAATAAATAAAAAAAATTGTAACTTTTGAGTATGCATTATATGAGCGTAATGCAAAGGATTCTTTCATAGAATATTTTAGGCAACATTTTGTTAAAATTATTATTCATCATTGTTATTAAAAGAAAGGGTGTTCAATTCATTTTACCGGTTGTTCTACAATTTTTTAAATACATTGCATATTTGTGTAAAATTTCTACATTTAAGGAATCTAGATTTGTACCCGTTCGGAATGAAAGCGATTAATCTACATTTATATCCGTTCGGGATGAAAGCGATTAATCTACATTTATACCTGTTAGGGAACAATTGGCCAACAATTAGTCTACATTTATACCCGTTCGGGAACAATTGGTCTACAATTAGTCTACATTTATACCCAATCGGGGACTAATTGTGGACCAATTGTTCTCGAAAGAGATCAATCTTGGCCAAATATCTTTCGGGATTAATCGCACATTTTTTTGCAGGGATGCGTCAACACAAGTAAAAGTCGTATATGTGAATATATGTCACACACCCATTTGTAAAATTGTAGTAGCATTACAAAAAAAAACATAAGGGGGATTAAAAGGGGTCGTTATTCCCTTCATATAAAACTTTCATGATCATTATAAAAACACAAAGCAAATTAAACAATGAAATGCCAATCTTTCGAAAACAAAATAGTACACATGTATTTATTATTTCAACGTAGTTCACAAACAAATAACTTATGTATGCATACCTACATGCTAAAAATAAGCCAAATAATTTATATTTTCGTAAATTAAATAAAGTCACAATATATATATCGTCGTTTAAATTTCATAACCGCCTAAGTGAAATTGCTAACCGCCTAAGCGGCACTTGTGCCAAAAATAAAATTTGCCAATAATTCAATATGTTCTTACTTCTATACGAAGTTGATACTTTTTTGAACTCATGCCCAATTGTTGAAATCTAGTTTTCAAATAAAATTATCTGAATATCTTTGTTAAATAAAATACCTATGTATTTCATATTATCAAATTTTTCTATAGCCCCCCTTGTCTTTGAAAAGAAACGACGCCCATGGAATCTTGCTTCCCTTTCTTACAGTATATCGTTACTGTGAAGTTTGACCAACGAAACAATTGAATAGTAGCCATATATATAATACTTCTATATTGCTAGTATTCACTTGTTTTGTTCGTCAAACATCACAGTAACGATATACTGTTAGAAAGGGAAGCAAGATTCCATGGGCGCCGTTAAACTTTTGTTTCCAAAAACAAGGGGAACCACAGAAAAATGTTGATACTATGAAATAGGTATTTTATTTAACAAAGATAAGTCCGAATTTTATTAATTTGTACATATGTATGTACATATATATGTGTGTACATACCCAAGAAACATTTTAGTTGGAAATTGATTTGAGGTCGAATGGATATTCAACTCGTTTCCCAATTTCAAATTAGATTCAAATGAAAAAATATTACTTACTAATAATTTTACTTGTGCATATTGGGTATACATACATGAATAAAATGAAATAAAAATGAAATTCCAAAGAGCGTTCATTGGACGTTCACGAGCATGTAGGTATGCATGTTATTTGGTTGTGAAATACCTTGAAATAATAAATACATTATTTTATTTTCGAAAGATTGGCATTTCATTATTTAATCTACTGCTTTGTGTTTTTATAACGATCATGAAAATTTTATATGAAGGGAATAACGACCCCTTTTAAACCCCCTTCTGTTTTTTTTTGTAATGCTACTACAATTTTACAAATGTGTATGTGACATATATTCACATACACGACTTTTGCTTGTGTTGACGCATGCGCACAAATTACATATGCAGTCAGAACCGAGTTCATGAATAGCGTAACTGAAACACATTGATTAGATAGATTGTTAGCAATATAGAAGTATTACATATATGATAGTAGCAATATGGAAGTATTATATATATTCTTGTAGGGTTGTATTATACAGTACCTTTTGTGTTGCCATATCGAGGTAAGTAAGTAAGAAAAAGGCACCTAAATATGAACATTTTTAATAACAAAACGCGCGGTGTACTACGCAGCAGGACATCACCGTGGCGGTAGCCACGGTTAGGTTGTATATACGGACTTTGGTGGCGTAGCCCAGGGTTATTTTAAGCGCGGCCAAAGGCGGGGAAATTTTCCAATAATGCCGCACTCCCCCAAAAAAACCACTTTTACCGGTGGGTAGGGGAGGGGAAGGGTGTTCTGAATCCGTAAAATTTAGACGCCGGACGTACCTCGTTTTCGAGAAATTTATGGTTAAACTTTAGCAACTCTGCATATAAATTCGATAGATAAAGAAAAAACACAGTGCTTTTGCGCAGAACACTTTTCTGCGTAGGCGGCCTTCGGCCGCGCTTATAAAAAATAACCCTGTGCTACGACATCCGTCCGGACGTGTGCACCAACCGTGGCTACCGCCACGGGGATGTCCTTCTGCGTAGTACACCCTTCAGCGTAATATCTATTGCCCGGTCTACACTACTTTTGTGGCCATTTCAACTCGCAAAATTGTACAAACACTTACCTTGTACCTAAGTCAGTTGTGTATGTGTGTGTAAAACTTGGTAAAAATTTAACAACTTTAACAAATTCCAGGGGTAATTATCTAGTTTACGGTGCATCGACTAAAACTGCTTCAATGTTTACAAATGGGGTACCAATCGATGCGTTTCGATCTCAGGAACACGAATCAGAAGGCGGAGCTTAACTTTTTTATTTCAATAAGAAGTTATTAACAAAAAACATTATCATTTTTTGCTTGCTCATTACACACAAATGAACACACAAATTCAGCTTATTTCTTTACCATAGGATAATACATTCTTCATATTTACTACATCACACCCAAAATTATTTAATATGTTGCAAATAAATACTATTTTTTAATAAAACCAAGGTAAACAATTGACATTCTTTCACTTTTTTCGAGCGATAATTGAACTGTCACAGAGTTAGTTGGCAACGCTACGCACTATATTGATGAAATTGGCGTAGTTTCTTTACTTGTACTTTGGGTTTAACTAAAATATTATATTTATTTGCAACATATTAGCACACTTTGGGCGTGAAATGGTAAATATAAATAATGTATTACCAAATGGTAAAAAATACATAGATTGACTTTGCATGTTCGTGTGGGTGTAAAAAGCTATCGAAAAATGAAAAGGTTTTTTGTTAATAACTTTTTATTGAAATAAAAAAGTTAAGCTCCGCCTTCTGATTCGTGCTCCTTAGATCGAAACGTGTCCATTAATGTCCCGCTTGTTAAAAATTGACGAGTTTTAGCCGTTGCACCGTAAACTAGATAATTACCATTCCAGGAAAACCAGGTACGTCCGGCGCCTAAATTTAACAAATTCAGAACCTACTTCCCCTCCGTGCGGCATTATAGGTAAGCCGACCTCCATAGGCCTCCGGAGGGTGGGGTCTTCAGTTTTGTGGTCCCCTCAGCCCCCCCTACCAACCTAAAAAACCCGTTTTTTTTCTAGCCGGGGTATCGTCGTCTAAAATTTTACCCCATAGGTATTCTACATTTGTTCACACACATACCTTTCCTAATGCAGCCCTAGAATTTTCTGGAGCATCGTAACCACCACCGCGATTTGCTATGGGCCAATGTGTAAGTTCTTCCGGAGCGCAACAACCCAATAAATTAAACAACCGTTTCTCATCCGGAGAGCGTAATTTGGCAAATTTCGATATCACACAAGCAACCAGCAGTACCAGAGTTAGCCACGGGATACAAACAGACGCCAAATTAAAACCAAACCACAACAAATACAAGAGCAAGGAGAGCAGACGCGCTGCATACCATGCCAATAGATAAAGCATTTTAAGCAGTGAATAAAGAACGGTCAAGATTCTCATTCAGATTTATAAACAAAATTTACATATCTATTCTACATTGTCAACATTTACAGGTTACACCAGGATGGGTAAGTCGACTTCGACTTTAATCGATTATCGACTTTTTGCAAAAAAAAATCGACTTCTACAATCGATTGTTGTGTATTGTGGCGATATAATCGGTCTCACTCACATCACTAAAATGACTGAACACAATTCTAAGAGCCCGTGCACAATTGACTTCTACCTCGCTTTGCTTCAGAGTTTTGCTTTGACAGTTTCGTTCAGCATGTGCTTTTCAAAGGGACATGTTCACAATTGAGATGAAGCGAGTAAAGCAAAGTATAAAGTTAGCCATCTCTCAACTTTTTTACACTTTGACAAACATCTCCTCTTGTGTGTGTGTGTGTGTATGTTTGTATAACTACACTTATTTTAGCGATTTCGCGCAATTTCGTGAAAAGTGAACAGAGAAAGGTAAAAAATAACATTCGAATAAGCAGAAAAAAGCAAATTTCCCAAATATTTTACCAAAAATCAGATTTATAAATTAAAGCAAAGAAGTGAAGTGGAAATTGTCAAAGTGTTAATTGTAGCAAGCATCTGAAATTTCGCTTTGCTTTAAGGTTTTTTCTATCAAAGTTGGAGCAGACAAAGCCAATTGTGCACGGGCTCTAAAAGCCTCCGCACACGAGCATTTGAAATTACGTTGATTAGCCGAAATCATAGGGGCCTATTATGAATTAATACGATACACGCTAAACGCTTGCAGTCGGGTAATTCGTATTACGAAATAATTTCTGTCGTGTGAAACCCGATAGACTGTAATGGAAATAAAGTTAACGCATAACTAATTGAACCCTAAACAAATGTCATTCACGATAGTGCACCTAGCGGGCGTGTGGAATTCATAATATGGAAACTCATTTTATACGATACGCTTGCAAGCGGCCGATAGCTATCGTATGACAATCCATAATAAGGGGGATAGTGTATAACGTACAGTGACTTAGCTCATCGAAAATCGATTAAAAAAGTCGATATATGGTCGATGTGCCATCGCCATTGAAGGGCAGACCAGCATGGCGTCAATTTTTTAAGGGCAGTTCAGCATGGCGGCCGGAGGTGGTTGTTGTAAAAATACATATATATTTCTCAAAAATTTAGAGCCTATACACACTTGCGACTCAATCGATTTAGTCGAATGTTGATTTGCATGGGAATGTATGGAAGCATTCACACTACATTCAATTAGTTGTACAACTGAAACAGTTGGATTTGCAGCCCAATTTCATTCCAACTGAAACAGTTGTACAACTGCTTGATCAGCAAGGCGCCCTTCTACGTATTCACACTTGAGACAATTTAGTCGAACGACTACAACAACAACAGTGATATTCGTAGTGGAAAGAGTTGCCATGCTGACAGCACTACTTTTATTTCACTTTTGGTAAATTGTAGAGATTGAATATTTCAATTAATATTTTCAAAATGTTTAAAAACAAAAGGTTCGTTTCTTATTAACTACACCATTTCCAGATGGATTTTAGAAAGCGTTAACTGGATTTTAGAAAGGGGAAATTGGATTTTAGAAATGTCAATTGGATTTTAGAAAGGGGAAATTGGATTTTAGATATGTCAATTGGATTTTAGAAAGCGTTAAAAGGATTTTAGAAAACAAAATTGGATTTTTGAAAGCGTGAATTGGATTTCAGAATGTGCGTTTAAAATAAATTTTACACAGAATTTTTCGAATAGAAATTCTTTATTGCGTATGAAAGTATAAATTAATAATTATATAAATTTTCGAAAATCCAATTTACAGTTTCTAAAGTCCAATTTCCCTTTTCTAAAATCAAATCGACATTTCTAAAATCCAATTTTCCTTTCTAAAATCCATTTGGCTATTCTAAAATCTAATTTCCCCTTTCTAAAATCCAATTGACATTTCTAAAATCTAATTTCCCCTTTCTAAAATCCAATTGATATTTCTAAAATCCAATTTCCCCTTTCTAAAATCCAATTGACATTTCTAAGATCCAATTTCCCCTTTCTAAAATCCAGTTGACGCTTTCTAAAATCCATCTGGAAATGATGTAGTTATAGACAAGAATTATCTAACTAAGGATATTTACTTCCGTTTTCATATGTTTCTTGATATTGTTGTTCTCTTCAAATGTCATTAATCGCATTTTAAAATAGAAATAATGAAAATGAAATTTCAAGAAAATTATTAATGGCTGATTTTTACTATTTTTCCGTTTCTTGTACTTCTGTTCGTTTCGCCTTTATGAGCGTAATTCCTTCCGTTTTTCTCTTTTCATTTACTTGACAGCTAGTTGCTAGTTTAATAAGAAACAAAGCCAAACAATGTATGCACTTTTTGTTTATTTTATTGTTTTTTATTTATTAATCAAGTTGACAGCTGACAAGAAGGTGCTTTCATGTAAGAATGCAGATAAACTTTAACAATTTAATACTTCATCACTTTATATGAAGACCACTAATGTAAAATTTGCTGAGTAAAATGTGAACATTGGCAACACTATGTCATTGTCAATCGCACGACTATTTAGTCTCAAGTGTGAATAGCTGCCACCGATTCGACTAAATAGTTGGAGTAGTGTGAATACAACAGTCCAATTCGACCAAATCGATTGAGTCGCAAGTGTGTATAAGCTTAGTATCGACCTCTCAAGAAACGCAAAAGTTCCATATAAAATGACGTACAAGAAATGCTCAAGAAATTTTTCTTGGGAAACTTTCTTGAGCGAGTATCGACCTCTCAAGAAATTTAATACACTTTTTTACCACTATTTTTCAACATAATGCGAACACAGCAACACAGGTTTTGCCAAGAAATATATCATCGAGCATTTATTTCTTAAAGAAATTTTGACGTCTGTTGGCTTTTGTTACATGCTGATAAAAATGGTGGTGAAAATGGCAAAATTAATCGGAAAAAATATAGTGCACAATTTGTGTAATGATGCAAAGCGGAAGTTGACATCAATTTCTTACATCTACTTCCATTCCGGCCATCAATATACCACAGTTTAGCAGTAATATAAGGTCATCCTCGCCGCTTTCGATGATTTCCTAAAATAACAACAAAATAAAACTATTGAAAACAAATATTTAAAGCTTTTATTTAATGTTTTTTAAGAACTTATCAATTTCTCACGTTTATAAAATGGTTTATTTTGTTTACGTTTTTGATGATCTTCTTGTTGTTGTTGTTGTTGTATTAGCAGTACTAAGCCCTGCCTAGGCAACACACCTTTGTCATAAACTATCATCAATTTCATCTAACGGTAGACCGAGGAATGTTGCAGCCTCTATGGGGTTTGTCCAAAGGGACATCGGTGTTAGATGGGTTGGTTTTGAGGGGCATGTGAAGAGGTGCTGAGTGTCGTGTGGTGTCTCTCCACATGCTGGGCATACATTTGGTATGCTTGAATCAATTCTGGACCTGTATGAGTTCAGTCTGCTGCAGAATCCCGATCGGAGTTGCGCGAGTGCAACTCGTGTTTCTCGCGGCAGATCGCGCTCTTCTTCTGCTATAGGTGGTGGTTGGTCTCTGATTAACAGGTATGCCGGACGGACGGACACATAGCTGTCAACTGTGTCGGAATGGATTTTATTGAGGGCCTGCCTATAGGTTGCCGGATTGAGCGGTTGTGGTATGTAATTTTCCACCTCTCTGCGTAAGTCAAGAAGGTGTTTTCTGACATGACGGGGGGGTGGTTCTGGCTCAATTAGATGACTATTAGGGTGGTTTCTTCTATAGCATCCCAGTAAGAATTGCTTGTCTAGCATGGTGTTGTGTTTCTTGACAGGGAGCATTTGAGTTTCAAGGTGAAGGTGGTGTTGTTGTGTCATCTGTAGGCAACCTGTGGCGGTCCTCAATGCAGTGTTTTGGCATGCCTGTAGCTTCGTCCATTGGGTGGTGCAAGTCCCCGGCGACCATATTGGCGACGCATAATTTAAGACCGGCCGGCCAATTGCTTTGTACTTCGCTAATAGTGTTTCCTTGTCTTTGCCCCATGTGCTGCCGGCAAGCGATTTGAGAATTTTGTTGCGACTTTGTACTTTATTGGCAATTGCGGTCGTATGCGCGGAGAATGAGACAAGACTGTCGAACGTAACACCTAAAATTTTAGGATTGTTCGTAGTTGGTATCCTGGTGTTACCAATGTGGATATCCAATTCCAGTCTTACCTCCTTCGTCCATGTCGTGAATAGGGTCGCGGAGGACTTACTTGGAGACAGAGCCAGATTTCTCGAATTAAAGAAACCGGAAAGATCGGAGAGATAGTTGTTGATTTTCGAGCATAGGTCGTCTATGTCGGTGCCTGACGCCATTATCGAACAGTCATCGGCGTAGGAAATAATGTTAACTCCTTCTGGTGGGGAAGGGAGTTTTGATATGTAGAAATTAAACAACATTGGGGACAGGACACCACCCTGGGGAACCCCTTGTTTAATTCTTCTTGCCTTAGATTTTTCGTTCCTAAAGTCCACCGATGCATGTCGACCACTCAGATAGTTCGCGGACCATCGTTTGAGTCTCGGTGGGAGGGATGATTGTACTAGGTCCTCTATAAGGGTGGCGTGGTTGACCGTGTCGAAAGCTTTCGACAGGTCAAGTGCCACGAGGACCGTTCTCGCGCAGGGGCGCTTTTGATTGAGTCCTTGAACTATCTGGGTGTTAATGGCGTTTAGAGCTGTTGTTGTGCTGTACGTTTTGCGGAAACCATGCTGGTGGGTCGCTAGTTGTATATGTTCGTTGAAGTAGGGGAGTAGTACGGCCTCAAGTGTCTTGACTACTGGGGAAAGGAGAGATATCGGGCGATATGAGTCCCCTTGGTTGGCTGGTTTCCCTGGTTTCAGTAGTGGGACCATCCTTGCCATCTTCCATATATTGGGTATGACAAGAGTGGTCAAAGACAGGTTGAGGACCTCCGTTAGGAATCTTACTCCCATCTGTCCGAGGTGTTTTAACATCAGCATGGATATTCCGTCTGGTCCGACTGATTTAGACGATTTCGCCTTCCTAATGGCTTCCTGAACCTCCGTGCTGGTGATGTCAAGCTGCGCATCGTTGTTTGGTTGTTTGCGCATTTTTCTGAGTATTCGACGCTTGGCTCTGTCTACCGGAGGATGTGGTAGGAATAGCCGACCAAATTGGTTCGCACATCGCTTCGGGTCCGACTCTGCTTCACCTCCAAAGGTTATGGACACTTTGTCCTTCGGCTTCGTCGGGTTAGACAGGGCTTTCACGGTTGCCCAGAGCTTGGCAACCCCAGCAGAGAGATTGCAAGATTTCAGGTGTTCCCTCCACTTCGATTTTTTGTGTTCGTCCACCAACGCCCGAATTTCCCGGTTGAGGTCCTTAATGCGGGGGTCTCCCGGGTCGGTGTGGCGGATCTGGTCTCGCTCCCTGGCTAATGTAGCGGCTTCACCCGGAAAGTTGGGTCGGATCTCTGGGATTCTACCCGCCGGAATGAAGCGTGCATTAGCTTTGGCAATGACCTTGCGGAATTTTTTCTCGCCGCCGAGCACATCGGTCGGAGCGGGGAGAGCACCGAATATGCTCTCTGTGTATTCTGTCCATCTGTCCCAGTCTGCTTTGTTGTGGTTAGTGTATGTTCTATTGTCAGTTGTTATGAATTCAGCAGGCATATCTATCGAGATGATTATGGGAAGGTGATCTGATGCTAATGTCAAAGTAGGTTGCCAGTCTACGTTGTTTATCAGATTTGCGCTAACAATTGTAAGGTCTGGCGAGCTGCAGCACCTTCCCGTAATCCTAGTGGGGGCCTCGTCGTTCGCCGTGCAGAATGTCGATCCGTCTATCTGATCTGCAAGATATTGGCCTCGTCTGTCTTCTGACAGAGCCGATTGCCATAGCTCATGGTGAGCATTGAAATCTCCTATCACCAACCGATTATCCCCCGTAAGCAGTGAACTGATTTCGGGGAGATATTGCGGTGGGCAACAGGAGACTGGTGGAATATATATGTTGTATATCTGCAGTTCGACGTCGCCTGCTCGGACTGCTATGCCCTGACATTCTAGGGTAGTGTCCACGCTGGTTATGTCTGCTTCGATTAGGCGGTAATGCACGGAGTTGTGTGTGATGAACGCGAGACCACCACCATTACCTCTTGCGCGGTCTCTACGGTGAATGTTGTAGTCTGCATGGTTAATCAAAGCTGAGTTGGAAGTCAGCTTTGTTTCCTGGACCGCGGCTATAGGTATCCTATGCCGGTTCATAAAGTCAGTTATCTCTGCGATCTTTCCGGTTAGACCATTGCAGTTAAGTTGTAAGATTTTAAAATGACGCGGAGGGGTGGACGTAACTCTAGGCGTTAGAGACTGTGCTGTTCTGGCTGGCATATTTGATGTTGTGTGCTGCCTTTGGGGCGGCGGTTGCCTTCCCATAGGAGGTGGCATCGGTAGTGCCGATGATGATCCAGCTAGACAGCATGGTGCAATGTAATTAGCATCCCAGTCTCTGGTTGTACGCAAGCCAGAACACCTGCGAAAATGACACCAGTTATTGCATGAGTTGCATTTTACTGAGGTCATGTTCGCAGGTATCCTGGCGTTGCATACGGAGCACAGCCAAATGATTGGCTGTAATATGTCCCGTGAGTTAGTCGGAAACTGCCCAGGTCTTGTGTCTCTCCTGGGTCGGGTTGATGTAATTGTTGCTGCTGCACCATGTGAAGCAGCTGAATGCTGCCCGTTCCCTGATGGGGATTGCGGCGATGTTTGTGCCGGCTGTGGTTGGTGCACGCAGCACGGTGCCACGAATTGGGGCGTCCATTGTCTGTGAGATGTAAGACCTGAGCAGTTTCTAAGGTGACTCCATCCATTGCATGAGTTGCAACGTACAGATGTTACGTTGCGATGGAGTCTCCCTAGGCAAACGCAGCAGAAGTACTCATCAGGTCCAGGATTAGGTTCTACACCTGATATTAGGAGGAGTATTTTGAGCAAATTGGCTGCTAGAATTTGCTCAATAGGATGTAGTTTATGGGTTGTGTGTGCTGGTCTAAGCAGGGTTAGACTGAAATGACAGCCCTTGGTCGGGGAAACCCCGAGTCATTCCGGTACGTAGAACCAGCTGTCGTGGGAATGATGATCTTCTTCGTTTCACTTGGTATTCACGGTGGAATAATAAACGTCAAAATTTCTTGCCTACTACTATTTTTCACTCAAGAAATAAAGCTAAAAATTTCTTGAGCTGTTTCTTGAGAGGTCGATACCAGCCTATAGGCTCTTAGGGTTGCTGCTCTCGTTTTTGTCTAATTCAGGGTTTCGTGGAGATTCTGCACCTCATAAACCCTGATGAAATCTGAGGAAGTGTTACCGTGTTTCAAAACTTTCGCAAATTTTTTTTTCCATATTATTGTATTACAATATGAACAAATATTGAAATAAATAAAGTTGCTTTTAATATCAAAACGCCACAACTCTTTAAGCTTTATTTTAGTTTATAGTAATTTTGAACATCGAACAAAATTTTTGAGTGAGTTTGTTCATGCTAAGTACATATCTATTTCTCAAGCTTTGCTTAAATACAAACTGTTTTTATTACCAAATTATTTTTCTAATGAATTTCATGCAGGGACTGTAACGGTTATGAGTTATATCCAAAAAGTTGTTTTTTAATCATTATTTTCTGAGTTTTATTTTCTGAAAATAAAAGTTATTTTTTTAGTTTTATTTTTCCCTCAGAAAATAAAAGTTATTAATAGGTCCATTTCTTTATACACTAACTGGTCAAAGAAAGCGAAATGTCAGAAAATGGAGAGAGCAAAAATTACAGTTCCACTAACTCTCCTTGCTAATTTTTGTTGAACAAATTTCAACTAGCAAATTTTACTAGCGATAATAAGAACAAAACAAAAATATGTCAAACAAAAAAGTAAACGTAAATCAAATTAGCTATATGCTTTTATTAAAAAAAAGGTGAAAATGGAAGTAGTAATCCAATTTATCCCAAAAACATGGAAAACCAGCAAATTTTGATAACTTCGTGTATCCTTACTTTTTGCTAACATAACTCATTGAGAGCAAATGTCACTTTCCCACAAACCTCGTTGCTTGAGACTAGTAAATTTTATTTTTGGTAGAAAAATAAAAGAAAATTAGCTATTAATTCGGTAAAATTTAATTCGGTGCGTGAACTTAGGCGATTTTGATATAGACTCATTCAGGAGCGTATTTACATAGGGGCAACTTGGGCAGCTGCCCCAGGGCGCCGTTTCAATAGGGGCGCCAAAACTAAGACAGAAAAAATTTTTTTTATTTACTAAAAAATGTTTTTTTTTTTTTCAATATTACAACAAGAATGAAAGATTTTTCAAAAAAAAAAAAACTGTCGAAAATCCCTAAACTTGATTGTTTTTTTTCAAACTCCTCGAAAAGAGTGAGTTTAGTTTCAGGACGAAACATTTTCACTATAAAATTGTTTTTCAGATTCGTATGATGAACTGCAATTTAATGATATTGCGAAATCTGTGCCATTAATTAGGGTTTAAGATCAGATCATTTTGAAGGTTAGAAAATGGAAAAAATGTGGTACCTATATAAGAATCGAATCAAATTTTTTCAATCCGTAAAATATATCAGTAATGAAATGTCACCACACGAAGGCAAGTACGGTTTTTTGTGTTTTTTCCTGACTAGCAAATTGAATAGGATCGTTTCGTGGTCAGATATTTTATGTTTTTCTAAGTTTGATATACCTATTTCAGTGCTGTTGCTGAATAACAAGTCTATTTTCGTTTTAGTTGATTCTGTTATTCTTGTGTCGAAGTTTACTAGCTGGTGCATTGAAAGGGATGCAAAAATATTAATTAGTTGTTTCGAGTACGTAGATTGTGTATTTACATTTATGTTGAAATCGCCTATGACAATATTGTTTTCGCTCTCATTAAAGCATTCCTCCATCACCTCACTAATATGTCTCATAAATTCAGCATCGCTTGTATTGGGTGAATGATATATTGCACCAATTTGCCATTTAGTCGTGTTGTTCGTTGTCTTTATCACGATGCACCATAAATTATTATCTATACTTTTATTGAAAATTACCTTGAAATCAATCATTTTATGAATATATACTAGAACACCCCCTGTATGACGACTATATGAATCACACCTTATATGGTTGTAACCAATAATTTTTATTTCTGCATCTTTAACGTTTTCTGTTTTATGTGTCTCGGCACATACAACAATGTGTGGCCTTTCTTCTTCTATCATTACTTCTATTTCAGTTTTATTGGCTGTGATGCTATTCGAATTTAGATATATACACTTCAAAAAATTGTTTTGTTTCTTACTAGCATTTTCTTTTGAGTTAATGACTTCACCCCCATCTAGTTGCAAATACCCTAGTTTTTGCTTTCTCATTCGCAATTTGTTTATATAACATGGACAATTTTTGTCATAGGTATCATGGTTTATGTCTAGTGCCAGATTCAAATTTTTGTTTGCTTTAATACAATTTAAGCATTTGTTTATAGCATTTTCTTTGCACATTTTTGTGCTATGATTTCCATGACATTTACTACACGCTTCTTCGTTCTTACATTCTGACGATTTATGATTAAAGCCCTTACATTTGTAGCATATTAGTACATTAACTGCATCAAACACTCTACATCTTTCCCAGCCTATATTTACTCTTTCTGCTTTAAGAACCCTGGTAAAGTCATCTTTATCGATTTCCACAATCGTATTGTGGACGGTTGAATTTCCCCTTTTTCTTTCATACTGTTTCACTATCTTCAATGTATTTTGGCATATGTTAGGGTTTTGTTTCCGTATTAATTCGATCAGTGCATTTTGGTCATGCTTAAAGCTCATGTCCGTTATTACGAAACTTGGGCGAATTGGTTCTGGTATTTTTATTTCATATTCTTTGCCAATATTTTTTTCAATTGCATCCTTAATTTTATCGCGTTCATTATCATTTTCGCTATGTATTACAACTACTCCATTGTTTCTTGCCGTAATATTTGAAATCTGCAAATTTTTTGGGTCCACTTTGGTATTCAGGTCCTGCTTTGTTTTTTCAATTTTCTGCTTTTCTTTAGGTTTTAATATTATTGCCACATCTTTTTTTAGTTCAGGAAATGTATTTTTTTTCTTACCGGTTTTAATAGCATCAGAGTATGACAACTGAATCTCGTTTGTGTTGTTGCTTACTTTTTTAATTTCATTCTGTATGGTATCATTGCATTTTTTTATTGACTCTGTTTTTTCTTTCACTTCTTCTACCATATCATATAAGCTTTTTATTTCACCTATCTTTTTTTCAAACGTTTTTTGTGATTTTTCCATTATAGCAACACGCTGGGTATAACGAGCTTCAACTGCCTCTAACAATGCTTTGATTTCGTTTTGGCTTTTTTTCATTATTTCCTCAAACTCATTTTTGTATTCCTTTAGTATTGAGTTATTTTTAATCACATTGACTTGCATGTCCTGCAGCACCATATCAACATTTTGGATGTAGGTTATGCATCCATCACACATTAACCTTATCATATTTTTTTGATCAAGTATCTTAATGCTATACTTATCGACACCTGAGCATGCCTCTCTCTCGTGAAATATTTTGCCACAAACTCCGTCGCACCTAATGCCACTTTCTCCCCTTATAGAGGAATTACATTTTGCGCACACACTCATTTGTAACGCCTTTGGTTACAGCTTTCCTGCAGGGTATTTGTTTCAGTTTTCCTGCAGGGTCGTAGTCCACTCACTGTAGAGCACAGTTGCCCAAGCCCTATGCTCGCATACACATTTTGTTTTTGTAATGCTCGTAAGTATAGGATTTTACTCGCCTATACACTTTCATAAGAAATTTGTGTATATAGGCGAGCATAGGCGAGCATAGGAAAACAAAATTTGTATACTCCCGAAACGTTTCTATGGAAATACAAAAACAATTTTTTATTTTGATTCGAACAGGTCCAACCCAGCAATGAAAGGAATGAAATGTGGAACATATATGTATGTATATACATAGTATGTATACTAATTTGATTCGTTCATATTTTCGATAATGTTATCTACGTCTATTTCAACATTTATGGTTGATAGTTGCAAAACTGACTCGAGGCGTTTGTCTGAGATCCGGTTTCTGTGTTTTGATTTTACAATTTTTAATTTTGATAATATACTTTCACATTTATACGTACTGAAAAAATTGACAAAAGTTTTAAAATAAACGCTTGGAGGCAAAGATATTTAATTTTGTCACACTAATAATTAATTAATTATTTATTTATATATTTTGAAAAATTTAGAGGAGGGCATTGAAAATTAATTAATAAATTCAGTAATAGTAGCCAAAGTTCATAAATCTCGTATTAAGGATGTTTTTTAAGCTTTGTAAAAACAATCCACTTATCAATATTAATTAATTATTTATTTATAAATATTAATTTAATCTTATTAATTAAAAATGTATACATGTATTCCAATGCATATTCGATAGCTTTGTTTGCATAACATGAATATAAATACAAAGTTGATTTGTGTTCTAATTTTTTTTACTGGGTTATCGAGATGTCAATGAAGTTGTAGAAAACTACAAAAACAAACATATAGAAAAAAAAATTTCTTTTCTTTAAATTATGACATTGCTCGCCCGTAAGAAATGTTTGGGCATCATTGCTGTAGAGAAATTGGTATTTATGTACGTATGTATGTTTCACTGTCTCTTGTCTATAGGCAAATGCTACACTGTCAATATGAATCGCGATATTTGAATCGCGATTCATATTGATGGTTTGATGAATCGCAAACTGGTGCTACACGTTCAATATGAATATTGCGATATTTTTCTCGCTCTGAGATTCAAAATATTTTACTTCCGTCCTTTTCCCACTTTCACTTTCAATTCGTTTATTGCCAATATTGCGATCCATATCACGGATTTCAAAATTTCTAAAAATACACGCATTTTGATGGATCGCAAAATTTTCATGCTATACAGTCAATCCGTATTGTCAATATTGCGATCCGGATCGCGGATTTCTAAATTTCTAAATATACACGCATTTTGATGGATCGCAAAATTTTCATGCTACAGTCAATCCATATTGTCAATATTGCGATCCGGATCGCGGATCGCAAAATTTCTAAAAATTCGCGATCCAGGATCGCGATCCATCAATACTCGATGCTACACTGTCAATATGAATCGCGATCCACGGATTTCATCAATATATATTGATAATGTAGCATCTGCCATACAGTTTTGTTATTAGTTTTCCGTTGTTTTTCTCTTATATTTTGGTGTTTATGTATTTATATATTTATGTACTTATATTTATGTGTTAAGATTTTTTCACTTCGATTACTTTAATTTTTCATATTCGAGGGTCATTTTACTTAACACACTTAATTTCTTTAATTTGAGTCACTGTCTCTTCCTTGTCAATACCAATTCAAGTCTATCTGAATTAACTCACTGTTTTTTTGTTACTTGCTTTGGAGCAGCACAAAAACACATCCGATCGCATTGAAAGTTGTACCCAAATATTGGGGCGCGGCTTGATTTGTTTGCCCAGGGCGCTTCTAGAGGTAAATCCGCCCCTGGACTCATTATAAACTCATTTGCAAAAATACAAAATAAAGGGGGTGGGCGACTTTTTTCGGCCCATATAAGGTGTGACCGTCTAATGTACGTGCCCTTAAAGTAGCCTGAGAACAGAAAAATCTACTTTTTTGTCCAACTACATTTTTAGAATATAGATTTAGGATATAGATTTTATTGTATCATTAAATTAATTAGAAAGTAACAATTTTTATGAAATCTTAAAACTAATTAGAAAGTAATATACATAAAATTTTAAAACTAAGGTACAATGTCGTATCGTTCATTAACATATTTATCTTGCACTAGAATTGCATACATATATTAATTACGTGTGTACGTACATTCAATGTATTTAATAGGCGCATTTCTGTCGTACCCAAGCATGAGAAGAATACTCGCTTATGCATCAAATTACCTTCAAAGCAAACAACACCAACTCGACTATTTTAAAAATAGTCGAGTTGGTGTTGTTGCTTTGAAGGTAATTTTATGAATAAGCGAGTATTCTTTTCATGCTTGGGTACGACAGAAATGCGCCTAATATTAAAAAATAAATCTCAGATATTAATTCACTTTAATTACTCAAAAAGGGAAACTTTCCATTATTCCAGCACGCCTCGAGAAAAATGACTTATACAGGGGTGTAAGAGGGCTCGCACAGATCCCAAATGTGAAAACCAAACTTGCCGGAACACCTTTTTGCGTTGGCGGCATTCGGCCGCGCTTCAAAAAAAATAACCCTCAGCCGGCAGAATTCTCTTTCTGGATTAAAATCCATGGACCACAGTGGTTTTGTATATAACACCTTTTGCGCACGTTTGTGTGCGTATAGTGTTTATACATAGTAAAATTAGCAACTTTAACAACAAATATCTCGGAAATTACAAGCCTCCGGCTAGACTGGTTTTAAGATTTGGGAACTGTGAGAGCCCCTCTACACCCCTGTATAAGTCATTTTCCTCAGGGCGCACAGTGGGGGCACCTCCATACAAACGCGGCCAAAAATAGTAATAATTGAGCTAGAAACTTTAAACTCGGAACTTAAGCTTTCTTGATTGAAGATAGTAAACTGTGAAAATTTGAACAAAATCGGCCCACAAATACACCCCCCTCCCATATAACGGTATTTTTGAAATTTCAATATTTTGTTAACTATTATAGCTAAAATGCTCAATTTTAATAAGAGCACACATTTTTTAAATATAAATAATATACAGTAATCATTTTGGAAAAAGCGCAAAGTATTCCATGGTTTTCAAATTAAAAATATATGCACTTTTGAGCATTTTATAAGCATTCATCATAAAATTTTCCTTCAAAAAAATCACATTTAAAAAAATTTTTATACCACAAATGAAACTATACTTTTCTAAAGGATTTCAGTGTGCTGAATCTGAATCTGAAGTCAGAATTTTCAAATTGGTTCTAGTTTTTGAGATATTCATGTCCAATTAGGCAAAAAAACACGTTTTTGACTATATTCCCTGCTTAATATCTTGTATGTAATATTTTTTTATTCAAAATCAAATACACCGTTAGAAAGCATAAACCATCCCCCTGAATATGGCGTTTAAATTTTTCAGATATCTTTATTAGAATTGGAGAAATTGTTGTTTAAGTTTCATTAACTTGGCAAATTTTCCCCATACAAAATTATTAATACATTTTGAAGCATACTTTTGGGGATTTTGTATGGGAAAAATGTATGAAAACTTAGAAAAACTCACTCCATAAAAAAGTTCATAAAACAAAAAAGCGCAAACGAATTTTTAAGATTTCTTCACCTGTTTATAAAGCACGTTCACTAGCACCAAATATTAAAAATTTGGAGAGGTCATATTTTGTATTTTTTTTTTATTTCATGTTGAAATTTTCCAATTTTTACACAATTTTTTTTTCTGTTCGAAAAGAAAAAGGCTGCAAAAAAATAATGATAACGCTGATAAAAAAAATTCTTTCATAATTTGAAAGTGTGAACCATTGCCTACAACACGGTGAACAAACTATTCGATTAGTCGCCTAAGAATAAGATTTTTCATAATGTCAAAAGTAGCCTAATTATTGCGTTTTGAAAAAGGCACTTTTGGTCAAATGGGAAAAAGATTATTTAAGCGAAAAGCGCAGGTGGATTTCAAGAATTAAAATGCAGTTTGATTAAAAATATATCATTTCAAAACATATGAAAAAATTGGGGAGGTCATATTTTTTATTTTTTGTTTAAAGTTGAGCAAAATTTTTTTTTTACGACTTTTTTTGTCAATATTTGAAAGTTCATATAAATCTAAGAGTTACCGCTGGTTACAAAAGGCTTATTGTTTCTAAAAGGCCAAATCAATATCTATGTAATGATGTATCACTCGATTACATACGTTAATAATTGAATGAGTTACAGCATTTTGTATAAGGTGTAATTGTTGAGAAATAAAAGGACCTATTTTTTGCTCAGTTTTAAACACCCTGTACGGCTAAACAAAACGAGACTCAAAAAATTTTATATAAGCTTTTTTTTACAAATTGTTATATCTGTCAATCACTTTCAAAAAAATTTGATTTGCTAATACTTTAATTTCGATTTTATTTTTGGCCGCTATCACCCAGTGTGGGGCGTGCTGTAATAATGGAAAGCTTTTCTGCTTTCTCCGGCCAATTTTGATTGTTCGGATGGGGTAGTTTGACAATTCGCCTCCAAAGCTATGGGTATGTTCAGAAACGCAGCATGAAACGCAACAGCGGCAGTACAAAATTTTTTGCTGATTGTGATGAGCTATGCTTAATAAAAATTTACGTTTATGAACGCTCTGCTTGTACTACAAAGGCAGATTGTGCTTCAAACTGAGTTTCCGAACAAAGCCTATGAATGTTATGCTTGCCTGCGTTACACTTACACTATCCCTGTAACTTCAACACGAACAATACTACCCAAAGGCACAGTTCTGAATATGTAAAGTGGCCGCAACACAACACCAGCACAATCCCAGAATTTCACTCAAACATCCTCATGACCAGTCAGCAATATTTCATACAATTTTCCCCTACTATCCACATCACCATCATTTGCTTCTTCTTCGTCTTCAAAAACGCCACCATTTATTGGCCATTCAATAATGCTACAATCAGCATCCTGTTCATCGCCGGCATGCACAATTTTTTCATAAACACTTTGACTAACTTCCGATGCTAAATAATTGCACGTAAGGTCGATATGAAACGTAATTGATATTTTTTGGTGCTTCGCTATTGAACAAATTCCATGTGGAATAATAACCATCCGCATGATACCATGTAAATTGCGTACCTGCTTCATTCAAACAAACCAACTCTCTGGCCATGCCCCGGTGCTATATAAGCATGACCTACCGTTGACAATTCTTTAATGGATTCAATGGCACCCGGATCTAGTTTATATGTGGCGATTACTTGCTCCAGTACAATATCGTGATGTATTACGGGTTCACGAACGAAGCCAAATCAAATTGATAGATATTTTCACCACATTCCTTCTTCGCTCGTGACTCGTGTAACACATGTTTTGTGTGAAGCGAGTTTTTCATAGGAGAAAATTATTCAGCAGCCATTTTGCAAAGACCCACATTTGGAAAAAATTGAATATCGCACTCAAATCTTCTCTAAAGTAGACTCTACAGAGGGTGGAGTTTTCTTTTGTGTTATGTTTAATTATAAGAGAACAGTGTATTCTGTAAATTACTGTGTAAATAAATAAGTTGGAAAGAAAAGAAGCTAATACAGCTCAAAAAAAAAAAAAAAAAAACTAAGAAACTTTAAAAAATAAACAAAAAAAAAATAAGCAAAAACCAAGAAGGAAAAGTGCACCAGGTGGAAGATCTGGATTTGATCCAGCCTAAGAGGTCGTGAGGTAAGTCACACTTTCACCGCTGCATTGTTTAATCAAAATACAGACATATAGGGAAACTAGACGTACGCCTCAAGATGGCCGACGCCTCGGCGTCCACTGGCGATCTTGAAAATCTTGATTTTGATGACATGCACTCCCAGGACTGGTATGTTGAAGGTAAAAATCAGAAAAAAGAAAGGAAAAGACAACCCAAAACAAAAAAAACTGACAAAAAAGACGATAGTAAACTAATTAAAAATGCAATAGATGACCCTATGTGTGCAACTATAATTCCATTTCAAGGTATGCTAGTGCCCAGAGGCACTTATATCAGAAAAGACAGCAACAACTTACATGCAAGTCCCGCCAATTTGCCAAATTCTGGCGCCAAAACCAATAACGACTCAAATTCCGCTAATTCAGCAAAACCCGATGAACTTTCAAACACAAACAAAGACAGCACGAATAACATGGACACAGAAGAATTAGAAAAAAATGAGAGAACAGAAAATTGTTTCTATTATGACAAAGAACATAAAGGCGATTACTGTGTTCTTTTAGACACAACCAATTGCTCACTGTGTGGAAATGATAGAATGCAAAATGCTCTTTACATTTGGAAAAAAATTGAAAATTTTGGCATTGAAGGCATCACAGCTATTAAAGCCATAGGCAAACAATTATACAAGTTCTTTTTCAAAACATTTTATCATGCAAATTTAGCTATCAACAACGTACAATTGAAAAAACATAACATCAGAGCCTTTGTCACAAGGAACATGGTTGAAACCCTAGGGGTAATTCGGCAGGTCCCAATTGAATATTCAGAAAATGAAATTAGAGCCAACCTACACTCTAACATACCATTCACCACTATTACTCGTTTAAAAAGGATAGACCCAGCAGACAAATCAAACCTTCTACCTACTTATTCTGTTCAAATAGGTTTCAAAGGAAATGAACTTCCTGAAACAGTAGATCTTTTTATCTTTCCACTCAAAGTTAGTCATTATATACCCAGAGTCAGATTATGTTTCAAATGTGGAAATTTGGGCCACACCAAAGCTGGCTGCAAAGCCACGCAAAACAGATGTATAATGTGCGGTAAAACTGAAGGTTGTGATAGTCTACTCACCAACAACACCAATAAAGTTAAATGTACCCAAATCAACAACTGCATCTTATGCGGTGAAAATGACCACAACGTACTAAATAAAAATAAATGCCAAAAATGGAAAAAAGAATATAAAATAAATGAAATCATGGCAATTAAAAAAGTGTCAAAACGAGAGGCTCATGAACTTTATAGATTAACCGGTGAGGAGGCTAGTGCAAATTATTACTCTATCCTAGATAACTATGAAGACAATTTCCCACCTTTGAGAGAAAAATCTGTCGCCACAATAGACAACAACAAAACCATCAACAATAGACTAACCACTAAAAAATACAGTCATATTACTAGACAAACAATAACAAAACCAACAAAACATGTACCAAACATCAAACCAAGATTGTCTCAACCTCGACCCCAGCCGGTATTTAATAATGCTAACTGGAGCAAGGTAACAGAACTTGAGAAACTATTCAATATGTTAATTCAGAAACTCGATATAAACCGAAACGATCCAATAATACAATTAATAGAAAACATTTTTAATATCAACAATATTGGCAATCATTCTTCACAACATGACCGTAATGATGAAATTGCGAATATTACAATATAATATACAAAGTTTAAAATCAAATAATGCATATATTAAATAGACTCATTACAGTCACACGTACAACAAAACTTACCCTGCAAGATTTCACAACGACTTACACAATTTATGCAACAGATATAATGTCAAGTGTCAAGTGTCAAGTGTGTGGCCGCTGTGGTGCAGTGGGTAGAGTGCTCGCCTGCTATGCCAGAGGTCTCGGGTTCAAACCACGGTCCGAGCCAAACAAATTTTTCTAATTAGTAAAAATCCAATTATTGGGTTTTTTAAGAGCAGCGGTCACCTCTCGGCAGTGGGCGGCATACCCTCCGAGAGTATTTCTGCCATGAAAAAGCTTCTCACAAAAAATGCATTCGCCGTTCGGAGCCGGCATAAAACTGTAGGTCCACCCAATTAGTAGGAAAAACAAAAAGGAGCACACCTCGAATTGGGAGAGAAGCTCGGCCATAAAACTCGTCAGAGTTATAATAGCGCCATTGTATTATATTATTATAATGTCAAAGACACTCCATACCATTCTATTTTTGATTGCTCCACAAATGCAGCGGTGAGAGATGACTTTCCTCTATTTAAAAAATATTCAAATATATACGACCTATTCAAAACGAAAGACTACAAGTCCTATATAGAACTTGTCAGATTTCTTCAAAAAACAAAACTAGATCTCACACTTAAAAAAAAAAAAAAAATCTATATTTCAAAAGAGTGCAAAAAAAAAAAAAAAAAACAAGAATAACAAAATCAAAATTATAATAATAACACATATTATTTACGAAAAGAGGAAAAAAAAAAAAAAAAAAGAAAAAAAAAAAAAAACCTTCAAATCACTAGGTTAAAAAAAAAAAAAAAAAAAAGAAAAAATCTCAATTCTAACATCAATTTTATTAATTACCTAATAGCATCTCATAACATGCTAATCATTTTACTTTTAATTATCATTAGAGTATTAAACATACCTAATAGCATCTCATAACATGCTAATCATTTTACTACTAATTATCATTAGAGTAATAAACATACCATATAACCTGGTATTCAATTTTATTTTATGACCTCACACCAATTTCATTGAATAATTATAAAATGAATTCACATCTAAATTTAATTTCACACGCATAGTGTATTCGATTTTACTTATCTTAACCCAAATTAACACATCAAGTTTAAAGAAAAATATATATATGTATATTAACTAAATTATAAATGAGACGTTTAAAACAAAAAAAAAAAACCAACAAGCGCTGTGATACCTTCCAAATACATGAAAATCAAATTATAACTTTTTGAATACTGATCAAAATCATTATAAATAACATATGTAATCTCACGATTCATACATCTTAAGTATTACCATATATTTATGTAAATTTCTTGTTTATGTAGTAACCATGTAGATTAGTCACATATTCATATGTATATCTCCACCCTCACAAAACAAACATCAAAAATAATATAACAAGTAACACGTTTAAGCTACTCAGCTGTCAAAACAGCTGATATTGACAAGTCACAACCTGGCGGTATAAGGGTTCGTTAAAAACCTCGCCAATTTTCACACTATCCACGATAGTAATCAAAGCCGGAAAAAAAAAAAAAAATATTTTCACCTTCGGTGCCAATCCAAACAATATACTTTTCCAATGAACAGTATAGCGATGACTTTTTTTAATTTGCCATCGAATTGTAATATTTTTGTGGGCACTAGTGTGGCGCCGTCAGGTTCCCATAATATTATATTATTTGATGCAGTTACCGAGAGTACACTTCCAGTGCCATAAACCCATTCGAGTAGCTGAATTACTTTCAAGTATGTGTTGACCATAAAATCCAACACACGGTTGACCAAATACTTTAATGGCGGCAGTTGTGGTTCCAATTGCCATCAATTTGGAAATGGGATTGTATGCAAAGGCAGATAGTTTATGTGGAAAGCCATGTCGTTCAGTCCAAATTGGGAAAGAAGAATATTACCAATAAATTACTGAATTTGCGAATATTTTAAGCAGCAGCGCAATAATTGATATTTTTATTTTTATACAAAATGGCGAAATAAAACCAACCCCCTTATTATGAATTTTCATACGATAGCTATCGGCCGCTTGCAAGCGTATCGTATAAAATGAGAAAACGCGAGCGAACACACAACCGAACACACAAACGCACAACCGAACACACAAGCTATTTCCACGAAAAACACGTGCAAGAATGCAAAATCAAAACAAAAGCAATAATTTGACATAAGCTACAAACTCGCGTAAGAAGAGCTACTCTCCCTTGCATCAAAGAACGTAAATCTATAAGAAGGGAAAATTCGCAAGTGGAACTTAGTCGAGCGAGTGATTGTGCATGACCGGCAATCCAGGAGTTGCCTCGCACTATTTTTCGTCTCCGCGAAATAGAAAGAAGTATATGGAGGAATAAATGGAGGCAGAAAGAAATGAAATGAAAGGAACACGATGCCCATGACCCCTGTTGGGAAAATCTCTAGTTCATAACTAGGGAGCAGCTAGATCATTTTTCGACACTACTAGTGCGAGCACAATCTCTTTTGCGTCATGCAAATTGCATTTTAGCAACTGGTGAATATAACACGTATCCACCGCTGGATTACCTATTCGATAGTTCAGAACTGGTTAACAAATTTTGCAAATTCTACAGTTTTACATCTGTTCACTATTTATTCATTTCCCTACAAGGACGCTACAGGTCTTCATACACATCTATCTATACATATCTATCCATATGTATACCCCATAAACATTTTCCTTAATTCTCAACTTGTGATGCATTTGAGAACTAACATAGTTTGACATATTTTGATCTGATGTTTATTGAGTATGTACATGCAAACTACTGCATATGAAGACAGCGGTAGACTCACAGCATTTGGCATCCCCAGGTGCACGAAGGTGATACATATTTTGCTTACCTTGGAAAAAGTTATAATTTTTAGGTTACCCAAAATATGTACCTACATAATTTTGTTATCATAAAATTTTCTCAAGGCTTGACAAGAGTGGAAGAAAATTTCAAATAATTCAAACCATTTTTTGAAACAGTAGGTAATTCATAATTGAATTTATATTAACATCAGAGGATTTCTTAACTGGAAAACAAAGATGATGATCATATAGAAAATATGCACTTGTTTTCGAATGGATTTCTGCCCCAATTAAGGTACAACAAATATTGGAAAAATATATATTCACATTAATTTCAAAGATAAATGTTTACTGGGTATATTTTCATACCATCGTCGTTTGAAAGCAAAACCGCACATGCACGCATACGTACAGTAGACTGATATGCTGTTTTGCACTTTAAGCGACAACTTGTGACACAAATACAGATGAAATAAAGATGTCTTCGTACATGAACAAGAAACTACCACATTGATGGATGGCGGAAAATGAAACAATTAGGAAGGAGAACGCAAGTCAAATATGAAATGTCATGGAAACATGAGTGCAAAGGAATTTGACAGCTATCGATACGAAAACAAAAACAAAAGGCTAGTGTGCGTGTGTATTTTGAAGAAGAGGAAGAAGTCAGCTCATCGGATGAAGTCTCCATTTTTTACCCATGAGCCCGACTTCAAATTTTAGAATTTTATAAAAATCTTGATCTGTCCAAAGGCTCTGTTGTCACTTTTATGCTTTGTTGCGACATTTCTATTTTTATGAATGAACCGCTTGTAGTATTTTACACTTGTTTGTCCTTTTCATTATGGTTTTTGTTGGTTGATTTGAATGTGCATATATGTATGTATGTATGTATATGTATATATTTTTGCGTTGGTACATATATGTACATACATATTTATGTACGTGCAAAGAATAAGAATAGAATCGAGGCACATAAAGGAATAGAATTGTGAATTTGTCGCGAATATGGGTTCAAAACAACTCCTGGTTTGCGCGTCACTACAACGAGAAGGCCTATTCGGTATACTTTTCAAGTAGCGAATTTTCCCTTCTTATAGATTTACGTTCTTTGCTTGCATGGACCTTCTATAGTTAGGTTATGGGTTCAATTAGTTATGCGTTATAGTGCAACTCTAATGAACCGTATGCAGATGCGTATGCGTGTGCGTGTCACTGACAGCCGTGTTGCATACCTGTGTTTAAATGAGGCAAACTCCAGTGGCACGGATGTAAATGCACCACACGCATAGAAAATTCGAAGATGATTTCGAACACGCATTCGAATGCAGCTAAGTTGAAAATTTTCTACTTCTATGCGTTTTCTATGCGTTTCGCAGCCAATATTAATTTTGTTGCTATATCGGTATACATATTTAATCGTAAAAACTTCGTTAAATTGATTTAAAGTGAAGTAGTGAAAATTTGTTTGCCAGCAGAAATGTTAATTAAAAGGTGTTTTAAATATATTTAGAAATGGTTAATATTAATTATATGTTAATTACTATCTGCATATCCATGTACATAGTACATGAATTTAAATTACATATACATATGTAGTTACCCGTGTAAAAATACATAATTGAAACTTAAATAAGTTTAACTGTGAAAAAATATTTAAGTGAAATGAGTACTCTTTTGAATAGGGAGTTTTCGCCTTGGTATAACAGAACACCAGATTTCAGAGGTTGTGCATATATGTACATACATATTTGTATTAACCAATTGTCTAATTAATTAAAAACCCACTAATTAATTAAAAACCAATTATTGGCTTTTTAGAAATACCGGTAACCTTTCGGCAGTGGGCGGCTTACCCTCCGAGTGTATTTCTTCCATGAAAAAGCTTCTCACAAAAAATGCATTCGCCGTTCAGTGCCGACATAAAACTGTAGGTCCACCCAATTAGCAAAAACAAAAGGAGCACTTCTCGAATTGGGAGAGAAGCTCGGTCATTAAACTCGTCACAGTTATAATAGCGCCAGTGTATTATATTATTATTAATTTGGAACTGATCCACTTCACGGGTTTTCATCAAATTAAAGAAACACTAACTCCCCTTTCCAAAAACAAATCACGTACTCGAATGTTACTTTTTTTTTTTAATAATTTTAAAGTATTCCTTATATACGGCAATAACACTTCCTAACATAATTAATATCAATTCTAAATCGGCATCCATTATACATTTTATTAAATCTTTCGCGAATTGGTAAAATATGTATTTTCAAAAATAACAATGGCGGGAATTGTATATATGTATGTAGTGTAATTGATAGACGCAACCATGCGCATACACTGGAGCAGCCAGGGCCGCACGCAAGAAAACGTTTAGATGCGCATACGCACACGCATTCGCATACGGTGCATTAGAGTTGGACTATTAGGCACTCTGCACACGGAGCGTACTGCGTTATAGTGCAACTCTAATGAACCGTATGCAGATGCGTATGCGTGTGCGTGTCACTGACAGCCGTGTTGCATACCTGTGTTTAAATGAGGCAAACTCCAGTGGCACGGATGTAAATGCACCACACGCATAGAAAATTCGAAGATGATTTCGAACACGCATTCGAATGCAGCTAAGTTGAAAATTTTCTACTTCTATGCGTTTTCTATGCGTGTTGCAGCTAATATTAGGTTGGTTGCTACATCGGTATACATATTTTTTTGGTAAAAACTTCGTTAAATTGATTTAAAGTGAAGTAGTGAAAATGTGTTTGCCAGCAGAAATGTTAATTAAAATGGGTTTTGAATATATTTAGAGATGGTTAATATTAATTATATATTAATTACTATCTGCATACCCATGTACATAGTACATGAATTTAAATTACATATACATATGTAGTTACCCGTGTCTAAATACATAATTGAAACTTAAATAAGTTTAACAGTAAAAAAATAATGAAGTGAAGTGAGTATTCTTTTGAATAGGGAGTTTTCGCTTTGGTATAACAGAACACCAGATTTCAGAGGTCGTGCATATACATATTTGTATTAAACAAAATTTTCAGTCTTATATTTTAAGGCAAAGAAACTGTAATTCTTACAATACATAAAAATCAACGGATAGCAATTTGGCAATATGGCCGCTGTGGTGCAATGGGTAGAGTGCTCGTCTGCTATACCAGAGGTCTCGGGTTCTAACCCCAGTCCAGACAAACTCCAAAAAAAATTTTCTAATTAAGTAAAACCCAATTATTGGGTTTTTAGAAATAGCGGTCACACTCGGCAGTGGGCGGCATACCCTCCGAGTGTATTTCTGCTATGAAAAAGCTTCTCACAAAAAATGCATTCGCCGTTCGCAGCCGGCATAAAACTGTAGGTCCACCCAATTAGGAAAAACAAAAGGAGCACTTCTTGAATAGGGAGAGAAGCTCGGTCATTAAACTCGTCAGAGTTATAATAACGCCAATGTATTATTATTATTATATTATTATTAATTTGGAATTGATCCACTTCACGGGTTTTCAACAAATTAAAAAAAACACTAACTTCCCTTTCCAAATACAAATCACGTTCCCGAATGGTACGTTTTTTTTTTTTTTTAATAATTTTAACGTATTCCGTATATACGGTAATAACACTTCCTATCATAATTAATATCAATTCTAAATCCCCATTCATTATACATTTTATTGAATCTTTCGCGAATTGGTAAAATATGTATTTTCAAAAATAACAACGGCGGAAATTGTATATATGTATGTATGTAGTGTAATTGACAGACGCAACCATACGCATACACTGGAGCAGCCAGGGCCGCACGCAAGAAAACGTTTAGATGCGCATACGCACACGCATTCGCATACGGTGCATTAGAGTTGGACTATTAGACGCGTATTAGATACTACAGACGAAAGCTGTACGCTTTGATGTCGCGCACTTATATTTCAATTGAAGGCTGCACACGAGTCGTCAGCTTCATGCATTCGTCAAAGTATGCTGGCTACATGTCGCTTGGCGTAAAGCAGTGCTGGTAGCTAGGCGTACTACGCATAGAAAGCAGGAAGAAGAAGATGTTTGTTTACATTTTTCCACTTGGTGGAATTTATGAAAGCAGTACAATTTGTGTAAAAAATCGGAAAAAATTAGTGTATAATGAAAGAAAATGGAAGACTCCGAAAAATTTTTAATCTTTTCTACTTAAAGCTTTGAAATTTAAAGCAAATACCGTATTATTAATTTGTTTGTTTGTTTTGTGCAGCGAAGTTTCATGTCACTTCGTGTGCAGATCTTGAGGCGTAGGGAAATCGACGCTACATGAAATGTCTGGTACGCGTCTATGACGATACGCCTCGTGTGCAGAGTGCCTTAACTTTATTTCCATTACAGTCTATCGGGTTTCACACGATAGAAATTATTTCGTAATACGAATTACCCGACTGCAAGCGTTTAGCGTGTATCGTATTAATTCGTAATAGGCCCCCAAAAGATGCTTGCAAGGTTGCATATTTTAGCACACGGTTGCATTTCGATGTACTTTTTAGAAACTTTTAAAACTATTATTTTGTTTACTAAATTTTCGCAAGATAAATAGAAACCTGTACACAAAACAAACTCTTATTACTAGAAATATGGTTTTATTTAATAGTCAATGAAAAGGTATTTTTTATGCAACTTTTTTTTTTGTTAATGATACTATTTAATTCTAAATTTTGTGACACTATCGAATGCAACTCAGCCAGAAATTGGGACCCTTGATACCAAATAAGCAACTCTTAAAATCAGCTGAGCACAGCTGTTCGACCTGTATTAAACACATCTCAGTCATTTCACTGTACTCCGTACACAATGGCCGAAATCACGCGCATTCACACACGTTTTTGAGTAATTTCATTTAGTCGGGTTTCAGTTACGCTGTTCCTGCGCCAAATAAAAATTTGTACATGGTCAACTTAAATGAAAATATCATTAATAAAATACTCCCACCAAATTAAATTTTTTATAATTAAGGAATCGCTAATGCAATATACAATGAGAATATATCTAAGAAACCGTCGCGAACAAATTTAATAGCCGTTTTTATTTTAGCGCAGATGTATATGCGCTAAAATAAAACTCAGCTAATGTGAAATATTAGCGATGGGTAAAGATGTTTTCGATTATAATCGATAAAATTTAGAGAAGAGACCGATTCTAGAGTAATTTCGTGAGTGTTTTCGCCGAAATGCGCATTTCAAGGGTGATTTCAGCTGGCATTTTTGTATGGCAAAACAACGTTATTTAAGGGTAATTAACGCCGAAAACACGATTTTTGCCTAAAACACCCTTAAATCATGCTCGTGTGCGGAGGCTTTAAGGAAACTGCAAGAACTAGAAGAAGAGACCAGCTAATTTCCAGTGTTGCCAGAATTTTCCAGATTGCGTTTGGCAGACTATATAAAGCGGCGAGCAGGCGCTCCGCAGTCAGTCGTAACTTAACAGTAGAAGTGTTAACATCAAGTCAAGTAAAACAAGTGTAGACTTTTTAGTCGTGAAATAAAGCGGTGTGAATTAAGAAGTAAATAAAGACTTTTATTTAAAAATTTAGTGATACGAACCCGATAGAAATAATCGAGCTATCGACAAATACGTAACAGTATGAAAGTCAGTCGGAAATCGATTAATTGGCTCGACTAATCGACTTTTTTACTTTACATATATCACTGTGAAAATGTGATGACGGGTTTATCGATAACATTGCTGTTCGCACTAACACTAATGTAGTTCCTTTTACACATCTCTGAAAATAAGGGCAGCACAGACAGTTATCCCTCAGGTTAATGCATATATATCTCCCTTGCGCTTATTGTATGTATAGGAATGGAATGAAGGATACAAAAACGCGCCATTGCTATTTTAATTTTTTTTTTTTTGGGTTTTGGGTTGATGATTAGAGAGCTTTTGCTCCCTATATGTCAGGTTATTCCTCCACGTGTGGTTGTTCCTCTTATGTTTGGTTGCAGCAAAGTGTAGGTGTGCTCCACTATCGCACTGTAGGTAATACCATTGAGGCCAGAACCATGTGAAATAGTTTCTGCAGTAGATTAATCGAGTGATTCATGTGCTTGCGAACACAAATTCCATTGTGTAATGTTTGACAGAAGGGTGGTTTGATTTGACAATTATTTGACATGTGTTACGTGAAAAAAAAAGACTTGGATCAGGTGGAACGATTTGATACGAAAATAATTAAACGAGCGGTTTGAAAACCAAAAACAATTAAATGAATGACGAAAAATTTAAAAACAATTTAAATTTCAATATAAAAATTACAAATAATTACATATATATCTATGTATTTGGGTATAAGCAGCAGAATATATAACGATTATATAAATTATATAAAAAGTAAGCGGAATTTTTTTTTTTTTTTTTTTTTAAAGAAAACAGAAAGTATTGTTTTATTTTTTTTATGTATATCAAAATGTAAAACTAGCTCTCCGAAAGAAGTTAGCTAGTTGAGATAACTTGGCCACATTGATGCTACGAAAAATGTCCTCAAAGTTGGAATTATTAGTAAAAATGTCAAAATTAGCTCTGATATTATTAAGCTTATTACAGAGAAAAGTCTGATGTATGTAATTGTTAATTTGCCAACAGGAGCATCGCTGTGAACTGGATTGGTTGATTTTTACAAGATATGACTGGTCGTATGTGTGACCAGATAGTATTCTATTAAAAGTTTTAATATCAGCAGGTGACATGATAATATTTTTAAACCAGGTGGTGCTACCCCCGGACGGAAATATTGTTGCAAAGAGATTTGGTTTATTTGAAGAGCAATCCAAAAATTTATTATACCATTCTTTAAAAATATGATTTTTAATTTGTTTTATGGCTTCGTCATAGGTTAAATCGACTGAAAAATCGATGCCCTCAGCAATTGCCTTTTTGGCTGCAGCGTCAGCCCTTTCATTCCCCGCAATACCCACATGACTTGGAATCCACATAATTTCAACTAAGATGTGGCCTGCGTCAGATACTTTTTTGTGAATTTGTTGAGCAATATAGTTTTTTGTCTTATTGTTTTTTAAAATTTTGCACGAAGTAAGGCTGTCAGTAAAAATAACTATTTTGTCCTGATTTTCAGCGATGGCTAAGCTAATCGCTTTGTCTATAGCGTGAAGTTCACCAAAGGTAGAAGATGCTTTGAAGTTGATGCGAAATAGATGTTCTGAATTGTTGGAAAAGTTGACAATACCACAACCAGTGTACTCATCATTTACCGAGGCATCACTATACATGATGTGAAAATTTCTATTTTTGTAGCTATTTAATGTCATGGAATGTAAGGTTTTAATTTCTTCGATTGACATATTTGATTTTTTTGCTGGCATTAAGTTTTCAACTACGATAATATTCGAGTTAGGAGTGAGAGGGCAAGTAATAGCAATACTGTCAAAGATGTCAGAAAATTTTCGGTATACCACGCAGTAACTTGATCCTAACGACAAATTTTCTTTGATGGACATTGAAATACTCTCATTGTTTATAAACATTTTGACCAGCTCCTTGGCAGTGAGCCAAATTGATCTTTCTAATGGAGGACGTTCATTTGCAATAGCATACATAATTGGAATAGGTGTGGAAGGAGTTAAGCCTAAGCATCTGCGTAGGAATTTATTTTGCAAAGTGCAAATCTTATTATTGGCTGTTTTGGTAGAGTTCGCTGCTGTGGTGCTGCGGTATCCTATTTTTGATCTGACATGGCTCTTTGAGGATGTAATCCTGATTTAATTGGAGTTAAATATTTAAAAAGTTTAATGTTGTTAGATGCTGCATCCACAACACTGTGAACATGATTGCTTATTGATAGAGACTTACTTATGATTCTACCTAGAACTCTGAGATTATTGACTTGAATTATACTAGTGCCAATTATGTTGATGTTTATTTCTTTGCTTTTTCTCTTGGAGATGTGCATGAGTCTGGTTTTATTTGGATTGAAAGAAAGATTCAGTGAACTGCATTTAATAAGGAACATGTTGAGTTTCGATTGCAGGGTATATTGAGCTGAAGCTATGCTGTCACCAGAGGCAATGAAGAAAAAATCGTCTGCAAATTGAAAGATTTGAAAATTAATATCAGCAAGAGTATGGAGTGCTGTAGTGTATATGTTAAAAAGCAGAGGAGATAGGCAGCTTCCTTGAGGAAGACCATTGTGGATTTCTGTGGTGTTGTTACCTAAGAATGAGAATTCGTAGAGCCAGAAAATTTACAATCCACTCAATATAGAGATTTTCGATGTTAGATGAGATTAGTATGTCTTTTAGAATATTTATGTCTACACAATTGTAGGCATTAGAAATGTCTGTCGAACAAAAATGAATTTGTTTATTTTTTGACCTTAACAAGTGTATTTGATGAAGTAAATTGTTAATACAGACTGAAGTTGATTTGTTTTTCCTATACGCAAAGGAGTTTATAGGTAATAGGTTATTTTGTTCAAAGAAAAGGTCCATTCTCTGTTTAATGCATGCATTAATAAGTTTCAGAAGTACAGAAATTAGAGCTATTGGACGAAAATTATTTAGATCATTTAAATTTCTATCTCTTTTGGGTATTGGAATTACTTTTATTCGTCTCCAGTGTTCTGGAATGTAGTTTGTTAAAAATAAGTCATTTACAGCTGTTCTTAGTGAACCTAGAGTTTGGTCAGATAAAGATTTAATCATTTTATAAGTAATTTTGTCTGCACCAGCAGCAGAATCCTTCTTCTTTTTCCTTAAGCTATTTGAAATTTCCTCATGTGTAATTGCAAGACTGGGAGAAGGAGATATTGGTTTGTTGATTTCAAGTCTGACTGAATTAGCAGGAACCTGACTGTTTAGAATGTCTAAGAATGAAGCATCATTTTCGTGATCCCATGGTGATGTATTGTTATTACTGTAATCGCCGCGTAGCGATTTCACAAATTGCCACATATTTTTCCCCGGGGTTGTATTTATTTCTTCAATCTTGGCATTAAAATTTGCCTTTTTGCCTTTTTTTATTTCTTTTCTCCACTCCTTTTGCATTGTTGTTAAATTGTCAAAATTTTCCGGACTAGGATAAGCTCTGGCTTTTTTGGTAGCAATAATTAGAAATCTATAAATTTTGTTTAGATGCTCATTCCACCAAGCTTTGGGGGTTCTATTTTTTGACAAGGTGTATGTTGAATTTTTGATTTCTTCACTGATTTTGCTCTCAAAATCGGTAATATTCGACTCACATTCCAGAGATTGTAAAGAAAGAAGAAGCCTGTTTTTTGCAATAAACTGATTTGCATTGTGTTTGATTGAGACCGATTCGATGGTTATGGGTAAGTGATGACTGCCACCGACTCTAGTTGAGTCAACGTGCCATGTACATGGAAATGTGGAATTTGTAAAAGATAGATCCAAAACCGAGCCGTTATTAATAGTAAAATCTTTTTGGAAAGTAAAATTGCCATTATTCAGACATAAAAGGTTGGATTGTAAAATATGTTGGTTTAAATGCTTGCCCCTGTTAGAGTCAAAATTGTCATCCCACAAGGTGGCTCTGGCATTAAAGTCTCCAAGCAGAAATACATTTTCATAGCGATCTAAAAAGTCTAAAATACGAGTAATCTCATTATTAAAGCTGGCTATATTTAAACTTGGAGGAAAATAAGCTGAAGTCAGAACTATATTGGGGTTAAGATTTATGGTTTGAATTATTAGTACATCAAAATCACTGTTAAAATTTAGTTTTTTGAATTTGATGTTGCGTTTTAGAGCGATTGCGACACCGCCATAACCATCATTTCTATGTTTTTTTATTAAGTTGAAACCAATAAGTTTTCTGTGAGCTGAGTTAGTTGATAAAAAAATTTCATTTAAGCAAACTATGTCAAAATTGTGTTTGTTTATGTAAAATTCGAATGAATCAATATTAGCTTTAAGTGATTGTACATTATATTGTAAAATCTTCATCAGTAAAAGAGGAGTTATTGGAAAGAGGAAGTGTTGTCCGTCATTTTCAGTTATAATCAAATTGAGTTGATCCTTCAAAGAGTTAATTTTTTGAAAGGAGTCAAAGTCCTTTGATTGTGATGCTACTTTTTGTATAACTTTGAAAAGTTCAGTAGTAAGTTTCTCAATTTGAGTCACTAGTCCTTTTTGGTAGGATTGTGGGTTGAAAACAGGGCTATTGTTGGTATTTGATTTTTTGAAGGTTTTTTCTCTGGGTTCTGATTTTTTAATAATTTGACGTTTCACTATTTGACTAAATGGTCTTTTAACTAAATTTCTATTAATGTTTTGTTCTTTATTAACTGTATTTTCACTGATGGGGTTTAAAGGTGGAAAAGAGGCTCCTTCTTCTTCTTCCAGTAACGCAAATCTATTGGAGTTGTTTGGGAAGTAGGCTTCTATCACTTCCTTTCTAGCCATTTTTTTTTATGGTTTTTATGCGGTTAATTTCCGACTCTTTTTCCCAATGGGAGCATCTCATTTTTTCCTTGGAATTGTGTCCAGCTTTGCCACACAATATGCAAAAATTTGTATTGCAGTCCATGTCGCAATCATCTTTACCACACTTCAAACATCTTTTCTTGGATTTACACCCCATTTTGGTGTGGCCAAGTCTACCACATTATTCGCATTGCCTAAGAGGTGGTACGTAGTAATCTACTTTTTTTGGAATTTGATCGCCAAGGAAACCGACTTTAATAGTGGTTGTTGGCAAGTAAACCTCATTTTCTTTGCGTGTGAAACGCATGACAGACCTGATGGTAATTGGAGTAACCGTATATTTTTTGATTTCATCCTCAGTATAACAGGTAGGAACTCCTCTCACAACTCCAAAAATTTCTAGGGCTGTGCGGGGAATGAAGGGCCTTAGACCTCTTTCCTTGAGTTTATTATCTAAAGCAAAGGTATTTGCAGCATAGGTGTTTTTAAAGGTGACTTTGTATAAGGTTTTGCCAAGGGCAAAGATTAAATCTATGTCTTTGTGTCTAAGGTCTTTAATTTGAGAAGACAAAGTAAGTCCTGAAGTAACTTTTTTTTGTTAATTTTGTCTGATTGACTTGCATCAACCAAGACAAAAATTTCCCATTTAAAAGTTTCGGGATACAAAATTATAGGGTAGTCGCTTTTTTTCATTGCATTTTCTTTTTCATCTTTTTTGTCATTTTTATTGTTTTCACACACTGTGGCAACCACATTTTCAACCACTGTGTCATCTTCCATTGCACTTGTTTTTTCTATTTTATCTTCATTTCCTTTTGAGCCGTTATTTTTGGCGCCAGAAGGAGCGTCACATGGTTTTTTTTCATTATTTTTGGCGCCATTTTTGGTCGAAATCTTTAACCCTAGTTCGGCCGACGAGTCACCTGGGTGACTATTTCACATTTTTCGCACAAAAAAACATATTTTTAATAAATTCTATTACCTTGTGTTCCATGACATCTTAAAGTTGTTAATTTTGAGCAGAAAAAAAAAACGAAATAAAGTTTTAAGATTTAATCCATAGAACACTGTTACAGTTTGAGATCTTATATTCTTATTCTGGCCGACGTAGTCACCTGGGTGACCACGGGTAAATTCAAACGTAATATACATACATACAAATGAAAATGTTGGCATATGATTATTTCCTGCACTCAACACATTTGACAATTGATTGAATGCACTCCTGGCACCCTGGCCGTTTACAAACTAAGCAAACTTTCGGGAGTTCCGTTGTCTTTCGTTCACATGCCGACAAACATGATACCTGCCTTTGATTGCCATTTGACCAGTTTCATCACGGTGCTCAATTCGCGTTTCTTATGCGATGGACGGAGATAAACGAGTATTCAAAACAGGCTGCATATCGGTAGGTATGTACGTGATAATGCTGCAGGATACGAGGGTTTGATGCGTGGCGGCTTATAGCTCCAGTGGCCAATTAACGAGCAAGTCCTTTTAGATAGGTTGCTGGCCTAAATACAAAATATTTGTATGCCATATTTTGCTGGCTTTGACGGGATACATTGACGGAACGACACTCGATCACGAAATGGAAACTTTCTCTAAATGGTAGAGTTGAAATGAATAAGAAGTCCATAGGTCATCAATCGCCTCCATGCTGGACTTATGAACTCCACAAGCTATGCAATAAAATTCCATAGAATTCAATATTGTCAGTTTTGTCATCTTCAACATCGTTGTCATTGCCAAATTTAACATCATTGTCATCCTCCTCGAACAACTTCTCAATATCCGCTCCCGTCAATGTTCTATATAGTATAAATATCCAGTACACATTTCATCAGAAATAGCATACTTACCTTCGATTAACGCTGTTCTGCAGTCGGTTATGGCTACAAACCGCTCAATTTCAATCCTACAGTCTGCATTTTTATCTTTATTGGTTGAACTGATTGCGTCCTCGTATTTTACACGCTTAGAGCTGGCCATTTTCAACAATTTAAAGTAACTGAATTAAGTTTTTCACAATTGTACCAAAATGAACAGTAAAAATAATCAGCTTTTAATCTTTTCAGATGCCTATTTTCACTTAATTTCACTTATTTCGCAATTTTTCAGACATTTTTTCTTTACTACCCTCCATTTACATCTGAACTTTAAAACTTTTAAATATGGTCACCCGGGTGACTGCTTCGGCCGAAATGAGTTGTAAAAATCGTCGGCCGAACTAGGGTTAAGAGACCTCCACCACTGACCAATTCATAAAAATCTGTCACCTCTTTATTATTAATAACTTTCGCCCTTTTTGATGTACTGGGCTGACTTGAAACTAGCTCATCCATGGCATCAATCGCCCACCAGGCCGATTGTGCCATGATTGGCTTCTTTCCTTTCTTTCCTGCCCTTATGGGCAGTTTCTTTCCGTTTTTCCTGTTCACAGCGAATGTTTATTATACACCAGTATTTAACCAAATTTTGATTGACAAAAAAAGAAGTTAAAGGGCATGAATGTGTGTCAAGCACTCACCTGCTGCACCCAACAATTGCAGATTGAAAAATATATGCATCCACGCGCCAAAGTGGCACCACAATAGCATACAAAGGTTTGATTTTTATTTTTACGCAATTTAAAAGGAGAGCACACAAATTAATTAATTTAGAGCCCGTGCACAATTGGCTTTGTCTGCTCCAACTTTGATAGAAAAAACCTTAAAGCAAAGCGAAATTCCAGATGCTTGCTACAATTAACACTTTGACAATTTGCACTTCACTTCTTTGCTTTAATTTATAAACCTGATTTTTGGTAAAATATTTGGCGAATTTGCCTTTTTCTGCTTATTCGAATGTTATTTTTTTACTTTTCTCTGTTCACTTCTCACGAAATTGTGCGAAATCTCTAAAATAAGTGTAGCTACCCTGCAAAAAATGCGATCACTCCGGGATACATCCGGGACAACTCGCAAGGGAGCATGCGATTACTACCCATTTGTATCTCTTTATATGGGTTGAAGTGTTCTCTTTTGTTTGAGCATGTCCTATGAAGAGACTAATTGTACCCAGTTTGTACCCGAACGGGTAGCAAAAGCGCACAATTGTACCCGTTTTGTACCCGAACAGGTAGCAAATGCGACACATCCATTTGTGCGACTAATTGTACCCGTTTGATACCCTTTCGGGTACAATTCGTCTACAATTAGTATACATATGTACCCGTTCGGGTACAATTGGGAACAATTGTAGACTAATTGTACCCGAAAGAGAGCGCTCCCGGACAAATCTTTTTAGAGACTCGTCGCACACTTTTTTACAGGGTATACAAACATACACACACACACACAAGGGGAGATGTTTGTCAAAGTGTAAAAAAGTTGAAACATGGCTAACTTTATACCTTGCTTTACTCGCTTCACCTCAATTGTGAACATGTCCCTTTGAAAAGCACATGCTGAACGAAACTGTCAAAGCGAAACTCTGAAGTAAAGCGAGGTAGAAGTCAATTGTGCACGGGCTCTTAGTCACAAAATATAGCTAAGAGACGAAACCACCTTCACCGGTAGACGATCAAGAAAAAAGTGCTATTTTAATTTGGATTCGAAGAAGTTAAAAGGTGAAATAACTTTTTATAAAAATAAGTGGTGATAAAATAAAATTTAACAAGTAAGGAAGCCTAATTTCGAGTGGAATCGAACATTAGATACTCAGCTGTATGCTTTCATTGTTTATTTGCGTTTGTTCGATATAGGGTGTATTTTATATAAAGCGAGTGCCGCATAAAGTGGGCGTAGCCACGCCCATTTTCAACATTTTTATCAGTCATCCAACTAACCATATGAATATTATTCTTTGTGCAAAATTTCATTCCTTTATGACTTCTAGTTACAAAGAAGTCTTGTTACAAATTCCCAAAGGGTGTTCCAGAAATATCTTTGTTAAAAAGTAGGCGTGGTCATAAACCGATTTCAATACATTTTTGCGTGTCTATTAACACAAGTTATAAAAGTGTATAAACCAAGTTTCGTCATAATATCTCAATTATTTGTCGAGTTATGGGCTCCGAAATCTCATTGATTCCTTTGTCTGAAAAGAGGCGGTGCCACGCCCATTTTCCGAAATTTTTCTATTTTTTGTTTCCGATCTATTGTAGAACTCATGCCACAAAATTTCAATGAATCATCTTTATATTTGACAAAGATATCGCTTAAAATGTTTTTATTAGGCCACTTTATGATACCCATATATAAAAGTGGGCGTGGTCGTCAACCGATTTCGCTAAAATTTTGAACATGTATTACTACAAGTAGTGAAAGTGTATAGACCAAGTTTCGTCATAATATATCGATTATTTGTCGAGTTATGGGCTCAGAAATCTCGTATATTCCTGCTTCTAAAAGGAGGCGGTGCCACGCCCATTTTCCAAAATTTTTGTATTTTTTGTTTTATGTCCAGAGTTGGACACCTTCCATAAAATTTCAATGATATATCTTTATATTTGACAGAGATATCGCTTAAAATGCTTTTATTAGGTCACTTTATAATACCCATATATAAAAGCAGGGCCGGCCCGAGGGTTTTCAGCGCCCTGTTCAAAAAAAATTTTGGCGCCCCCCTCCCATTTTTTACTAATTTTCAAGTAGCATCTATTTTTTAGTGGGATAATTAATTTAATTATTTAATTAATCATTCTATCACATCATTCTGTAATGCAATATGATCTTTAAAGTATTTTACTTCAAACAACTTCAAATTACAATACAATTGTTGAAAAATACAAATAAAAATTGATTGATTATTCACGAAAAATGTTTTTTCTTGCTTTTTGATTGGCGAAATTCTCTAGTACTTTAGAGAAATTCATGTCCTCAACCATTTCGTTCTCAATGGATAGCATTGCTAAGGAGTTCAAATTTTCTTGGCTCATCGTAGTTCGCAGAAACGTCTTGATTAACTTCAACTTCGAAAAGCTTCGCTCACCACTCGCGACTGATACTGGTGTTGTCAGCAAAATCCTTAGCGCAATCCATATGTTAGGGTAGAGATCTTCCAATTTATTTTTAGTGATGAAAGTCAAAGCACCCAATGGAGTTGATTCAGAATTATTGATATATGTAATTCTTGAAACTTTTCAATTCGAAAAATAAACCGCTTCCATCAATATCAGATGCTCCTTCGACTGTCAGAGTTTCTTGGAGGTCGAGGCAATTCTTCTTCAAGGTTTCTTCATTGGAAGGAAGATTTTCAATTTTGTAGAGAAATCCCCATATTTTAGCATGTTGACTTAATTGCTGAAATCTTTCGCGAACAGCAGCCATAGAGACATCAAGCATCGGATTAAAAAACTCTATTTCAAATCGTTTTTCCAGACCTTTCAACGAAATCGGATCGTCTCTACTTTCATAGTCAAATTGTCTTTTGATATATCTCACTCTTTTTGTTTCAGGGAATTTTGGCTCGATACCCAAAATTTTTGCAAGCTCAGTCGCATTAGCATTAGCTTTTTTCAAGCCATTTTCTTTGTAATCCTCTAAAAATGTTGCACATCTTTCCATCAACTCCACACTTTGAATGATATTAGCATCACGATTTTGCATGAATTTGCTGACAACATTGATTTCGAAAAGCAAATCGTACCAAACAACTAGTGATACTATGAAATCAAATTTTGTCAATTGCTCAGATAGAGTTATTGCTTCATGTGCTGCTTCCGGATCGCGCTGTTTTTCGTGTTCAGACAGTTCAATCAAGGCATCGTGAACTTCATCGATGTGAAAACGAATAGGCTTCAAACTGGAAATTTTAGCTTCCCAACGAGTGTCACTCGGACGTTTTAATACACCAGACTTGAGATTGTCTGTTAAAACTTTCCATCGTTGAGTCGAGCCGGCTAACAAAGAATAAAATCTCCCAATCACTCCAAATAAAGTGGTAGATTTTACAGAAGATTTTGCTGCGTCACATAATATTAAATTCAAACTGTGGCATCCGCATGGCATGTAAAAGGCAAGAGGGTTGCAATCAAGAATTCTTTTTTGGACTCCCGATTTTTTTCCTTTCATGTTGGCACCATTATCATAACCTTGGTCCACGAAATGCCATGTTGTTTTCAGCAAGGTACACAATAATATTCATCAGTCTTGTCAATACATTTTTCCATCGTTGTGATTCTGTTTGAATAAGTTTCTGCTCTGCGTGGTCGATAGTATTGCCTGTTTTCAGTCTTGATTCAGCCTCAATCCAAGTTTGATAGGATTTTACGTGGTTCGCTCCTCGTTCATGTGATTTTAGCGTTTCTGTCAAATGAGACTAATCATCAAATCCTGTGTTAGCCAAACAACTCTTAGCATTTGAATCGAAACACATACAGCAGAAGCAATATAAACGATTGGTGGGCACAGAGTACATCAACCACCTACGATTTATTCTTTCCCCATTAGGAAGAGTGCGATAAAAATATATGGATGAAAAACGACGACCATTTTTGTCTTGAGGATACCATTCCAACCGAATTTGCTTAGGACCATTTGAAACCAATTGGTCAATAATATTCATGTCACGAATTTCAGGCCATGAAGCGGGATCTGCCACATCGAGGTTATATCTTGGAGAGTTTCGTGGATCCTCTTCTTTTTTATTTGATATATTATCAATTTCTCCTTTGTTTTGGGTGAATTCATCAGCAATCGCATCTTCATTTGATTGTAAAGTTTCTTCGGATGTTTCGATACTTAATCCTTGATTTGCTGCAACCACTTCGGCGTCATTGGTTCTCGAACCGTCTGCAGCATTTTCCCCAGGAACGTTTTCAGACGAAGCTCTCGACGTAAATAAATACTGACGTATGCTTTTATTTTTTTTAATTTCTGCTTCATTTTTTTTCTCTTCTTCAGCTTTACGTTTTTTGTTTTCAGCACCGGAAAGTTTTTTTTTTTGTGTTGCTTGACATCTTCTGTAAACTATTTTGATTCTGTAAAAAATCGAAGGGAAAAATCCAAAAACGTTCAACAAATTCATTAATTATTAGCTGTGATTCCTTACACCAAAATCAGAGAGTTGCAAGTTTTAGTCAGAAGATTTTTTGCTGACTACTTCTGTAAAAACTGTCAAGCGATCAGCTGTTTGGAAATTTACTTCCCTGCAGGAACAGTGGCACTCATTTCAGGCAACATTTTTCATATTTTTATCAGCGCGTTGAGAGCTGTGTGAAAAAAATTATTCAAGCGTTCACTAATTTCTTGTAGGGATGTGAATGTTTGTATGCGTGTGTGCGGAAATTGACAGTTTGTACATTTTTTACTAGAAAGCAATCCCGTACCCTTTGGTGTTGCTCTCGCACTGAGATGGATTTTTTTACTTTGACAGTTTTACTAGTTTTGGTCCGAAAAGTAAGGGATCAGCACCTGGTTTCTGTATCTTTTTAACGAAGTTCGTTACATAAAAATCGTTAATTTTGACACAATTTTCTGTACAAAATTTGTCAAAATCGGTGTTAACGACAATAAAGAATTTCGTTAAAAAGATACAGAAACCAGGTGCAGAGCTAATATTAAGTAAAATATTGCTTTACACTATACCTTGAACTTGATACAAATTACCAATTGCTTCGCATTGTAATAGGTTTCCACAGAAAATGACAACAAATTGAGGCAATGACAACTCTAATCATATAACATCATAAAATAATATAACCTGTTTACGCCGTGTTCTCTCAAGTCGAGTTGTTTTATTATCCTTATACGCTATTGGCGCGCAGCTTCGGCTTCTCCGGAAATGGACGAATGTTACTAAAAATGAAAAACGTGAAAAATATCTAGCAATGCATTCAATGTCATCGGGTTCTCTAGAGATTCAGCGAGTTTTATTTATTTTTGTGTTACGGAAAAGCTTAAATCTAAATTATTCATATTATCGAAGTTCCTTTTTATACTTCAGCAATTATCAAAGATTTATCAAATTTTGAAAAAAGCTCTGGCATCAAATCAGGGGAGCTAAAATCGATGCAAATCTTTGGCGCCCCCTGGAATGAGGCGCCCTGTTCAAATGAACGGGTTGAACACCCCTCGAGCCGGCACTGTAGAAAGTGGGCGTGGTCGTCAACCGATTTTGGCAATTTTTCGTCCAAACATTTGCCTAAGTAAGTATATCACGCCTACCAAATTTCATCGATATATCTTCAACGGTTTCTGAGTTATGACTCATAAAACTTTCAATGTTTGCCCCTTAATAAGTGGGCGTGGCACCGCCCATTTTCCAAAATTTCACCACATTTCTTCATAAGGGCCTGAGCTCAATACGTGTGTGAAATTTTATCACTCTAGCTCTATTATTGACTGAGATACAAAATTTCCGATTTTTATTATATAGGGGAGGTGGGCGTGGTCATGGTCCGATTACTTACATTTCAAATTTCATCAAAATATCTCAATTTTTGCGCGAGTTATCGTGCTCACAGACGGACAGACGGACGGACATGGCTCAATCGATTTCTCTTTTCACCCTGATCATTTTGATATATATAAGTCTATATCTATCTCGATTATTTCATTCTGTTACAATCCACCGTTAGGAAATCAAAACTATAATACTCTGCGTACTAGTACAGCTGAGTATAATAAAAATACATGCATATATCAATATACAAATATGTCATATGTACCTTTCTATATTTCAGACATTTTCAAATTACAAGGGCGGGTTGAATTTGAAAAGGCCATACAGCGGACTGTGGAGCTGAGTCACAACAGAAGCATACAAAAAAAGTATTTAATTAAGAAACTAAATAATAACACAGTGCTACAAAATTAAGAAAAAATAAGGCTTTTCCTCCTTTCTTTTTTGTTACAGAGTTTTTCAATTAATTGTTTGCATAATGAAAGCAAATCGTAATTTCAGCTTCCCATTCGTTCATTTTTTGTTCGCAAAAATTAAATATTAAACAACAAATTGTCATCTTTTAAGACTTGTTTTAAATAAAAAGACTGAATTATATTAAATATAAACACTACAAATTAATAAAATATTAATTTTAAGGTTGATATTATTTGATATGTACATATATATGTGTTTTATTAATCTGCGGTCTCAAGTGAAAGGTGAGTTAATTTACAGGGATTATCTAGTTAAATAACAGTCATTTTGATAGTAAAACCACAACCTAAATGATCGAAAAAACATTAGCCAATCCTGGTTAAATGACTTCCATTATGATTGTAAATTGACTTGCTTTATGACTGTAAAATGATTTACATAATGACTATAAATTACTTCGAAAATGACAGTATTTTGACGAGTAAACTTAGAGCAGCTGACGGGTGTGAAGAGTGCAACTATTAATTTTGTTAAGGTCGTAGCCTATGAGTGGACAGTATGCACAATCACACCGATAGGAACGAATGAGAAAAAACGATCATAAAATCTACCGACGCCCATAAGAAATTGACCGGAGTGATGACTGATTCAATTAGTCAGTGCTCCATGACATTTGACTCGTCAACTGACTATTATACTTTTCGCTGGGATGTTGGTTGTATAATTTTGTCAGAGCTAATATATAATAAATAATAGCTTAAAAAACTAAACAACACGCTTTAATCTTAAAAATGGTACTAAAAATTGAGAAATAATTTAATTAGAAACAAAATGATGAACGAAAATATAAGTATTTAAGGAAAAGCGTGGGGGTGCTCAGTATGTCAAAACATATTTCAAATCGCTGTTTTTTTTACTAATATTTTTATTTTGACTTTTTTGATATTTCACATAACGTACTGTTTAATTTCGCAACTAGGTATTTATATTTTTGTACTAGTTGTACGAATCGAAATGTTCAAATATTATTGAGCACCACCACGCTTTTCCTTAAATACTTATATTTTCGTTCATCATTTTGTTTCTAATTAAATTATTTCTCAATTTCTAGTACCATTTTTAAGATTAAAGCGTGTTGTTTAGTTTTTTAAGCTATTATTTATTTTTAACTTTTTAGTGAAATTTTTCATTAAAGGATGTTTTATGTGGACGCAAGAATAAAAGTAAATTTTTCATATACATTTTTTCCTTATAAAAAAAACATTGGTCATGGGAGCTCAAAAATGAAGCCTAAACGAAAAATATCAACTAATATGTAGGTACAATGTGTATCGAAGCAAAACTATTTCAGTTTTTAATCGGAGATATGCTCTTCTTTATTAAGTCAGCGCTCCAAAATATTCTCATTGTCCTATAATCACTTCCATATTTTTCTTGTATACGAAAAATAGTAAACAACTTCTTGATAATAAAAATAGCGAAAAACATGTGAAAGTTACCAAGAAACCAACAGCGAAAAAATAACCTATTTTGGTAATTACCAAGTTCGGCAACCGTGCTATAAATAGAATTTGAACAAACAAAAACAGTTCTTGCTTTGCTTACATATGTATGTCTGTACATGCGATTGTTTTTATTGCAAACACAACAACAACAAAACAGAAAGCTTTTTACACAAAACACAAAACCAGTTCATGCTTTGCATACGTATGTATGTACATGCGGTTGATTTCATTGCAAATACAACAACAACAAAACAGAAAGCTTCAAGCTTCATTTTTGAGTGAATTTATGCATTGAGTTTATCGCCAACGCTATGAGCGATCGCTGGCTGTTGTGCGTTAGTTCGCTAGCTATTTGAGTGGTTATACGTTTTTCTTTGAACATTTGTTTGTGATTTGAGAAGAATGTATTTTTGAGCGGTCGTGAGTGAGTTTTTCCGTACCCTGAAAGCTTGTTACTTATTGGCTTGTATACGGGAGTGAATTGAAATTCATAGAGGCTATTTTGAACAAAGGTAACATAAAAGCCGCAATGAAGCATAAAGTATAATGTTGAATGTCCTACTATATGATGCCGTTGGGCTGTTGATGTCATGTTTCTAGTCCGGAGGAGAATAGAAATAATAGAGAGAACACAAAAAAGTGAATGTTTGAAAGATATAATTATTTAGTTAAATGTTGCAACTTTTAGGATGGGATGAAGTTACATACATACATACATATATACATACATACAGGTGAAGCTAATAAAAGCGTGTTAAAAAAAGCTGCTCACAAAAAAAGCATACAAATTATAGCAAGCAAACAAAAAAAAAACAAGCATTCGTCTTTCGGAGCCGGTACTCTGGATCCACTTAATTTGTAGGAAAAACCAAAGTTAAGGAGCACGCCTCCAATTGGGTGAGAAACTCGTTATAAACGCGCCGAGTTATAAACGCGCCAGTGTATTATTACACAGTGCTACAAAATCAGAAAAAAAAAAATATGCAGGGACTCTCACATGGTTCTTTGGTTTCGTCATGGCCCATAAAACACTACCTCATTTGCGGTTTTTCCCCATCACTTCGTTTTTAAATTTTTTGAGTACAAATATAATACAACTCTGAAATTATTGAAATTACAACTTCGAGATGCTATAACTTTCTTGTTTCTTGATCGAATACAAATTGTTTTTTTTTTATTTGAAAGATGTTTCTTTTACCTTTCAAACAAGCAAAATAGTTTGCAAATCGACCTAAAAATGACCAAGTTTTGGTCTTTTATTCCAAAAAAAAAAATAAAACTTTTCTAAAAATATTGGTTTTCGGCACGTTTTTATTGGATATTGAAGTTACAAACAATGGGTTTTAAACCTTTATAACAAAACACATAAAATCAGCTTTCGAAAAAGCAAAAGTAACTTAAAATTGATCCAAAATTACGGTAGTAGTGCTTCATAAAGTGAGTAGGCCTTTTTTTTTTTGCTTTTATACCTTTCATGAGAATGAAATGGTATTATAACTTTGTGCCAAAAAATTTTTGTCGAAAGTACCAGAAGGAAGCGTGGGGGACCCACCAAAATATATACCGATATGATCAGAATCACGAGCTGAGTCGATTAAGCCATGCCCGTCTGTCCGTCCGTCCGTCTGTGTGAACGCAAACTAGTACCTCATTTTTTGAGATATCTGAATGAAATATGGAATACAGGTATTTTGTTATATGCAGATGATCATTTGTCGGAATCGACCGAATCGGACCACTATAACATATAGAAAACAACCGATTATTCAGATATACATGAAAATTTTGGGATGTAATTTCTGCATAACTTCCCCATTTAAACAGCTAAGGACATGAAACTTTGAAGTATTTGTACCCATATTGACTTAAACAAGGTTACCGAAAATTGTCAAGATCGGACCACTATAACATATAGCTCCCATACAACGGATTGTTCAGATGTACACATTTTTTCATATAACTCCTCCATTTAAATAGCCCAGACACCATTTTTTCTAATAAATCCTTCCATAAATAACCCACACAATTGAAATTATAAATTATACTAAATCAGGCTATGTACATACATGCATAGGTAACTTTTCATTTCCCCACTCATGAGAGGTATGAAGTCTTCGGTGCGGCCGAAGACAGCCGCGCTTTTACTTGTTTGGATTAACTAAGGGAATATTTATAGTAGGGGTATTCATGATTGACTGCAAATGGCCTTGCATCGTTGCATAGCAAATTTTCATTGCAAACCAATTGCAAGACAACAACAAATTACATGCATGTGCAAATGCCAAGCAATTTGCAATCTGCAACACCAAAAATCCGTTGCATAGCGATATTTGCATTGCATTCTTCAACAGCTGATCAAATTAGTGGCCAAATTAAAATAGAGATGCTAATTACGCCGAACTTATCAACGTTTTGATTAATGAATCGACACTTTTTCAATGCATTAAAAAAACACGTAAAAGACAAAATGGAATCTCATCCAATAAAATTTTTGTAATAAGTGAGGTGTCAAGAAAAATTGTCCTATTTTGCTTGTGAAAGCAAATGGAAGAGTAAACACATTCTTAATTCAAGAGTAAATTTTTTATGTTTGATGATTTGTGATTGGAATACTTATTTTTGTTGATGGTCATATTAATTAAAATGCAAGAAACGAATTAATTGCAAATTTTGATTGAAATGATCTACGTAACCTGTATTCGTATACATAGCGAACTGTCAAAATAACAAGAGTAAAAATCGACAAATCCAGATATTGATGTTATCGGTGCTACTCGATATACATACATAATAATTGTACCTTCCCTAAAAATAAGTTTGCAATAAATGACTATAAAGGTCGCTCACTATCCGCTGCATTTTCATGCAATTGCATAATTTTGCTAACCTATTTGCACCTAATTATGAATACCCCTAGTATGTTTTTCACCAACTACAAACGATGTACGTGGAGCCAAATCCTTTTGTTTGTAGTGTAGGCTAGTTGCTCGGCTGTCCCATTAGCAGAAAAAGCATGGATACTTCGTATTTCCACCCTGAATACCATTTAAAATAGTGTGTACCTTGAAGACAGCTACAATTAGCCAGTTGTGAGTTTTGTAATCAATGACATTCAATATTTCAGCCATACTGTCATATGATTCTTTAATATCGGTAGCGTAGGCCAGTGGGACTGATGGATATATGACAGTGTTGTGTAAAAGCACAGCCTTCAAACCTTAACAATTAAATGAAACTAGAATATGCAATTACATTATAAATATTTCAAGTGTACTTTTTGTTGAACCGTCGATGAATAGACGCCAATCTCTTGGGAAAAAATTTAAAGTAGGTAAACTGACCAATTCTGACAAGTAACAAAGAGCACACTCAGATCGCTCTATACTCAGTTTTGTGAAAGTCCATACCTACGAGCACACCTCGAATTGGGAGAGAAGCTCGGCCATAAAACTCGTCAGAGTTATAATAGCGCCATTGTATTATATTATTATTATTATCATACCTACTTTGTACGCAAATATTAATCTACAAAAAAAAAACATTTTTAAAACAAAAAAAAGGCTTACTCACTTTATGAAACACTACTACCGTAATTTTGAATCAATTTTAATTTACTTTTGCTTTTTGGAAATCTGATTTTATGTATTTTGTTATAAAGGTTTAAAACCCATTGTTTGTAACTTCAAATCCAATAAAAACGCGCCGAAAACCAATATTTTTAGAAAAATTTTATTTTTTTTTTAGAATAAAAGACCAAAACTTGGTCATTTTTAGGTCGATTTGCAAACTAATTTGCTCGTATGAAAGGTAAAAGTAGCATATTTCAAATAAAAAAAAAAATTGAATTCGATCAAGAAACAATAAAGTTATAGCATATCGAATTTGTAATTTCAAGAATTTCAGGGTTGTATTATATTTGTACTCAAAAAATGTAAAAACGAAGTGATGGGGGAAAACCGCAAATGAGGTAGTGTTTTATGGGCCATGATGAAACCAAAAAACCATGTGAGCCCCTGCATTTTTTTGGTGTAGCACAGTGTTATTAACGTGGCCGCTGTGGTGCAGTGGGTAGAGTGTTCGCCTGCTATACCAGAGGTCTCGGATTCTAACCCCAGGGGAAAATTTTCCAACCGTCTACCACGCGTTGGAAAAAAAGAGTTATTGGGCGTTATAGAGGAGATCCTCCTGATTCTAAATGTAAAAGTCCTGGCTTCCGGAGATGTATAGTTTTTAAGTAATTTGTAGTTAAAGTTGCAAAAAAAGTCAAATTTAACTTCACTTTTCTCTGCGAAACAATGAAGTAGACACATCTATTCCGGTTTACGATCCACTTTCATCGGAGGTGAATCGGATCAAATGGCATTCTGCAATTCGATTGACGTCCGATGAACGTCAGATTTTTTCGAAGTTCGGAAATCGGCATTCTGGTTCACGATGGATCGGATTTTTGACAGTTTATCGGAGCGATTCTCTCCGTCAGCTTATGTGTGTCGGAGGCAATAGAAATTTTGATTATTTTTGGAAATATTACCAATTTAATGTAATTAAACTATGATTTTTAAATTTATGCAACATTATTATACAAAACGGGCTTGGTTTAGCTATGCTACTGGCCTTTTCTTTGCAAAATAAGTGAACAAAAGGAATCTGCTTTAGTACAATAGACTGAATTGAGGGAAATAAGTACAAGGAGTTTCAATGTATTGAACTTTTATTTAATAATAAAATTTATTTTCCTTTTATTATTATTTTTTAATAAAAGCTTCTGAAAATAATTTTAATTGTGTATTATTACTACGATTATGTGATACGAGTGGGTATCGCAACTCGGGCATAATTTCTGTGCCAGGATGTACTCCTTTAAGCATTTTTGCCTGATTGTGTCTTTTTAAAGATTTAAAATACCGCCATGCGATATGATTTACAAACATTTGCACGAGAAACTAACAAATCGAAGAAACGTTCTCACTTTCTATGTCCGTTCATGCTCAACGCGTCCTGGCGAGTCACAAAATTCCTGCTACACGATATGTACATATTCATGATTTGATTGATCGCAACCTGGATCTCAAATTTGCTTTTATGTTTTGCGATTCATAAAAACTTGTTGATATGCGACCAGTGTGGAGCGTCATCCATGGATTGCATCAGTATAAGAGCCTATACACACTTGCGACTCAATCGATTTGGTCGAATTGGACTGTTGTATTCACACTACTCCAACTATTTAGTCGAATCGGTGGCAGCTATTCACACTTGAGACTAAATAGTCGTGCGATTGACAATGACATAGTGTTGCCAATGTTCACATTTTACTCAGCAAATTTTACATTAGTGGTCTTCATATAAAGTGATGAAGTATTAAATTGTTAAAGTTTATCTGCATTCTTACATGAAAGCACCTTCTTGTCAGCTGTCAACTTGATTAATAAATAAAAAACAATAAAATAAACAAAAAGTGCATACATTGTTTGGCTTTGTTTCTTATTAAACTAGCAACTAGCTGTCAAGTAAATGAAAAGAGAAAAACGGAAGGAATTATGCTCATAAAGGCGAAACGAACAGAAGTACAAGAAACGGAAAAATAGTAAAAATCAGCCATTAATAATTTTCATGAAATTTCATTTTCATTATTTCTATTTTAAAATGTGATTAATGACATTTGAAGAGAACAACAATATCAAGAAACATATGAAAACGGAAGTAAATATCCTTAGTTAGATAATTCTTGTCTATAACTACACCATTTCCAGATGGATTTTAGAAAGCGTCAACTGGATTTTAGAAAGGGGAAATTGGATCTTAGAAATGTCAATTGGATTTTAGAAAGGGGAAATTGGATTTTAGAAATGTCAATTGGATTTTAGAAAGGGGAAATTAGATTTTAGAAATGTCAATTGGATTTTAGAAAGGGGAAATTAGATTTTAGAATAGCCAAATGGATTTTAGAAAGGGAAAATTGGATTTTAGAAATGTCGATTTGATTTTAGAAAAGGGAAATTGGACTTTAGAAACTGTAAATTGGATTTTCGAAAATATATATAATTATTAATTTATACTTTCATACGAAATAAAGAATTTCTATTCGAAAAATTCTGTGTAAAATTTATTTTAAACGCACATTCTGAAATCCAATTCAAGCTTTCAAAAATCCAATTTTGTTTTCTAAAATCCTTTTAACGCTTTCTAAAATCCAATTGACATTTCTAAAATCCAATTTCCCCTTTCTAAAATCCAATTGACATTTCTAAAATCCAATTTCCCCTTTCTAAAATCCAGTTAACGCTTTCTAAAATCCATCTGGAAATGGTGTAGTTAATAAGAAACGAACCTTTTGTTTTTAAACATTTTGAAAATATTAATTGAAATATTCAATCTCTACAATTTACCAAAAGTGAAATAAAAGTAGTGCTGTCAGCATGGCAACTCTTTCCACTACGAATATCACTGTTGTTGTTGTAGTCGTTCGACTAAATTGTCTCAAGTGTGAATACGTAGAAGGGCGCCTTGCTGATCAAGCAGTTGTACAACTGTTTCAGTTGGAATGAAATTGGGCTGCAAATCCAACTGTTTCAGTTGTACAACTAATTGAATGTAGTGTGAATGCTTCCATACATTCCCATGCAAATCAACATTCGACTAAATCGATTGAGTCGCAAGTGTGTATAGGCTCTAACATATTACTATAAATAGTGTAAACAGCCCAACTGCTAGAGGTTTTCGCATGAAACTTTGTGGGAATAAGCCGTAAATGTTATTTTCACTAAAGTTGGCATTTTCATTGAGTTCATGGAGTCCAGTTTTTTTCATAATTTAAAATTACTAATACTTAGTTAAGGTGGGAATCGCAATAATGTACCACTGGTGTTAAGGGAAAATTTGTATATAATGAACCACGATTCTATCACAGATCATAAAAAAGTCGCTCCCGCCGGACGATTATAGTACAAGAGATATTCCTTGTTAAAGCAATGTGTGTGTAGGAGCCTTTTTGTGTCACCGGCCTTCGGCCGCGCTCTAAAAAAAACTTAGCTGGCAGAATTCTCATTTTGGAGAACTTTAATATTATAATTTAATAATAGTTGGGGTAAGTGGAAAAAAAATTCAACAACTATTTACAGCGAAGGTTGAGTGTATAGCTATTTCACGAAAAACCATTTTCGATCATCAGCACTCTTTTCGGAAGTGGATGCACCGGGAATTGAACCCGAGTCCATTCCATCTTCAGCCGCAATGACCCAACGCATAAACACACTCGGCCATTGAGACTCTGTGCAAGCTGTTGGATTTTCCCCACTTTTGCCTTTTTCATTTTCAACATTAACGTTAGTGTGTATATGCTTTTGCATATATTCTCCACAAACGTGCTGAATTTTTGTTGTAGGCAGTTCGCAATGAACATTGTTGTTGGTATTTATTTTATGTATTTACCAAACAACGTTAACAATTTTACTTGAAAGAGTTTTTAGTGCTTAGCACGAAATTTTTATTTTAATTCAATTTGTAATTGTTGGGGTAAGTGAAAAAAAAGCACTAAAAACTCTTTCAAGTAAAATTGTTAACGTTGTTTGGTAAATACATAAAATAAATACCAACAACAATGTTCATTGCGAACTGCCTACAACAAAAATTCAGCACGTTTGTGGAGAATATATGCAAAAGCATATACACACTATCGTTAATGTTGAAAATGAAAAAGGCAAAAGTGGGGAAAATCCAACAGCTTGCACAGAGTCTCAATGGCCGAGTGTGTTTATGCGTTGGGTCATTGCGGCTGAAGATGGAATGGACTCGGGTTCGATTCCCGTGCATCCACTTCCGAAAAGAGTGCTGATCATCGAAAATGGTTTTTCGTGAAATAGCTATACACTCAACCTTCACTGTAAATAGTTGTTGAATTTTTTCCACTTACCCCAACAATTAAAAATTGAATTAAAATAAAAATTTCGTGCTAAGCACTAAAAACTCTTTCAACATAATTTAATAATAGTTGAAAGCGTTAAAGGTAGATGAATTATCATCCAAAGAATATTTCCTGAAAGTTTCACAGAAAAATTCCCAGTAGTTTGTAAATAAATAAAATTGGTTCATTTTACCCAAGCTTAGCCGGTGTTAATTTCCGAATTATAAGGTATTCTCGCATGAAACTTGGTGACAGTATTCTATAAATGCCGTTTTCATATATGTTGGCACTTTTTTTATAATAGAAAGCAATATTTTAAAAAATTGAATTAAAATTAATGTCCAAATTCCTTTGTTCTTCCATTTATTTTTCCAATAAAAAAGCTGCTTCAGCAATGGAATCCATTTTTTAACCATTTAATATATTCTTTCTGAAAATTTAATCTAAAACTTACTGAAAATATAAATTTGCTGTCAAAAATACAAATGTGCTGTCAAAAAATACATATGATTTCACATAAACGCTACCTAACACTGATTCGAACATAGCTTAACACTTAACAACACTTATGTTCGAAACGTCGTAAACCAGAATACCAATTTTCGTTTTGTCGTAGCAGTCGACTTCGCCGCGAAAAAATTCCGAGGGATTGCAGAATAGCTGTGAGAAACACCGGTGTTGCCACACGCAGTCGACTATTTCATAAGGCCGTCGTCACAGTGGTAAACGAATTGGGTCGTATTGAATTTTTCTGCGTTGGCGGCCTTCGTCCAGGCTTATAAAAAATAACCCTGGGCTACGCCATTCGTCCGGACGTGTGCCCCAACCGTGGCTACCGCCACGGTGATGTCCTTCTGCGTAATACACCCTTCAGCATAGGCGGCCTTCGCCTTTATTTACTAATTTCATTGGCTCCGAATCGCGCTCTGTGCACGCGACCTTATCATGTGACTTACCTTTTGGTAGGTGTGGCATCGCTATTATATGTTGGTGGCCATTATTATTATTGAAAAGGTACAAAAGCAGTTGGTCGAACAATTAAAATGTAAAATTCGGCAAATAAAATTAATAAAAAGTGTGTGAAAATGGTTCGAACAGCTTAATAAAGCTACGTTTGAAAATATAGTAAGGATTATTTGTGTGTTTAATTTAGAAATTGGTGATAATGGTGTTAGTTTATTTAACAACAATTTGCTATTATTAATATTAGTAAAATATTTATGAAAGTAATAAATTTAGATAAAGAAAAGTCTCGACTAACATCCCCTGAAAGATTCATTCGAAAAACATTAATACTTTTGGAGATATAGCTTTTGGTAGACAGAAGGAAATGTGAGCCAACCCCAGTCCGTACAAACACCAAAAAAAAATTTCTAATTAATTAAAAGCCAATTATTGGATTTTTAGAAACAGCGGTTACCTCACACGGCAGTGGGCGACATACCCTACGATTGTATTTCTGCCATGAAAAAGCTTCTCACAAAAAATGCATTCGCAGTTCGTATTTGTAAAAAAATGTTTCTTTATAATATAATAGTACGTCTTCGATGCGAAGCCATCTCGTATTTGTTCATAAATTGGATGTTGCAGTCCAAAAAAGGCTGACCGCCATGGAGGATTCCCCTAAAAAGATAAGTCAGTATGGGTTCGATTTCCATTGGTCGACCGCGCAACGATAAAAATATCCTTTTCAGGAGGCAGAGGGGACATTTTAGGAGATCATATCCGGCCTAGAAAAAAATTACTTTTGTGGTAGGGGAGGGTGGTGGGGTGTCATAAAACTGAAGGCCCAACCCTCCGGAGGCCTATGGTTCCTGAGATAATTGCAGTTAAAGTTCCGAGACTCAGATTGGATATAATGAACCAATTTCATATATTTACAAACTTAAAGCCCGTCTCCGCATAACTTGATTCGCCAGCAAAACATCTAGCGAAGCATCTCGCTAAATAACACGTCTCCACGTGGCTGATCGTTAGGTACACGAATTTCGATACGATACGATACCAAATCGATATTTTTTTCAATTGATACCGATACTTTTTACTCGATTCTTTTGCAACGATATTTTTTGGTATCAGGTACTTCAACCACGGTATCGAACAAATGAGTACATTCAGTGATGGAAAATTAAAATTGTGTCATATTTGTCCAAAAAACTGTGCAACGCAAAATAGTGCTGAAAATCGGTCGAGTGTGCAGAAGTGACAAGCTGCTTCCTAAAGGGCCGAAAAATGCACAAGCACGAGTAATTTTAAATCACTGGTACATATCGAAAAATAGGTCTGATCCACGTGCTGAAATAATTGCAGGTTTGGGCTACTTCGTAAGGTTTTTTGTATGAAGTTACCCAAATCTCACATTAAACGAGGCGCACACTTACCACCGAAACTTGCTTAGAATTTGTAATTACCATGCGATAGAAATAATGATAACTGGAGATATAGGATTATATATTTTTCATTTTCATACGATAATTTGACGTTTGCAAATAAAAAATCGTCATTTTAGCGAAGGAATCGTCAATATTTTTTTCTTTCTCATTTTACTAAAAACACGTAAACAAAAAAGGGTCTGTTTTCCATTAATGCCCCTATGACACTACGTTTTTTCCTAGTATTCTACAAGGTTTTTTGTTTGGAAGAGTTGGTCAAATACAGTTTTGTGTTGGTGCAAGGGAGTAAGCTATGTTGGAAAAAAACCAACGAAATACCATCTAGGCGGTTAAAAACCAATGAGCCAGCTTGTATTACGATAGGTTTTTTGACATTCGGCACTTCTTTCTGGCAATTGTTTGAATTTGACAACTATAAAATAAATTATTTTTAAAATATAAAATATATGTAAATACAAATTTTAAATTTGCCTCTTGTAAGCTTCTGCTTTGGCCGTAAGGGGAAAGAAGTCCGGTAGAAAAATCATACTGAGCAATGGCTTCTTTTTATAACATGGAATGCACAGCTATTCTGCCACTTGAGTTTCATCATTTTTTTGTTTCGATAATTTAAATTGAAATTTCCAAAAAAAATTCAATGGTGCATACATATTATCTCAATGAATTGTTAATGTTATTTAAGATATTTATTTTTTAAAATACTAAATATTTTGCAAATATCTGTTTACAACTGTGATTGCATTAAATACACCTGTAGCTGGATTCAGTAACATTAGACGACAACGCAAATCGAGTCGTTAGCTTAACAACAATGACGTTTGCAGTGACAACAGTAGGATTCGTTAACTTATTTTTCACGACATAAAACAGCTGACTTTTAGTATTTATTCAAAATGATAAAAAGCTGAAACTCTGCTCACCTCAGCTGTTTGAAACGTTGATATTTACGAAAAGCACAAAAAGAAATGTGCAAAAGTGCAAAAGTAAACTTTCTTAATATAACTTTTCTTAATAAATATAAATAAATATGTAAGTAAATATAACTAGTATTAATATATATATGTATTAGTCAAATATTGAGGCATTTTTAAGATGTCCCCACGCGTGTGTACCAATGCAAATGCTTGCGAAAACATTTGTACAATAATACATACGTGAGTTAATTAATTTAAAAAAAGTGGTTTAATTCGAGTAATTTACTATCTATTTTATATGAATATTGATTCAAAATCAATTCCGGGTATGTTTTAATCAAATACTGAGGCATTTATTAAGATGTCTTCACGCTGGTGTACCACTGCAAATGCTTGTGAGAACATTTGTTCAATAACACATATGTGAGGTAATTAATTTAAAAAAAGTTGCTTAATTCAAGTAATTTATTGGGTCATATTAATAAGAGCCAAGCATTTGCTTTTGCTCTAGATTTCAGACGTTTTACTAAAATTTTGAAATTTGGTTCATACAAATTAATGTCAAATTTCTGAAATTTTGAGTAAAAGCATTTGCTTGGGTTTTATTAATATGGCCCATTGTCTATTTAATATGAATATATATTCAAAACCAATTCCGGATATCTATTTATAAAATATAAGAAAAATATTTGGCTTTAAACCTTTCTCACAAGTTTTCTCACAAATAAACAACACAAAACTACAAGTCGTCAAATCACTGACGTTGACGGCAACAGCTGTTTGTTCGATCGCAAATGTTGTTAAGGAAATAGCTAACGAATATCCAAGGTGACAAAAATATCGTTTAGTTCGCTAAACGATAACGCATGTTGTTAAAATTGGGTAGTGAATTCAGCTACTGGTTTGTAAAAAATGTTTTCAAGAACTTAATAAACTTGTATAATTTTTTTAATCAGCTTGAACTATTCTTATGAGTTGGAAAAGGATTTATGTATGTCAAAATAAAAATTTTGGAACCAGCCATGGCATACTATGTTATGGAATTAGCACTAATACAGCGATATGCGTATGCCTCAGTATGCAGTTTTCTTGCGTTTTTGGTAACTTTCTAGAAGATGGTGCAACTTTAAACCCTTTCAATAAATCTAATACCTTTAAACGAGCAATTCTTGTATATATATATATATATATATATATATATATATATATAATCAGGATCTGGAAAACGGCTCCAACGATTTTCATGAAATTTGGTATGCAGGGAGCTTCGGAGGTGAACTCTCGAAAAATATAATTTTTTTACCAACTTTTATCCCGGGTCCCGAGATATGGGTCAAAACGTGGACACGGATGACCCTCGAATGTCTCTAAGCGATATGGGTATCAAATGAAAGGTCTTGATGAGGACTTCAACATAGAACTCTTTTAATTGTGCTTCCTAGGCCGGGTCCCGAGATATGGGTCAAAACATGGATCCGGATGACCCTCGAATGTCTCTGAGCGGTATGGGTATCAAATGAAAGTTCTTGATGAGGACTTCAATATAGAACTCTTTTAATTGTGATGCCTAGGCCGGGTCCCGAGATATGGGTCAAAACGTGGACCCGGATGAGCCTCGAATGTCTCTGAGCGACATGGGTATAAAATGAAAGGTCTTGATGAGGACTTCAACATAGAATTATTTTAATTGTTGTGCGTAGGCCGGGTCCCGAGATATGGGTCAAAACGTGGACCCGGATGAGCCTCGAATGTCTCTGAGCGACATGGGTATAAAATGAAAGGTCTTGATGAGGACTTCAACATAGAATTATTTTAATTGTTGTGCGTAGGCCGGGTCCCGAGATATGGGTCAAAACGTGGACACGGATGACCCTCGAATGTCTCTGAGCGATATGGGTATCAAATGAAAGGTCTTGATGAGGACTTCAACATAGAACTCTTTTAATTGTGCTTCCTAGGCCGGGTCCCGAGATATGGGTCAAAACATGGATCCGGATGACCCTCGAATGTCTCTGAGCGGTATGGGTATAAAATGAAAGGTCTTGATGAGGACTTCAACATAGAACTCTTTTAATTGTGATGCCTAGGCCGGGTCCCGAGATATGGGTCAAAACGTGGACCCGGATGAGCCTCGAATGTCTCTGAGCGATATGGGTATCAAATGAAAGTTCTTGATGAGCACTTTAACATAGAACTATTTTAATTGTGGTGCCTAGGCCGGGTCCCGAGATATGGGTCAAAACGTGGACCCGAATGACCCTCGAATGTTTTGAGCGATATTGGTATCAAATTAAAGGTCTTAATGGGGACTTGAACATAGATGACTCCGAAAATTAGGAATCTTGGCTTCAATATAGAGATCTCTTCGATGTAATGCTCAACCTGGTTCCCTACACCCAGAAAAAAAATAGTGTGAAATCAACCAAAAATCAACAAATGTTGTGGTTAATTTTTTTCAACACGATGCTTAATGTATGCCATCATGTAATCGTGTAAATTTAACACTACTGTCAAGTGTTAGTTTAACAGGATGACAACTGTAGAATTAACACTAAAAAGTATTGAGTCTTCCTGTTGATTTTACAATTTTAACTAGTTAATGTTACAATAAAAGCTGGTTAAATTAACACGAAATGGTCCTGTTGAATTAACAATAACATCTTTTTGATTTTACATTAAATTTATTGTTAAATTAACTAAAAGGTCTTGTTGATTGTACAATTTATTTTTTTAAATAAAAAAACATATAAAATATAAAATATATAATCATCACTTCAATTAAGCACATTCGTACATCACCCGCACAACTGACCAAATTGAATGCGTCCTTCTCATACGAACACAAATGTACCGGCGATAGTTTATACATGGGCGATAGTACTATCACTTGCACCGAGTAATGTTTGGCTGCTAATGCAACAACCGCATGCTGCACGCAAACCCCCATTCGCTAAAAAACCTCCTCGTGATATTGCAACCTATGAAGAGGAAAAATAAAATATTGAACATTAAATACTTTTAGAAACAAAAATGTAATCCTCTTTTAACTCACCTGCAAATTGAAAATATTAATCGAAAACCCACTATCGCGAACTGACAATGATGCTAAACTCGCATCACTGCCACGGCACAAAATTTTCCTTTTTTTTTTTAAAAATAATTTGCGTTTTGCACGAAAATCAGACTTCAAATGATCAAAAAAATTATGTATGTTTCAAAATAGTTTTGACATTCTTTTTTAACACTTTTTTTAGATTACATTGACACTATGATCGTGTTGAATAAATCAAAATTACAAATGACGTTTATGTTTGAACATTGTTTCGTGTTATATCAACCAAATTTTTTTGTTAATTGTGGTTCTTGTTGTTTTCACATTTGTTTTCATGTTGTATTAACACTAAAATTGGGACGTCATTTTTCTAACATTTTTTTTAGTTTATATTGACACTACCATCATGTTAAATAAACCAAATTCCAAATGACATTTAGGAATAAAATTTTATATTTGAATCATCTTGTATATTTTAAAATTTCTTCATGCTGTAAAAACAATAAAATTTGGTTGAATTTACCAAATTTTCAGATGACAGTTACAAAGCCAAAATCATGTTTCAAACATCGTGTAATTTGAAAAAAATTGTTGCTGTTCTATGTGTAAAGATCGATCGTGTAAATTTTACATGAATCGTGTTGATGATTTTTTTTCTGAGTGTAAGTAAAGGGAACATGAAAAGGAAAAAAAAGTCGAATGGAATGGAATGGGAATGGGAAAGGAAGAGGAAACCAATATAGAATGGGAGAGGGCAAGGGTGAGAGAGAGATTGGGAGAGGGGAAGGGAGAACGAATAGGGGGGTGAGAGAAAAGGAGGGGTTAGGGAGAGCGACAGGGAAAGGAAAGGGAAAAGGAAAAGAAAAGGAAACGGAGATGAAAGATAAAGAGAAAGGAAAAAGAAAAGTAGAGGGAGAAGGACATGAAGAGGTAGAGGTATCACGGCCAAGCGAGTCGGATCTACTTTAGTTCTGGATCTCACAAATGGCTTCAACAATTTTCATGAAATTTTGTATACAAGGGGTCTCGGTCGCAAACTTCTGAAAAGTTTAATTTTTCCACTAATTTTTTTTATTTTAACTTTTTATTTCGCTTGCGAGGACCTGCGAAAAAATGGCAGCCCGAGATAAGCTCGGTCATCCAGGTACTATCTTTTATATGTGGAAAAATCTTTCATCTCCGCTTTCGAATTCATAATATAGACGTCAGAACGCGTCGATTGGTAGGTACCTCTTTTAACTATTTTAGAGGAAATTTTAAGGTTGCACCTTCTAGAAAATTACCGCTTTCGATACCGATACTTTGAGTATCGAGTAGTTTAGTTTCGATATTATCGGGTTCGCGATTCTTTTTAACCGATATTTTAAATGAGTACCAGATCGATGCTTTTGATTCGATATCGTGTCCCTACTGATCATTATTCAGTTTAACATTTCTCTTTCTTGTTCTTCATAAATGTTTGTATGTTTGCTTATTTTTGCGTTTTTGTGTTGGTCTGTGTGAGATTTCGATAGATTTTCCATACAAAATTAGAGAAGGCATCGATATCATCGCGTTTGGCAAGATGATTGAGAACAAAACAAGTGTTTCAATCTTCATTCGCTCTCAGAATTTTGTATGGAAACTAGCGAGTTTCGGCACTCTTTTCGAGGTCGAAAAAAGATTTAGAGAGCGAGTGCAGAAAAAAAGAGCAAAACACGTTATGTGGAGACATGGTATAATGGGAATTTCACCTAAATTTAACACTTTCAAATATAATATTGAAGTTCTCCAGAAAGAGATTTTTACCGACTGAGGGTTATTTTATTGAAGTGCGGCCGAAGGCCTCCAACGCAAATATGTGTTCTGCACCCATATATACATACGTGCGCGTGTTTGTACGTGTAAAATTTAAGAAAAAAGTTGAAAAGTCGACTTAAATCGATTATAATAGCCGACTAATCGACTTCGATAGTCGAAATGATAAAAGTCGAGTCGAAAGTCTAAAATCGACTTTTTGCCTTGACGACCCAGCCCTACTAGGGCTGGGTAAGTCGACTTCGACTTTAATCGATTATCGACTTTTTGCTAAAAAAAATATACTTCTACAATCGATTGTTGTAGTAAAAGTCAGTCGGAAATCGATTAATTGGCTCGGCTAATCGACTTTTTTACTATACATATTGGCGGTATAGTTTTGTCAGAACTAATATATTGTACGTATATGTCGATAGCTCGATTATTTCTACCGGGTTCGTATCACTAAATTGTTAAATAAAAGTCTTTATTTACTTCTTGATTCACACCGCTTTATTTCACGACTAAATAGTCTACACTTGTTTTACTTGACTTGATGTTAACACTTCTACGGTTAAGTTACGACTGACTGCGGAGCGCCTGCTCGCCGCCTTATATAAGCCGTGTTTCACATACGGTGATCCTAACCCAGATAAAAATTTTTGCATGTAAATGCAACAACAAAGATTTCAGCTCGATTAAACCAGATAAATTGCTGGTTCAATTTCTGATCCGCCCTGTTCGATTTGTTTTTTCCGTGCTGATTTGGCAGCACAGTGCTTTTTTGATTTGGCAGAACTGAAAAGTGACATTTGTGTATGTATACATATATATAAATATACCCTGCAGTAAATTTGTTTCACTGCTAAATTATCATTGATCATTCTTTGTTGAATATTCATCACTATCGTTTTGCGTTGGTGCAAGCAAGCAAGCTATATTGAAACACCAAACGAAATACCATCTAGGCGGTTAAAAACCCATGAGCCAGCTTGTATTTCGGTAGGTTTTTTGACATTTGGCAGCTTTTCTGACAAATTTTTCAATTTGACTACTATAAAACAAATTATATTTAAAATAAAAAATATATGGAAATAAAAATTTCAAATTTGCCTCTTGTAAGCTTCTGCTTTGGCCGTAAGGGGAAAGAAGAAGTCCGGAAGAAAAATTATACTGCGCACTGGCTTATCCTTATAACATGGAATACATAGCTATCCCGCCATTTGAGTTTCATAATTTATTTCAGTAATTTAAATTCAAATTTCCAAAAAAATAATTTTTGAAATAGTTATTTTCATTTAGTTTGAAGTTTAAAGTCAATCAAATTGTTTTTGAGGGAGTATTTGTCTCTTTTCAACGTACAGAAGAATTGTTTTTGCGCTATTCTCTGACGAGTTTTATGGCCGAGCTTCTCTCCCAATTCGAGGTGTGCTCCTTTTGTTTTTCCTACCATTGGACAGTTTTATGCCGGCTCCGAACGGAGTCATATAGGCATGAGGAAAGCAAACCATTTATTTGAAAAAATTCAGCAGCCTTTATATGAAAGCATTCATGATGAATTTCATAAAGGATTCATTTCAGATTTTTACTGCTGGGTATATGTTGTATATGTTTCTTCTTCTTTTTAGTTCTTTGCAAGTGCAGCCAATTTTCATTATGAGCCGGATTGTTTCAGTAAAAATTTATCTTAACCCAGACCCAGATATAATAACTGAAATGCCCCTATAGTCTGCCAAACGTAATCTGTAAAATTCTGGCAACACTGGAAATTATCTGGTCTCTTCTTCTTATTCTGGCAGTTTCCTTAGAGGTGTGTTCAGTCATTATTAGTGATGTGAGTTGATCCGATTATATTCGTCACACTGCCCTCCACCTAAGTCTGATCGCCCCGATCTGACACATTACTTGTTCCAAATGCTACTAGCCTTTCCAGATGAACCACTTTCATTTTATTCCTCGGTCTTCCAATCGTTTGTATGCGATACACAACATCGTTGAGCCGTTTAATCACTTTGTATGGCCCTTCCCAAGTACACTGCAATTTCGGGGACAAATCTTTCTTTCGCTGCGGTTTGTATAGCAAAACTATATCTCCCTCAAAAAAACCTTCTGAGTTCATCGCCTTGTCGTATCTGGCCTTCATCTTGTCACACATGATCTTTGTTCGCTGTCTTACAAGTTCATGTATTTCTCTCATTTCCTCTTCCAGAACGTTGTTGGACTGTCTGGCATTTATTCCCGTATCGGCATTTATCGCGAATTTCAAGTCAGCTGGTAATCGAAGATCACTACCAAAGATTACTTTTGCAGGAGTCTGACCTGTTGTATCGTGTACGGCCGATCGATATGCCATCAGGAACAGAGGAATATGAGTGTCCCAATCTCTCTGGAACTTATCCACCACTTTTCGTAAATGTTCCTCCAATGTTCTGTTAAATATTTCTATCATGCCATCTGATTGTGGGTGCAACGCAGTTGCTCTGGTTTTTTCATTCCGTCACTTTATGATTTAGGGTGCGATGTATTTTATTTTTGTAAATTGTAAAATCAATCCAGTTAATTTAACAATAAATTTAAGGTAAAATCAAAAAAAAAATTCGTGTTAATTTCACTAGCTGAAATTGCAAAATTATCTAGTTAAAAATGTAAAATCAACAGGAAAACATTTATCTGTTATTTTTTGCGTACGTGGGCCGATATGCGGAAAAAATTAATATATATCGCACACTAAATCATAAAGTGGAACAACTCAAAATTCAAAAATTGTTAGGAACCAAAAACTTTTTTTCTTTACAAGCAATGACATGGCAAAAGGCCACGTATTTTTCAGTCAATCACTCCGAATGAAAAGTTTTTTTGGCAATCGCTAGAGATATGTTCTGTGTACCGGTTTATGATGAAAAGTCGATTCAAAAAATTTTGAGTTGTGTCACTTTATGATTTAGGTTGCGATATATTTTTATTAAAATCGTTTTCGTAGTGAAGAAAAAAATTCAGTAAAAACGGAGTAAATCCCAACTACTTTGCTCCCATTTGTTATTTGTGTTATAAATTTTTTTTAATAAAATATTTTATTATATAATTTAATAGTTATAAATGAAATAAATAAGAAAATTCAATTTTCAATTAATGCTTAAAAGAAGCATACAAAAAATATTGTTAAGAATAGATACTTTGTACAATGACTGTGTACGATTTTTGTTATCATTAAATTTTCGGAGGATGATATCGATATTAATTGCACCTGTGCGATGTCTTTCAAAAGCTAAGTAGATGAGATCAGCCATGTGGGCAGGGGTCATGGAAAGACGTTGCGGCCTATTAATTGCGGTCAACGCCGAAAACATTGATTCGCAAGTTGCTGTACTGCACCAAAGCTACCACTTTTAAAAATCAAAATCAAATATAGCTATTCAATTTCCGTTTTTTACCGTTTTTTACTGTGGAATCGAAAAAACTACAGCTCAACCCCTGGTGGTGCTAACCTTATGGCTATACAGCACTACCACCCTAGTGACTTTTGAGTGGGTGGGTAAGAGCCTATACACACTTGCGGTCGAATTGGACTGTTGTATTCACACTACTCCAACTATTTAGTCGAATCGGTGGCAGCTATTCACACTTGAGACTAAGGGCCGTTTACTCAACCTCTGATTAACGCTAACCGGAGGATAAAGGTCCGGTTAAGTTGTTGACTGCATTATCGACCATATGATAAATGTATGATGTGATGAAGTCGATAATGATGTTTAACCGGACTTTTACCGTGGTTAGCGTTAATCAGTGGTTGAGTAAACGGCCCTAAATAGTCGTGCGATTGACAATGACATAGTGTTGCCAATGTTCACATTTTACTCAGCAAATTTTACATTAGTGGTCTTCATATAAAGTGATGAAGTATTAAATTGTTAAAGTTTATCTGCATTCTTACATGAAAGCACCTTCTTGTCAGCTGTCAACTTGATTAATAAATAAAAAACAATAAAATAAACAAAAAGTGCATACATTGTTTGGCTTTGTTTCTTATTAAACTAGCAACTAGCTGTCAAGTAAATGAAAAGAGAAAAACGGAAGGAATTACGCTCATAAAGGCGAAACGAACAGAAGTACAAGAAACGGAAAAATAATAAAAATCAGCCATTAATAATTTTCATGAAATTTCATTTTCATTATTTCTATTTTAAAATGCGATTAATGACATTTGAAGAGAACAACAATATCAAGAAACATATGAAAACGGAAGTAAATATCCTTAGTTAGATAATTCTTGTCTATAACTACACCATTTCCAAATGGATTTTAGAAAGCGTCAACTGGATTTTAGAAAGGGGAAATTGGATTTTAGAAATGTCGATTTGATTTTAGAAAAGGGAAATTGGACTTTAGAAACTGTAAATTGGATTTTCGAAAATTTATATAATTATTAATTTATACTTTCATACGCAATAAAGAATTTCTATTCGAAAAATTCTGTGTAAAATTTATTATAAACGCACATTCTGAAATCCAATTCACGCTTTCAAAAATCCAATTTTGTTTTCTAAAATCCTTTTAACGCTTTCTAAAATCCAATTGACATTTCTAAAATCCAATTTCCCCTTTCTAAAATCCAATTGACATTTCTAAAATCCAATTTCCCCTTTCTAAAATCCAGTTAACGCTTTCTAAAATCCATCTGGAAATGGTGTAGTTAATAAGAAACGAACCTTTTGTTTTTAAACATTTTGAAAATATTAATTGAAATATTCAATCTCTACAATTTACCAAAAGTGATATAAAAGTAGTTCTGTCAGCATGGCAACTCTTTCCACTACGAATATCACTGTTGTTGTTGTAGTCGTTCGACTAAATTGTCTCAAGTGTGAATACGTAGAAGGGCGCCTTGCTGATCAAGCAGTTGTACAACTGTTTCAGTTGGAATGAAATTGGGCTGCAAATCCAACTGTTTCAGTTGTACAACTAATTGAATGTAGTGTGAATGCTTCCATACATTCCCATGCAAATCAACATTCGACTAAATCGATTGAGTCGCAAGTGTGTATAGGCTCTAAAAATGAAAAAAAGTATGCCAATAATTCCCGTTTTTTAACGTGGATTCAAAAAATGTACAGCTCTTTTTTTAAATAACCCCTGGTAGTGAATCCACGGCGAAAAACGATATAAAACGGGAGTTATTGACATATTTTTGTTTAGCTTTTTTAGAGCTGTATTTTTTCGATTACATTCTTTTACGTTTTTTCACTTTCATTGAACACACTTAACCGAGCAGCCCAAACTAAGCATGCGCCTTAAAAAATATTTTCAACAAACACGCGAATCCCCTATTTTTATTTATTCACATCGTATGTGTGTACACGACCACTACGACGTTTTTTAAAAGTCAGTAGGCGAGTTCTCGTGGCAGTGATACAGATCGAGATAAAGATTTTGCAAGCAAATGCAACAACAATTTTGTAATCCTGTAGCTGGATTCAGTAACATTAGACGACAACGCAAATCGAGTTGTTAGCTTAACAACAATGGTCTACGTCTACTTCAAAGTTTCATGTCCTTAGCTGTTTAAATTGGGAAGTTATGCACAAATTACATCCAAAAAATTCATGTATATCTGAATAATCGGTTGTTTTCTATATGTTATAGTAGTCCGACAAATGATCAGCTGCATATAACAATATACCAGTATTCCGAATTTCATTCAGATATCTCAAAAACTGAGGGACTAGTTTGCGTTCACACAGACGGACAGAAGGACAGACGGACATGGCTTAATCGACTCAGCTCGTGATTCTGACCATATCGGTATATATTTTGGTGGGTCCCCCACGCTTCCTTCTGGTACATTCGACAAAAATTTTTTGGCACTAAGTTATAATACCATTTCATTCTCATGAAAGGTATAAAAAAAAGACGATCATTTCATAACCTATAAAACAGAAAGAAGAAGAGCGACTTACTATTGCGATACGATTCTTGTTGGGCCATACTTACTGGCGTCCATTTTGTTTACTTTTCATTTTGACGTTTCTCCCAAATTCGCCAAAAAAAAATATCGATAACACGAAGAACACAGGGTTGCATTGAGAAAACTATCGTGATAATCTCGAGATTCATTTTAAATCGCGAATTTTTGGTAGCGGATTTTTGTATGGCAAACCTCGAATTTCAATCGAAGATTTTGTGTCAACCTCGAAAAAAGTAGATAATCTCGTATATGTAAATGGCCTATAAAACGGGGATGGTAAACAGTAAGAAGCGAACAAGTGTTATTTATCGATTATTCCATGGCAATTGCGCTAAAGGTGTTATTGCGCCAGAACAGTGCGCGGCGCCACGGTTGGCGCTGGTATTATTGTATCAGCGCCAAAAAAATTGCGCCATTACACATGGCTATTCCAGATGAACCACTTTCATTTTATTCCTCGGTCTTCCAATCGTTTGTATGCGATACACAACATCGTTGAGCCGTTTAATCACTTTGTATGGCAATACAGTGCACTGCAATTTCGAGGACAAACCTTTCGTTCGCTGCGGGTTGTATAGCAAAACTATATCTCCCTCAAAAAAACCTTCTGAGTTCATCGCCTTGTCGTATCTGGCCTTCATCTTGTCACACATGATCTTTGTTCGCTGTCTTACAAGTTCATGCATTTCTCTCATTCCTCTTCCAGAACGTTGTTAGACTGTCTGGCATTTATTCCCGTATCGGCATTTATCCCGAATTTCAAGTCAGCTGGTAATCGAAGATCACTACCAAAGATTACTTTTGCAGGAGTCTGACCTGTTGTATCGTGTACGGCCGATCGATATGCCATCAGGAACAGAGGAATATGGGTGTCCCAATCTCTCTGGAACTTATCCACCACTTATCGTAAATGTTCCTCCAATGTTCTGTTAAATATTTCTATCATGCCATCTGATTGTGGGTGCAACGCAGTTGCTCTGGTTTTTTCATTCTGTCACTTTATGATTTAGGGTGCGATGTATTTTATTTTTGTAAATTGTAAAATCAATCCAGTTAATTTAACAATAAATTTAAGGTAAAATCAAAAAAAAAAATTCGTGTTAATTTCACTAGCTGAAATTGCAAAATTATCTAGTTAAAAATGTAAAATCAACAGGAAAACAATTATCTGTTATTTTTTGCGTACGTGGGCCGATATGCGGAAAAAAATAATATATATCGCACACTAAATCATAAAGTGGAACAACTCAAAATTCAAAAATTGTTAGGAACCAAAAACTTTTTTTCTTTACCTGCAATGACATGGCAAAAGGCCACGCATTTTTCAGTCAATCACTCCGAATGAAAAGTTTTTTTTGGCAATCGCTAGAGATATGTTCTGTGTACCGGTTTATGATGAAAAGTCGATTCAAAAAATTTTGAGTTGTGTCACTTTTTGATTTAGGTTGCGATATATTTTTATTAAAATCGTTTTCGTAGTGAAGAAAAAAATTCAGTAAAAACGGAGTAAATCCCAACTACTTTGCTCCCATTTTGGTAGTAACAGCAATTCTACGAAATTGCACAGCATTGATTCCTTCATTCTCTCCATTTTCGCACAAACACATACGCATCTTTAAAATTGATCAAGAAGAAGACCATTTGAGTTACCAAACTATTTAGTATAAACAATGATTAAAAGTTTTGCAAAAACAACTAATTAAATGAATAATTGGTTAAAATTATTTGTGTAATAAATTTTTTTTAATAAAATATTTTATTATATAATTTAATAGTTATAAATGAAATAAATAAGAAAATTCAATTTTCAATTAATGCTTAAAAGAAGCATACAAAAAATATTGTTAAGAATAGATACTTAGTACAATAACTGTTTACGATTTTTGTTATCATTAAATTTTCGGAGAATGATATCGATATTAATTGCACCTGTGCGATGTCTTTCAAAAGCTAAATAGATGAGATCAGCCATGCGGGCAGGGGTCATGGAAAGACGTTGCGGCCTATTAATTGCGGTCAATGCCGAAAACATTGATTCGCAAGTTGCTGTACTGCACCAAAGCTACCACTTTTAAAAATCAAAATCAAATATAGCTATTCAATTTCCGTTTTTTACCGGAATCGAAAAAACTACAGCTCAACCCCTGGTGGTGCTAACCTTATGGCTATACAGCACTACCACCCTAGTGACTTTTGAGTGGGTGGGTAAAAATGAAAAAAAGTATGCCAATAATTCCCGTTTTTTAACGTGGATTCAAAAAATGTACAGCTCTTTTTTTAAATAACCCCTGGTAGTGAATCCACGGTGAAAAACGATATAAAACGGGAGTTATTGACATATTTTTGTTTAGCTTTTTTAGAGCTGTATTTTTTCGATTACATTGTTTTACGTTTTTTCACTTTCATTGAACACACTTAACCGAGCAGCCCAAACTAGCATGCGCCTTAAAAAATATTTTCAACAAACACGCGAATCCCCTATTTTTATTTATTCACATCGTATGTGTGTACACGACCACTACGACGTTTTTTAAAAGTCAGTAGGCGAGTTCTCGTGGCAGTGATACAGATCGAGATAAAAATTTTGCAAGCAAATGCAACAACAATTTTGTAATCCTGTAGCTGGATTCAGTAACATTAGACGACAACGCAAATCGAGTTGTTAGCTTAACAACAATGACGTTTGCAGTGACAACAGTAGGATTCGCTAACTTATTTTTCACGACATAAAACAGCTGACTTTTAGTATTTATTCAAAATGACAAAAAGCTGAAACTCTGCCCACCTCAGCTGTTTGACACGTTGATATTTACGAAAAGCACAAAAATGAATGTGCAAAAGTAAGCTTTCTTAATATAAATTTTCTTAATAAATATAAATAAATATGTAAGTAAATATAACTAGTATTATTATATATATCATTAGTCAAATATTGAGGCATTTTTAAGATGTCCCCACGCGTGTGTACCAATGCAAATGCTTGCGAAAACATTTGTACAATAATACATATGTGAGTTAATTAATTTAAGAAAAGTGGTTTCATTCGAGTAATTTACTATCCATTTTATGTGAATATTGATTCAAAATCAATTCCGTGTATGTTTTAATCAAATACTGAGGCATTTATTAAGATGTCTTCACGCTGGCCTACCACTGCAAATACTTGTGAGAACATTTGTACAATAATACATATGTGAGCTAATTAATTTAAAAAAAGTTGCTTAATTCAAGTAATTTATTGTCTATTTTATTTGAATATATATTCAAAACCAATTCCGCATATCTATTTATCAAATATAAGAAAAATATTTGGCTTTAAACCTTTCTCACAAGTTTTCTCACAAATAAACAACACAAAACTACAAGTCGTCAAATCACTGACGTTGACGGCAACAGCTGTTTGTTCGATCGCAAATGCTGTTAAGGAAATAGCTAACGAATATCCAAGGTGACAAAAATATCGTTTAGTTCGCTAAACGATAACGCATGTTGTTAAAATTGGGTAGTGAATTCAGCTACTGGTATTTTTCTAGATCAACTTCCGATCCGTATAAATTGTAATAGATTTTGTGACAACTAACCCTTTTTACTTGGCAACACTGTCAGACATATCTACATAAACATCAGGCCAAAAAATCTCAAAAGTTTGAAATAAACCTTAATTCTTAATTTGGTAGTAAAGAGTTTCTCAAAAATCTCACTAACGTTTGAGAAAAATGTGCCTTTTTGTTTGAGAACGCTATCAGGGGAAATTTGAAGTGCATTTGATAACTAACTTTTGAGGTTTGAGAATAAGGTTAGTTCTAAGGCCGTTTTTTGAGTTTTTTATTAAAGGCCGTTGGCAACTTACAATCTGGATTGAGAGAAAGTGTATATGTGTGCGTGTGTGGTGATTGAACATTTTTAATTTTCGTCGCCACGAGCAGATAGCGAGCCGACAACAAGTACGTGCAGCACGACGGCTGCCGATTGCACTAACACACACAATAAAAAAACTCCTATTTGACTAAATCACTCAAAAGAAAAACTCAAACTGACAATCCAGATTGTAAGTTGCCAAAGGCCTTTAAATGCATCTCAAATTGGGAATTAAGAAAAATGTTTATGGGGATGTATACACTCATTAGCACGGTATATATATTGAGACGGTAATGCCAGTAGGCGGAAATGTCAAATACTGCTTACGTCACAGGACCAATAAAGCCACGAACAACCAAACAGCTGTGCCAATTGCAAAAGGAAATGACGTATGAGGACCTGATACTTTTTTCTAAAACCGAAAGAAATATGGCGGCCAGCGAGCTGACATGACCTTTTAATTGGATCATGACTCATTAGTTCTGTTCGGTACGCTTGCAAGTCTTTACTAAGTCAAAAGGACTCCGCAAAAACTTGTAATTTCTCTGCAAACCAAATGTAAAAATGCGATTTGTCCTTGCTGGTTTCTTGTAATGGCCAACACGACCCGACAAAATTTCAGAAAGATTTTTTGGAATTGTACAAATTATTTTCTTACCGAACATAACTATTACAAGAAAAACAAATTAAGGAGTGAAAATTAAATCTGCATAACGAAAAAATAAACAAAGGGAAACAATTTAAAGAAGTAAGTATAAAAAAGTTTTTATGTGTACGAAATTATTTGAATGGTACTAAAATAGAGATGGTGGCCGCTGTGGTGCAGTGGGTAGAGTGCTCGCCTGCTATGCCAGAGGTCTCGGGTTCAAACCACGTCCCGAGCCAAACACCAAAACAATTTTTCTAATTAGTAAAAATCCAATTATTGGGTTTTTTAAGAGCAGCGGTCACCTCTCGGCAATGGGCGGCATACCCTCCGAGAGTATTTCTGCCATGAAAAAGCTTCTCACAAAAAATGCATTCGCCGTTCGGAGCCGGCATAAAACTGTAGGTCCACCCAATTAGTAGGAAAAAACAAAAAGGAGCACACCTCGAATTGGGAGAGGAGCTCGGCCACAAAACTCGTCAGAGTTATAATAGCGCCATTGTATTATATCTATATATATAAAAATGATTTGGTATTTAATTGTAACGCTAAAACTTGAAAACGGCTGAACCAAATCAAATACTTCCTTAGGGGAGTTTGTTTGTTGTTACCCCGCGAAGGTTTAGTCGAAGAAAAAATTTAAAAATGTTGGGGGGCGTGGCACCTCCCATACAACCTTAATTTTTAAAGCTGATTATCTCTAGAACAGTTCAAGGTAGGGAGCTGAAAATTGGTATAGAGGTAGGTGATATCAAAACCCTTCTCACTCAGAAAAATGGGGGTTATCAGAAAAGGGGGCGTGGCACCTCCCATACAACCTTAATTTTTAAAGCTCATTATCTCTAAAACAGTTTAAGGTAGGGAGCTGAAAATTGGTATAGAGGTAGGTGATATCAAAACCCTTCTCACTCAGAAAAGTGGGGGTTATCTGAAAAGGGGGCGTGGCACCTGCCATACAACCTTAATTTTTAAAGCTGATTATCTCTAAAAAAGTTCAAGGTAGGGAGCTAAAAATTGGTATAGAGCTAAATGATATCGAAACCATTCCCACGCATAAAAGTGGGGGTTATCGGAAAAAGGGGAGTGGCACCTCCCATACAAACTTAATTTTTCATGCTGAATATCTCTAAAATTGTTTACGCTAGGGGCTTGGAAATCGGTGCGGAGATAAACGATAACAATTCCATATTAACGCAAAATAATAGGAGTTATACGAAAAGGAGGCGTGGCACTTCCCAACAACACTTAATTTTTTAAGCAGAATATCTTTAAAAGTATTTAAGTTAGGGACCTGGAAATTGATACAGAGCTATATGATATCAAAACTATTTTTGCGCATAAAAGTGTAGGTTATCGGAAAAGGGAGCGTGGCACCTCCCATACAAACTTAATTTTTCAAGCTGAATATCTATAAAAGCGTTTAAGGTTGGGACCTGAAAATTGATCAGGAGATTAACGATATCAATAGCGTGCTTATGAAAAAAACAGTAGTTTTGGGAAAAGGGGGCGTGGTACCTCCCATGCGTTCTTAATTTTTAAGGCTAAATATCCTTAAAAGCGTTCATGGCATGTACATAGAAATCACTATGCAGATATACGATATCAATACCATGTTCACCAAAAAAAAAAAAGATTTATCGAAAAATGGAGCATTGCACCTCCCATACGTACTAAACTTTTGAGGCTGAATGTATCTAAAACGGTTGGAGGAGGGGCCTGAAAACCATTATGGAGGTATACTATATCAATCCTCTTACTTACTTTGTGAAAATAGCCAATACTCAGTGAAAATAAATATCGGGAACAGAAAACTAAAAATGTTGTGTATCGTGCAGCCTTAAACTGAATACTAAAATTATATATTTTTGAAGTTGTATACACAATGAAGTAGTGAAAAATCGTTAATGTTCTATTAAAAATAATACCGGTGTAATAATTTTGGGCAGAGCGAAGTTTGCCGGGTCTGCTAGTTATTATATTAAAATAGATACAATTTTAGGGATAAGAGAATTGGGACAATAGAGGAGACTAGAGCGTGCCTATCGGCGTATATTACAAGGAAGGACGAGTTCGTTCATGTACGAAGAAAAAAAATTTGCAATGCAGAATGTCCACTTGGATTTGGAAAGCCAACGTGTTGGAGTAGCTGAAGCAAAAGCGGCATGTGGAGAAAATGGTTATGATGAAGGCTCTCCTGGAATCCAAAGAGTGAATTTTTTTAATGTAAATAATGTGATATTTTTTGGTTGCAATTTAAATATGTAATTACAATGTAAATAGGTATGTGTTTTTTTTTTGTTAAAATGTAAATAAGTGATATGAAGTACTTTTTTTATTTTGTGTACATACAATAGTTTTAAGTATATGTATATAAAGTAGTTTTAAGAACACTTGAAGTCTCAGAATATATTTTATTTATTTATTTCGCTTTATTTATTTATTTATTTAGCCAAACAAGGTACAAAAGTCTTAACGGCTAATTGAATGATGTAGGAAGATTATAGGATATACTAACTTAAAGCTAACATATAACAATTAAAACTACTTAAAAAACAAGTTAAGAGAATTAACAAAATTAAATTTGGAAACTGAAAATCGATATCAATATGCCTGGATAGGCTATTAAATTCAGATAAAGCTCTAGCAAGAGGAGCATTTAGAGTATACAGGGTTTTAGAGACACTAATACAAAAAGGAACAGGAAAGCGAAGTGATCTAAGAGGTACATTGAAAGGAATCTTTTCAAGAAGGGCAGGACAATCAATTGCTCCATTGACCACTCCAAATACAAAAGATAGCGAAATAACCTTCCTCCTATCCTCAAGAAACTTTAGGTTGATCAAAAGTCGTCTGGAATAATATGGCGGAATAGGGTCCGAAAAACGAATATTACGTAAAGAAAAACGTAGGAATACCTTCTGGATTCGTTCAATCCTAGAAATATAGCAGCGAAAATAAGGTGACCAGATAAAAGACGCATACTCAAGTCTGGAAAGCACAAAAGCTGATTTGTGACAAAGATGACTTGATACGAAACTCTTTTTTACTCTCTCACTTTTATGATTTTCCCACGGGTCTAATGTGGCTTTGTTGCCAGCATCAACACAACATAAAACCCGGCCGATCAGCTGTTTGTGCAAATTGCAGGTGCCAGAAAGGAAAAAACGCCAAAATAAATTTTCACATTCGGTGGATTTTGATGTTTTGTAATATGTGCCCAATTTGGTTGAAATAATAAAGAATTATAAAAAATACAGAGGTAATTGTATTGCTTGTGTGTAACATGCAGTGAAGTTTACTGTTTCAACTGGAAAAAATTGTTTTTCAGTTAAAATTATAAAAAATATGTTAATGAGATGGAACGCGGGTAGCGGTTCTTCAGTAGATTTATATATATATATATCCCGTTAAAAATTATTATATTTCAGTTCTAATATATTCACATTTTAATAGAATTGCAAAATAGAGTAAAATATTTCTTAAAAAATACCCAACTACATGTATTATCGTCCACCACTTTTTGTGCGTTATGCTTAAATTGTCTGAGATTGGGTTTCGAACGCGAATATTCGGAATGTGGGAAAATCATACTATCTTGTGTATCACTTTTGTGGTTATATCCCTATCTTAATTTGGCATAAACAAAATTTTATTATTGCTATAGTCTTCAATAACATAAGGAAGCCTAAAAATATGTAAAATACCCATTTTCGGTTTTCGACAGAGTGGCACCAATGAAAAATGTTATAAAAAATGCGCATTTTGACAGCGCTCTCACGAAATCAAGAGTTTCGTATCTAGTTATATTTGATTTGTGATTTCATGTTTATAGAATAATCAAATACATGTTAATATTAAAAATCTCATGAAGGTTATCTTTGTGTGTTTACCTGATTTTTTTGTCTTCAAAAATTCAAATAAAAACGAAAATGTTTTATTAAATAAACTATAGAAGTTTAATTTGCATATTGTTTTCAAATGGATTAGTTCTTTACAGTGTCAGTGCAAAGGTTTTTTTCTTTTATCATAGCCATCTTTCCATTTCAGTTAGTCGGCCAGGGTTGTTTTTGATGAAAATCGTTGCCTTGACAACGTCCACATTATTCCTTCAACAAACGCAACTTTTCGGACTGTTTCGGACTATTTCATGCGGTTTTATTACTTCAATGGACGCGCTTAGGATAATTTAGATATTAGTGCTGCCAAGTCTCATAAAAGTGATCCGCATCGTTCCGGTAAGATTGTGATTCAGATAAGGAACTGGATAGCCCACGGGAACGCTACTATATACCTACATACATATGTACACTTTTGTTTGTGCATACACGCTTGTTGCTGCTGTTGTTGTACAAGTGTACAAGTGTTAATTTGCTGTGTTTCGTATACTTCCGAGCAGTACAGCAATAGCCGTGTTTCACATACGGTGATCCTAACCCAGATAAAAATTTTTGCATGTAAATGCAACAACAAAGATTTCAGCTCGATTAAACCAGATAAATTGCTGGTTCAATTTCTGATCCGCCCTGTTCGATTTGTTTTTTCCGTGCTGATTTGGCAGCACAGTGCTTTTTTGATTTGGCAGAACTGAAAAGTGACATTTGTGTATGTATACATATATATACATATACCCTGCAGTGAATTTGTTTCACTGCTAAATGATCATTGATTATTCTTTGTTGAATATTCATCACAATCGTTTTGCGTTGGTGCAAGCGTGCAAGCTATATTGAAAAAACCAAACGAAATATCATCTAGGCGGTTATAAACCCACGAGCCAGCTTGTATTTCGGTAGGTTTTTTGACATTCGACAGCTTTTCTGACAAATTTTTCAATTTGACAACTATAAAACAAATTATATTTAAAATAAAAAATATATGGATATACAAATTTCAAATTTGCCTCTTGTAAGCTTCTGCTTTGGCCGTAAGGGGAAAGAAGAAGTCCGGAAGAAAAATTATACTGCGCACTGGCTTCTCCTTATAACATGGAATACATAGCTATCCCGCCATTTGAGTTTCATAATTTATTTCAGTAATTTAAATTCAAATTTCCAAAAAAAAATAATTTTTGAAATAGTTATTTTCATTTAGTTTGAAGTTTAAAGTCAATCAAATTGTTTTTGAGGGAGTATTTGTCTCTTTTCAACGTACAGAAGAATTGTTTTTGCGCTATTATAACTCTGACGAGTTTTATGGCCGAGCTTCTCTCCCAATTCGAGGTGTGCTCCTTTTGTTTTTCCTACCATTGGACAGTCATATAGGTATGAGGAAAGCAAACCATTTATTTGAAAAAATTCAGCAGCCTTTATATGAAAGCATTCACTGATGCCTCCTCATGATGAATTTCATCAGTGATTCATAAAGGATTCATTTCAGATTTTTACTGCTGGGTATATGTTGTATATGTTTCTTCTTCTTTTTAGTTCTTTGCAAGTGCAGCCAATTTTCATTATGAGCCGGATTGTTTCAGTAAAAATTTATCTTAACCCAGACCCAGATGCAATAACTGAAATGCCCCTAATGTCTCATGACGATCGGATAGTGTACGCATACTTTTCATTGTGGTTCATGTACGAGCAGCATCCCTGCAGGCAAAACAACTAGTAGCATACTACAATTCCACCAGTTTGAAAACGTAGGCATCTAGTTGGGGGGCGGGATTAACTAAAAAAAAAAAATATTTCAAATTCAAATTACATACATATCTGCCCCGTTTGCTATGCTATGTGCATGAATAATTAGGTTTCGCTTATCACCCATATTTAATTGTTATTGCAAAATCCAATTAATTTCACCAAATTTATCTGTCAAATAAAATTTTCGTTAGCTGATTTTCAGTGCAACCAGCTACCCTGTCAAAGCTTCAGAGGGTAAAAAGTGTGAGTTTTTTACACCACTGAAGTGTACATTTTTAGGAAACGAAAACAGGGTAGCAAGTGAAAAACTTATGTAGTTTTTTTACACTAAATTACCACTAGATCCACTAGCCTAATAAAACCACTAAAAAAAGAAGACATATTCTGTTTGACGTTTTACCTTCATTTTGCAAACGAAAACGGAAAATTGAAGAGTGTAACAAAAATGCGCATTTTTTTGATGAAACGAAATCACCATTAATTTCAATGGTAAAATTTTAAATTAAGCTCTTACCCAATTAAGTTAATTATAAGTTTATGATTTTGTTAAACAATTTCTTAGACATGCCAAAAGCAAAACCGCAGTTATCTATATCTTCTGGAAACAGGCGCCGTTTAGAGAACTCACGGTTGCGTGGAATGCAGAGGAGATATGTGGCGATTCATACGAAATCAGCATTTAACTACAGACCGGATTTAAACTATATGGAACATTCTTCCCTTTTCATGGGTCGTATGAGTGAAATTTGCGTTTTTTTGTAAGTCCCAAGGGCAAACATTTAGCTATATTGGGGTAGACCTTCGCAACGAGGTGTTTTCTCATTTTCGTTAGCTGATTTTCAGTGCAACCAGCTACCCTGTCAAAGCTTCAGAGGGTAAAAAGTGTGAGTTTTTTACACCACTGAAGTGTACATTTTTAGGAAACGAAAACAGGGTAGCAAGTGAAAAACTTATGTAGTTTTTTTACACTAAATTACCACTAGATCCACTAGCCTAATAAAACCACTAAAAAAAGAAGACATTTTCTGTTTGACGTTTTACCTTCATTTTGCAAACGAAAACGGAAAATTGAAGAGTGTAACAAAAATGCGCATTTTTTTGATGAAACGAAATCACCATTAATTTCAATGGTAAAATTTTAAATTAAGCTCTTACCCAATTAAGTTAATTATAAGTTTATGATTTTGTTAAACAATTTCTTAGACATGCCAAAAGCAAAACCGCAGTTATCTATATCTTCTGGAAACAGGCGCCGTTTAGAGAACTCACGGTTGCGTGGAATGCAGAGGAGATATGTGGCGATTCATACGAAATCAGCATTTAACTACAGACCGGATTTAAACTATATGGAACATTCTTCCCTTTTCATGGGTCGTATGAGTGAAATTTGCGTTTTTTTGTAAGTCCCAAGGGCAAACATTTAGCTATATTGGGGTAGACCTTCGCAACTAGGTGTTTTCTCACGGTCAAATGTATGTCGCTCTGTCGCGAACTGGTTCACCACAAAACCAGAGTTTTCTTATAAGCTGGGTATCCACATCATAAGAAATTGCTCAAGAAAAAATTGGCATTTATTTCTTAAGTAATTTTGACGTTTCATTTTTTCTTGAAGAAATATATACAATCGTATATATTTCTTGGCAAAACCAGCGTTGCCAACCCCATTTTTCGTCAAAATTTGTAATAGATTTTTTTGTGAAGTGGATACTGCCTAAAGAAAATTTGACACAAGAAAATTTCTTGACTATTTCTTGAGCGTTTTTTTATATGGAGTTTTAGCATTTCTTGTGATGTGGATACCCTGCTATACCTGGAAATGGCAACAAAACAAAGAATGTTGTGTTCACGGAAGTTTTTAATTAATGAACAAGATGTACCTTATTTTATGAACTAATTTGCCTACTAATGTACACAGAGCCAAATAATCCTCATAAAAATAAGAAGATTGTCTCTTTGAACAGCTTTGTGGCCCAAAAAGAGGACAGAAGTCAGAGACGAAGATATTTCCATAGAGATTTCTTCTTATTTTTGGGAGGTAAATCTTTTTAATTTTATTTAAAAGTATACCTTCTTACAATAAATAGAAAACTTCTTACTCAATTTTTCGAAGATATTTCCATAGAGATTTCTTCTTATTTTTGGGAGGTAAATCTTTTTAATTTTATTTAAAAGTATACCTTCTTACAATAAATAAAAAACTTTCTACTCAACTTTTCTTTACGCATTATTGTTGTCGACTGTGAACCGCTAACTCAGTTTACATGTGTATGTATATAAGACTAATTTTATAATAAATTTAATTAGATAACCTAATAAAAATAAGAAGAACGCCCTCTTTATTAATTCAAGGAGATATCCACATATATATTCGAAGATTTCTTCTTGATTTTATTAAAAAGGCTATCCCATTAAAAGTAAGTAGGGATTCTTCTTAAAGAAAAACTATAGAGATATCTTCTTACTTTTGTTCTATTTTATTAGGTGGTTTTCGCTCTGTGTAGGTACCAAACGTTGTTTGAATTATTATAACTTTGAGTTTTTTGTTGTTAATAAATGTATTGTTTATAACGTTGTTGTGGAATGATCCCTGCCATCCCCCCCCCCCCCCCTAGATACGGCCTTGTATGGACGTACCTACTTACATATACATACAACAACAAAACAAAACAAAAGCAAAGTCAAATACAAAAGCAAAAACAAAAAAAAACAGAAAAAAAACAAAAAAAACAAAAAAATAGTAGTAGTGACAATAACAACAAAAAATTATAAAAAACTATAATCGAATGTTAATCCCAAGAAAAACACAAAGCTAATAAAAGTTGAATTTCGGAACTGTTTACTTCGAAAATAAACCTTATGATAACATTCAATAACCTAGCGTAGTGTTCATGCGACAACGATATACACAAATACAACCCATAACAGACCTAACAGACCTAACGTTTAAGTTTGTGTAGACCCTGCAGTAAATTTGTTTCACTACTGAATGATCATGGATGATTCTTTGTTGAATATTCATCACAGTCGTTATAAGTGAGTACAATTTTTACTTTTTTGTTTTTTTTTTTTTTCTGAGGAAAGCAAACCATTTATATGAAAAATTCAGCAGTCTTATTATGAAAGTATTCACCGATGCCTGCTCAGTCATAGGCCAATTTCATCAGTGATTCATAAAGGATTCATTTCGGATTTTTACTGCGATGGATCAGTGATGAGCACACTAACACAGTCTTATTTTGTCATTGTGTTGGTGCGCGCTGCTTTGTCGCGCTAAATGTGTGTTGCAGGGATTGTAGCTCTGATTACCTTTTTTCATTTTATACCAATATTGCTTAAACATTCCAGGGCACCGGGTTCACTTTTTCACCCATAACTGGGAACTCGACCTACGAATCTTAACAAATACACCTCTATGTAAAAGCCCTGCTCAACACCTTTCATTTGATACCAATATCGTCCAGAAATATTGACAAATAAATAGGCTTGATTTTTATAGCGGACCTAAAAAAAATAAAAATCTGAGTAACGGTTATTCATGCCCAAAACAGTTTTTTTATTGCCATAACGGTTACTTAAGACCAAAAAACTTTTTTGGTTGCCATAACGGCTATTCAGGCCCAAAGCGGTTTTTTGGTTTTTATAATGGTTAAGCAAAAGAAGATAAAGGTTATTTTTGCTTAACCTTTTCACCACACTAGAGAAAAATAACCGTTATTTTCGGTCCCTGATTCTGAGTCATCCCTATCAAATGGACCTCCCCATAAAAAGATTCGCATTATCGGAGGTAAAAACCGTAATAGCGAAACTCAACCCAAAGAAAGCTCCTGGGTACGATATTATTAATGGCAATGTACTAAAACACTTACCTCACGAAGACATAAAATTTCTCACCCAACTGTTTAATGCAGTACTGATAACTGCATTCATACCTCCTCAATGGAAAGTCGCTCAGATGGAAATGATACTGAAACCAGGAAAGTCCCCCGACTCGGCAGCGTCTTACAGACCCATTAGCCTGCTGCCTGTTGTCTCAAAAGTCTTGGAAGTTCTTTTCCTTAAAAGACTCCTACCCAAAATAGAAGAGCGTAAAATTATACCTAATCACCAGTTTGGCTTCAGAAGAGGGCACGGAACAATTGAACAAGTACATAGACTTACCGATAAAATCTACTCTGCCTTTGAGCAAAAAAAATATTGTACAGCTGCCTTTCTAGATATATCCCAAGATTTTGATCGCGTATGGCACGACGGCCTCCTCTATAAAATTAAAAATACTCTCCCCACAAATTACTTTTTGTTTATACAGTCTTATCTAAAAAATCGTTACTTTTTCGTCAAAGAAGGAGCAGAGCAGTCTGAGCTTTACGAGAGTTTAGTAGGCGTCCCGCAAGGTAGTGTAATGGGCCCAATACTGTACCTACTTTACACATATGACCTCCCAATAGCAGAAGGAGTCACTATCGGCACTTTTGCCGATGACACTGCCGTACTGGCTGCAGACCTCAACCCTTACGTGGCCTAACTCAAGCTTCAAAGAAGTCTAAATAAAATTACCCATTGGCTGAAAGACTGGCGAATAAAGTCAAATGAGTCAAAATCTGTTCAAGTGACGTTTACCACTAGACGTAACACTTGCCCACCCGTAAAACTCAATGGCATTGATATACCGCAAAGTGACGTAACAAAGTACCTTGGTATGCACCTCGACAGAAAACTAACATGGAGAACCCACATATTCACCAAACGAAAAGCTCTTGGTATAAAACTGAGAAATCTTTATTGGCTCATGAATCGAAACTCCCAACTATCAATCGACAACAAACTCCTGCTCTACTCAGCCATCTTAAAACCCATTTGGACCTATGGCATACAGCTGTGGGGAACCGCAGCAAACTCAAATATAGAGATTCTCCAAAGATTCCAATCAAAAACCATAAGAATGATTGTAAATGCGCCCTACTACGTCACGAACGACCAACTACATCGTGACCTAAAGATACCCACTATCGCTCAATAAATCAGAAAGTATGCTACATCATACAAAATGAGATTATTAGCTCACCCCAACTCACTCGTTCTAGCCCTGATGGCAAGACCAACTAATTTCATACGCCTGAAAAGAAAATCTTTTACAGATCTTTATTGATGCACTACAATAAATGGATGCGCTACTGAGAGCAATCCATACATGCCCACCATGTTTATTAAGTTATTATTAATTACTAATTACTTTTAACAAACCACAAAATTGTTAGATGTATTTTATTTATACAGTTGGCAAAATAATTGGATGCTAACAAAAAAAAAAATGGAAATATCTTACATACATATGTACATGTATGTGTTCATAAAATTATTAACGTATCTTTTAATTCATGAATTCAGAAAGATCTATTTCATCTGGGTACAACTTTATTAGCAATAAATTTCTAAGATACTGATCAGTTAAACGGTTTCGGCGCTGAGACTTTATTAAATTCATAAATGAAAATCACTTTCAAATACATAGGTAAGTAGTGCCGAACATTGCGTACAATTTGTACATACATTTTCGACATTTTTGCATCTAATATGTAGATATTTACTCGCATTCATAAACACACATAACGGTCACGCAACTGGCAACCACCAGCTAAAATTCCGATTAAAAGCGATTTTCAAATAAAATATTAATTTCTCAAAAGAATCAAAAATATGTTTTGATTCTTGATTCAAACTTGATTTGAAATCAAAATTATTTAGAATTGATTCGAATAGAAAAATTAGAATCAAAAATATTTTTTGAATCTTGATTCTAAACAAATTTTTGATTCGAATCAAATTTTTGATTCTTTTGAGAAATGAATCACAAATAAAATTTATCTTTGATTTGAAAATAGTTTGAATCACGAATCAAAGGATTTTTTTGATTCTTTTGCGAAACGAATCATAAATAAATTTTATCTTTTATTTGAAAATAGTTTGAATCACGAATCAAAGGGTATTTTTGATTCTTTTGTGAAATGAATCACAAATAAAAATTATCTTTTATTTGAAAGTATTTTGAATCACGAATCAAGCTGATTCTTTATTTGAAAGTTTATTTGAAATCAAAATTGATTCGAAATCACTCAACCCTGCCGGTGTAGATGAACACAAACAACACTAAACGTAGTGTAGCTGGTGGAAGCACGCTAAGTGGAAATGAACCCTACTTACAGCCGCACTCAGTCATTTAATGATTACTTAAGACATTCCTCAGTAAAGATTTGAAAAAGTTCTCTCTCAGAGTCAGTTAATGTTTCATTAACAACCATTAACGACATTTAAAGTTAAGTACAAAAAAACCTTTACTTAAATTTTTATACTCAGCTGTACTAGTACACAGAGTATTATAGTTTTAATCACATAACGGTGGATTGTAACAGAATAAAATAATCGAGACAGACTTATATATATCAAAATGATCAGGGTGAAAAGAGAAATCGATTGAGCCACGTCCGTCCGACTGTCCGTCAGTAAACACTCTAACTCGCCCAAAAATTTAAATATTTTGATGAAATATGGAATGAAAGTTGGTATCCAGACTGAGACGGTTGGTATTGAAGATGGGCTAAATTGGACCATGACCACGCCCACTTTTCAATGTTGTATCTCAGTCACTAATATAGTTGAAGTGATGAAATTTCACCCACTTATTCAGCTCAGACCCTTATGAAGAAATTTGGTGAAATTTTGGAAAATGGGCGGTGCCACGCCCACTTATTAAGGGGCAAACATTGAAAGTTTTATGAGTCATAACTCAGAAACCGTTGAAGATATATCGATGAAAATTGGTACGCGTGATATATATGTACCTAGGCAAATGTTTGGACGAAAAATTGCCAAAATCGGTTGACGACCACGCAGACTTTTATATATGGGAATTTTAGAGTGACCTAATAAAAATATTTTGAAGCGATATCTATGTCAAATATAAAGATATATCATTGAAATTGTGGCAGGAGTCCCACTACGGACATAAGACAAAAAACACAAAAATTTTGGAAAATGGCCGTGGCACCGCCTCCTTTTAGAAGCAGAAATATACGAGATTTCTGAGCATATAACTCGAAAAATAATTGATATATTATGACGAAACTTAGTGTATATACTTTTATAATCTGTGGTAATACATGTTCAAAATTGTTGCGAAATCGGTTGACGACCACGCTCAATTTTATATATGGGAACGATAAAGGGGCCTAATAAAACATTTTAAGCGGTATCTTTGTCAAATATAAAGATAATTCATTGAAATTTTGTGGTATGAGTCCAACAATGAAACAAAAAATGGAAAATTTTAGAAAATGAGCGTGGCACCGCCTCTTTTTAGACAAAGTAATCTACGAGATTTCGGAGCTCATAACTCGACAAATAATTGAGATATTATGGCGAAACTTTGTGTATGAACTTTTGTCACTTGTGGTAATAGACATGCGAACATTTACCGGAATTGGTTTATGACCACGCCTACTTTTTAACAAAGATGTCTCTGGAACACCATTTGGCCCTTTGGGAATTTGTAACGTGACATCTTTGTAACTAGAAGACATAAAAGAATGAAATTTTGCATTAACAATAATATTTATATGCTTAGTTGGATGATTTTTTTTTTCGGATATATTTTTTATTGTATCATTCTTTGAGAATATAACAATTTTTATAAAATCTTAACCTAGAATACAATTCGTTATTCGTTGCCACTGCTTCAAATAACATTTGGATGAAAAGCAATTTTATTTAATATAAAATAAATACTTGTGAAGACATATCTGTAGTAGTATACTTATGTGAGTATTTTTTGGCTTTACTTATAGTATTTATGTACGTAATTTCATTTTATATTCGGCTTGATGTTCTTCATTTTCATTTTCATTATATAGTATGTATTTATGCCGTCGGAATGGAGTGGAATTCCAATAAGCTAGTTGTATAGTATTAACCTTTAAGTGACGAGGTGAAATTTTGTGACATAGTTCACGACGTGGTGGTAAATTTTTTTCTACGCATTTTACTTAAACTCTCAATAAAAAATAAATTTTTTTACAATAATCTTTGCATTGGAAAGAGGCCAGTCCTTTTTCAAATGAAATTGATAAAAAAAAGTTAATTAAATTTTTTAAATCAACAAAGTTTTTACTATAATTCACAAGGCCTTGTTCTTTCAAAATAGCGAAAACATCACATGGGAACCTTATAGATAAAAGGTAAAACAAAAACTTTCTTTAAACTTCAGAGACGGTTTTTCATAAAAAAAAATATATATTTTTAAATATATAATAGGAATTTTATTAACAATTTTTTTTTTTGTAGAAAATGCTGGCCAGTCTTTTTGAAGTTTTTTTTTCATAATAACGTGAGCGTATAAAATGAACCACGAAACGAATTTTTTAATTTTTCTTCCAATAGTCATTTGAAGAAGTGGTAAAATTAATAATGCATGTTAATCAAATTGCCAGTGAGAGAAGTTTTAAATGGAAATAAATTATTTTTGAAGAAAAAGTAACGTTAACGTCGAGGTGTTGGTAATTTTTACACCGATATCATAATTTAGCCGTTATTTGAGACCTTCCACCATAGAAACTATACTGATCGATAATTATGATGACATGAGTAGATTCTAAAAGCATCAAAATGCTGCAGAGAAGCGAGAAGCGGTAAATTTCAAAAAATTGAATTCGAAGAAAAACTAACGTTACCCTAGACGTGGAGTAATTTTTACACCGCCATCATCATTTCTCGTCAAATGTTACACCTTCCTCCATAAAAACAAAATGGGTCAATAATTACAACGAGATGGGAAGATACTAAGAGAGTAAACTTGCTGGACGGTAAGTCAAAAGAGATATTTAAAGAAATTGTAAGTCGGTGTAAAAATTACCACCACGTCGCAAGTTAAAGGTTAAAAGTTCGACCGACTTGAGGACAGGATCCTCGAGGAAACAATTGTGTGTTGCAAAAGTAAATGCTGTTGCAGTTTACGGAGTGGAAGGAATTCCAATAAGCTGCATGTATGAAATTGGGAGTTTTTACGGCCTAATGGGATAGGATCGTACGGAACACTCATGTATTAGTAAAGGCTGTTGCAGCTTTTGGAATGGAAGGAATTGCAATAAGTTGCATTTTTTTAAATTTGGAGGTTGTACGAACTAATAGGATAGGCCACTCGAAGTTTTAATTTTAGTGGATCTAGCCTTGGTCACAATTAAGCAAAATATCCTTTCTTTTTAACCGCTTAGGATACCTCTGTTCTAATAGATTCTTAGCCAATATGTTTGGATGGTTGACTAGCCTGCTTGTGTAATTAGATTGTATTTTTGTTATTTCTTCACTCACAGTGTTTATCTTTAGGTCGCTATGGATAGCGGAATTTTTCATATACCAAGGCGCTCTACATATTGACCTTAACGGTTTTGATTGCAGTCATTGGATTCTTTCTAAGGTGGATTTGGATGCAGAACCCCAAAGTTGCATCCCGTATATCCAAGATGGTTTAATCAACATGTTAAATAATAGTAATTTGTTCTCCAAGCTCAATTTGGATTTTGGACCAATTATCCATTGTAATTTGTTTATTTTCAACTTAGATTGAACTATTTTGTTATCAATGTGATCTTTCCATGTCAATCTTCTATCCAGTGTGATACCAAGGTATGTTACGAAGTCTTTCTGGGGTATCGTTTCACCATTTATTGTAACTGATGGGCATGTGTCTCTTTTTAGCGTAAAAGTTACTTGGATGCATTTGGACTCATTAACTTTAATTCTCCAGGTCGAAAGCCATTCGTCTAGTGTTTTTAGATGGTGCTGTAGTCGACTTGTAGCCACGATAGGATTGGAGCGGACGCTTAGAATTGCTGTGTCATCCGCAAAAGTTGGTGTTAGAAGATTTTCGTTTGTTGGCAGATCACTTGTAAAATTTAAGTATAGAATGGGACCTAAAACGCTTCCTTGTGGGACTCCTGCAGATATATAGTAACTTCCTGTGGTATAGCTTTTTTGCCTTACTCGGATTTTTCTTTCAGTTAGAAAGCAATCTAGAATCGCGCAAATGTTATATGGAAGTGTGCGTCTTAGTTTGTAGAATAGCCCTTCCAGCCATACTTTGTTGAAGGCCTGTGCCACATCTAAGAATACTGCAGTGCAATATCGTTTGGTTTCAAAAGCGGACCGTATGTTTGATACGATTCTATGCACTTGCTCTATCGTACCATGTTTCTCTCTAAAGCCAAATTGGTGACTTGGTATGGTCCCATGCAATTCCAAGATGGGCTGCATTTTTCTCAGCAACAATTTTTCAAATTTTTTGGAAAAAATTCAGATTAGGCTTATTGGTCTATAAGAGCTCACCACTGTCGGGTTTTTGCCTGGTTTGGGAATCATTATTATTTCGGATAGTTTCTACGTTTCAGGAAAGTGGCATAGGTTTAGGAGACTGTTGAAAATATATAGTAATAACTTAGTTCCAACTGGAGGGAGCTGTTTTATCATTTCGCCCGTTATCCTGTCATACCCAGGTGCCTTGTTTTTTTGTGAATGTCATTAGAAAAAACATTGATCAAGTCGTTTATATGGAATCGAAGCGCAACTGCTGGTAAGGGCGAAACAGTTTCAAGGGGGGTGTTGTTGCCTTGAGGAGATGTAAATACAGTTGAAAGATGACTTGCAAATGCGATTCCTTTCTCTTGGTCGCTTCGAGCAAAGTCGCCATTATGCAACCGTAGAGGGTCCTGCAGGACTGGCCTTTTGAAATTTTTAAGTGCGTGCCACAGGGAGTATTCTGTTGCAGGTGTGGCTTAGATAGGGTTGGTCCCCATACGAAAAAAAAAAAGTTGTAAAAGTCCGCCCCTAAATTTGAAGCTTATGTTGAGAGGGTTAAGGGACACAAAAAAAATTTTTTTTTGATCCCGCGAAACAACGCCGAAATCGTTTTTTTTTTTGTAACTGTGTTATTTTTCATCCGATTTTTAAAATTGATACGTCATTATTTTCGTATTTTGCTGCTCTACACTTCCTTCTAATGCTCTTTTGAGCTCTGAAGTCGTTTTCACATAGTTGGGTCAGCTAACTTATTTGTATGTCCATGAATTATCCTTTTTGTTTTGCCAAATGAAAGTGCTTCAAAATTCATGACAATGTTGCCTTTAAAGGGTTTTACTAAATTAATAAACAAAGACCCTATTTTTTCGACCCTATCTAGTTTTATTCAATACCAAGTTCGTGATGCCTTCCCCCTTCAGGAAACTGGGATTTTGGTCACATGTTCTTTTAATCCGTTAGTTGGTTGCTACTCTTGCTGCCATTTGGAGAGCGTTAGTGAAACCGATAATCGCACTGTCCACCTCGCCAGGTGACTTGAGGCTTGCATTTAAGTTAATATGGGAACTTATGTATTTTTTGTACTTAACTCTTGTACTTAACTCTTGTACTTAAACTCTTTCATAGTTTAATTACATTAAATTGGTAATATTTCCAAAAATAATCACAATTTCTATTGCCTCCGACACACAAAAGCTGACGGAAAAAATCGCTCCGATTAACTGTCAAAAATCCGATCCATCGTGAACCAGAATGCCGATTTCCGAACTTCGAAAAAATTTGACGTTCATCGGACGTCAATCGAATTGCAGAACGCCATTTGATTCGATTCACCTCCGATGAAAGTGGATCGTAAACCAGAATAGATGAGTTTATTTATCGCGGTTTCAGTATGTGCGGTTAAAATAATTTATTTTATAAGTTTTCAATAAAGCCTTATTTTTTTAACTTTTTTAATGGCTTTTGAGTTTGTTGCCTATTATTTGTCTAGAAGCGCCACAGAAAATTCCCAAAAAGTGGATAGGCGTTCACTGAGGGATATGGACGATCCCTTTGAGATGGTGCCCTCCGAGTTTCAAAAATTATATCGGGTGGGCCCAGAAATTGTGACAGAGGTAGTAGAGCGACTGGAAACCTCCCTAAAAGGCCAGAGGATTACCGCAATTTCAGCAGAAAAACAGGTATCAAATATAGTTGCAGAAATTGTGATTTTTCCTTACTTAACATCTTTGGTCATTAAGGTGTTGTGTACTCTTCGATTTTACGCCACCGGCTGCTACCAACAACCTGGGGCCGGTAACACAAGCACTACAATCCCAACAAGTGTACAAGAAAATTTCACAAGTGTAGATTTTCCGTAACATAAAGTGGATTGTAGTAACTAGCTTAATATTTGTAATTATTGGAATTTTTAAACAATTGTAGCTACGTTTCATAACATAACGTGCACACTTTTACAAGTAAGTGACGGAATTATCAACAATTGTGTAAAAATTTCTACCTATGTTAAAGGTAGCCTTGGTTCATTTCAGTGGCATATTTCAGAAAGAAAACATCGCTTTGTTGTCGATATGTGCTCAAGCGATTCCAAAAATGAGAGCGAAAATGCTCAAGCAAGGTATCGGTACCGCGAAAGAATCAACTTTTACATGCTGAAAGACGGAGAATTTATGGAAAGGTTCAAACTTAGCCGAGAAGATTGTCAAGCTTTTCTTGAAGGTGTAGGCCAACCAATCGCTAACGCTACGACTAGATGGTATGGCTTGCCACCATTACAGAAACTTCTAATTTTTCTGCATTGGTTCAGAAACGGAGGGCAATATCATGGGGTATCTGACATGCATGGAGTACCAAAAATGGCAGTCTGCAGATGTGTTTACGATGTTGTTAGTGCAGTGAACGAAATAAAGTTTAGTTTCGATGGCCCGACAATAAAAAGGACGTAGTATCACGTTTTCATTACAGGGTTTCCTGGATACTTTGGAAGTTCTTAAGCATAACACGCACACATACTTTCATTTTAATATAATTTGTATGGGGGTCCAGCCAGACCCAAGTGTACCGAACGTGATGTGTTAGTCAACATATCGGTATAGCTAGCTTAGTATATGAGATACCAACATACTTTTTTTACAGGTCTGTAGAAAACTAAACTTTAGTAATCTACCTGAAATTTCAAGCATCTAGCTCAATTTATAGTACCCTTTTTCGTATTTTGAAAATGAAAACGGTCTGGCTGGAACCAAGTGTCAGACGAAGGGCGACTGTCCACCTCGCCAGGTGACTTGAGGCTTGCATTTAAGTTAATATGGGAACTTATGTATTTTTTGTACTTAAGCCAGTTAGTATATTTATTAGTTAAGCTAGGATTTAGTTCGTAAAAAGTTGGGGATGTGTTAATAGTTATAAGGCTAGGTGAGTGATCGGATGATAGACCGAAAAGTGGTTTTATCTGAACTCTTCCTCGCTCTAGGCCGCGAGTAACACCAAAGTCGATGAGGTCGGGTGTTTTGCTTCTATCAGCAGGCCAATATGTTGGTTGACCGGTGGAAATTATATCTAAACTATTGATTTGAATAGCTTTGAACAGGTTTCTTCCCTTTGGTGATATTAATCTAGACCCCAAAAATTATGTTTTGCGTTATAATCTCCCGCTGCAAGGAATTTTGTGCCTAACTTGGAGAAGATTTCAGCGAATTGGGATTCTGTTATATTGTAGCGGGGGGGACAATATATTGCAGTTATGGTCATCCCACCAGAACTATCATCTATATGAACGGATGTTGAGTGGATGTAATTTTTGCAATATTCTTCCAGAACATGATGTCTAATTCTTTTTTTATAAGTATACCGGTTCCACCTCTAGCTTTTCCTTCCGGGTGTTTGGTGTCGTAGAAAGCAAAGCCATCAATACTAAAATGATTGAAAACTGTCAAGTGAGTTTCGGACAATAGCATTATGTCTATTTGGTGGCTTTCTAGGAAGATCTGGAGTTCATTCCGGTGTTGGCTTAAACCGTTGGCATTCCAATAACCTATATTGAGGGAATTCATGGTCTTGTTAAGATTGTTTGTAGTAGGAGGTTTTGGTTCCTAATTAAATCTTGCATCATATTTTCCATTGATTTCATATGATCTTGCATCATTTGCACAAAGCTGTTTTGGTTTTTTCCAAATTTGTAGATGGAGTGGGAATCTCCTGCGTTTCTGGCTCCTTCATACATTTCAGGGCTTCTGAATATGTCCTGAAACGATTCTGAGGAACGTTGTTATAGGTCGTATTTGGAACATTTTGTGGTTTTGGAACTAGTTGGATCTTTGGGGTCGAGGTGCAACTGGTGGTTTTCTGAATACTCTTTTCCTTTAAGGAAGTATACACCGGGCAACCCCTGTAATTCGCAGTGTGATTTTCTCCGCAATTGCTACATTTCTTTAATTGCGAGTTATCTCTTGGTTTCACACAATCCTTGGAGGTATGTAAATCCCCACATATAACACAAACACTAGGCAAGGTGCAGTATCGCTTAGTGTGCCCAAACTCCTGACAGTTGTGGCATTGTACAGGTCCCACCCGTTTGTGTGGTTCTTCCACCGAGATACGACGGTGCAGAAGGTACCGTAGGTTGTATATGGGATGTACATCTCCCTTCTTTAAGAGTTGGAACTCTGGATCTATTTCTACTCGAAACATTGGCTGTGGTATGTTCGATTTGTTTTTTATATTATGTACATATCGTACTTTAAACCCTTCTTCTTTTAGAGCATTCTCAATTTCAGTTGGACTTACGGAACTTTCTATTCCTTTCAACACAACAGATAATCCGCGGCTACTCTTCAGCTGGAATGTATAGAAAGACTTCTTGTTTTTTCAAAGTCGTTGGTTACTTTACGGAAGTATTCCTCGCCGTACGTTTGGATTTTGACTTCCTGTATATTTCCCTTTTTAATTGGTACAATGTGGAAATTCTTTTCCCCTATCAACGCTATCAATTTGTTTACAAGTAAGCCAGAACTTGGTTCTCTCAGGTAGATTGGTGGAGGTTTCGATTTTTTTTGCGGTATTTCCGGAGTCTTATCATCCTTTTGCGCAAGGAGGCTAAATCTGTTATTGGCTAATTCTACTTGGGTGCATCATTTGATGGTTCTTTCACCGTGGAATATTTTAAAACTTTATTAGGTTTACCACTTTTTTCCGGGGACCGCTTTCTTTTAACTACTGATATATAGCGGTCCATTCCGGTTTGAACCTTTTCGCCCACTTTTTGCATTTCACTACTCGTTTTTGAGTTAGATGCAGCTGTTGCGTTATTTGAATTCCCTAAGGATTGAGGTAGAGGAAATTGCGGAATATTTCCAGGAATAGCGGGTGAGCAGGATCGTGCTCTTTGATCGTCTGTTTTATCTTTACGCACGTTTAGGTTGGTTTCATTGGTACTGCACCTCAATGTGAAATACCCATTGTTCCTCAATATGTTATTGTTAGAGTGAGTGCCTGGAGCACTCATGTATTTTATTTTATTTATTTTATTTATTTTGTTTATTTTATTTATTTTATTTATTTTATTTTATTTTGTTTTATTTTATTTTATTTTATTTTATTTTATTTTATTTTATTTATTTATTTCCTTTTATTTGTATTTTATTTATATATATATTAGATAGGGTTGGTCCCCATACGAAAAAAAAAGTTGTAAAAGTCCGCCCCTAAATTTGAAGCTTATGTTTAGAGGGTTAAGGGACACAAAAAAAAATTTTTTTTTGATCCCGCGAAATACCGCCGAAATCGTTTTTTTATTGTAACTTTGTTATTTTTCATCCGATTTTTAAACTTGATACGTCATTATTTTCGTATTTTGCGGCTCTACACTTCCTTCTAATGCTCTTTTGAGCTCTGAAGTCCTTTTCACATAGTTGGGTCAGCTAACTTATTTGTATGTCCATGAATTATCCTCTTTGTATTGCCAGATGAAAGTGCTCCAAATTCATGACAATGTTGCCTTTAAAGGGTTTTGCTAAATTAATAAACAAAGAAGTTACGTCACTACGAATATTTAATGTACCTATTATTTAACTCATTTCTTTTAACCAATTCAGGATATGTAAAGTTGTGAAAGTCCACCCCTAAATTTAAAGCATATATTGAGAGGATTAAGGGACAAAAAAAAATTTTTTCTGATCCCGCGAAATTCCGCCGAAATGGTTTTTTTCTTGTAACTTTGTTATTTATCATCCGATTTTTTAAATTTATACGTCATTATTTTCATATTTCGAAGCTCTATATTTTCTTCTAAAGTCCTTTTGCACTCGGAAGTCAAATAACAAAGTTACAATAAAAACTATTTCGGCGGTAATTCGCGGGATCAGAAAAAAAAATTTTTTTTCTTTAATCCCCTCAATATAAGCATCAAATTTAGGGTCGGACTTTTACAACTTTACATATACTGAATTGCTTAAAAAAATTAGTTAAATAATTGCTACGTTAGATAACTTCTTTTTGACGTAACTTCTTTGTTTATTAATTTAGTAAAACCATTTCAAGGCAACATTGTCATGAATTTTGAAGCACTTTCATTTGGCAATACAAAGAGGATAATTCATGGACATACAAATAAGTTAGCTGGCTCAACTATGTGAAAACGACTTCAGAGCTCAAAAGGATATTAGAAGGAAATGTAGAGTTTCAAAATACGAAACTAATGACGTATCAATTTTAAAAATCGGATGATAAATAACAAAGTTACAAGAAAAAAAACAATTTCGGCGGTATTTCGGGGGGTCCAAAAAAAATTTTTTTTTTGTACTTAACCCTCTCAACATAAGCTTCAAATTTAGGGGCGGACTTTTACAACACTTTTTTTCGACCCTATCTAATATATATATATGTATATTATCAATTTGGACTTGTGCAGTGCACTAACTGCCGGCAATGCAGTTCACCGGAAATGCACACGGTACATATATTGAGACGGTAATGCCAGTAGGCGGAAATGTCAAATACTGCTTACGTTACAGGACCAATAAAGCCGCAAACAACCAAAAGTATCGCTTAGTGTGCCCAAACTCCTGATAGTTGTGGCATTGTACAGGTCCCACCCGTTTGTATGGTTCTTCCACAGTGATACGACGGTGCAGAAGGTACCGCAGGTTGTATATGGGATGTACAGCTCCCTTCTTTAAGAGTTGGAACTCTGGATCTATTTCTACTCGAAATATTGGCTGTCGTACTTTAAACCCTTCCTCTTTTAGAGCATTCTCAATTTCAGTGGGACACAACTGACAAGCCGCGGCTACTTTTCAGCTGGAACGTATAGAAAGACTTTCTTTTTATATGTATCCATTTTTCGGTCAGTTTAAATTGGTTAATTGTGCGTATATAGGCTTTTCTGACCAGTAGGTTATTAGCGCAAATAAAGCGTTATTTCGCTATTCCGGCCCAACGTTTCGCTAGACTTCCTAGCTTCTTCAGGGGCGAGTCTGTTTTTTTATTAAACAACAAAGAAATTTTACATATCTAAAAAACATTACATACATATACATAAACATACAAACATGAGCACTTACATGATAATTAACAAAAAAAAAAAAAAAGTCGTCAAGTGTTTCCAATACCATTCGTCTGTGGTATTGTCCTCATACTAAATCTATAAACAAAGAAGATAAGCCGAAGCAATATCGTCAGTGTCCTCTTTCTTAATCATTGTCGTTTCTCTTTTTTGTAATATTCGTAAACTCTGTAATGTATATCAAGTTTTTCCTTTTTTGTTTCTGTCTATGATTCTAATGTTTTTGGTATCAGCCGTGTGTCCTGTTGTTGTAATGTGTTGTGAGAGCGCTGTGTTGGTTTTCTTCTTTCGTATGTCCGCTTCATGCTCTGTCTGTCTCTCTCCAAGTGTTCGCTTAGTGGTCCCTATATATATTTCGTTGCAGTTTTCGTTTTCTTTCCCATTAAATTTTACTAGTAAACCCGCGATGCTGTGGCTTTCAATTATACTGTACGACAATTTGAGGGTGGAAGACCACTTATTGCCACATTTGAAAATTTTTTGATATACCTTCATAGTAGTGCTGGAAAACCATCGATAGTGGTCCCATCGATGGACCATCGATAGTTTTAAAGGCAACCATCGATAGTTTAATATATGTACGTAGGGGAAATGTTAAAGGGAAATGTGGTACTCAAATATTTCATGCATATACATATACATACTTACATATGTATGCATGTATGTACTTACGTTCCCATATTTAAAAGAAAAATATAAATTTTTATTAGAAACATATTATAAAATTAATAGAAAACCAAAGTTTTTTTTCATAAAATTATTCACTAGTCTTTTATTTATATACTCACAGCCCACATATTCCAATCAAGTACCTTAAAATTATATATCTCAGTTTTTTTGATTAATTTTTTAACAGAGGTTGTAGTTATATACCAAGTAAAATACTATCGATGGTTAAAAAAAACCATCGATTATCGCTATGGCATCGGCCACATCGATAGTATCGATAGTTCAATCGATGGTTTTCCAGCACTACTTCATAGCTACTGGTTATTTTTATTTTCTGTGGACCTAGATTTTTTATACATAGATTTTGACCAAGGAGCCCCACAGTGAAGTTTTGTGCCGAATATTTTTCTAGACTATGGTAACCTTAAAGCGACCTACAAAAGGCCATTTGGCGCGCTCCTCCTTTTCTTTCTAGTTCTCTTTCTCTTCCCCTTTCCCCTTTATTTGCGCTTTATTTTCCCTTTATCCATTTTATTTTTCATATTTCCTCTTTCGCTTCCTGTCCTTCGCCATATCCGTCCCTTTCATTTTCCTCTTGCCTTTCCTTTTATTACCCATCTTCAGTGCTAGGCCTTGCATGACACTTCAAATTTAAAAATGAGATAAACTGTAGCGTAAAAATGGATTATTGAATGGTGGCACCCTTTTTTTTAAAATTTTAATTAATTACTCATTTCCATGCCAAGTCCTTTCATATGACACCTCAAATTTAAAAATCAAACAAACTATAGCGTAAAACTGAATTTTTTAACAGGTGGCAACCCTTTTTGTAAAATTTTTATTAAATTACTTAATATCAGGTCAAGCCCTTTCATATTGTGCCAAAAATTTTAAAAGCATACAAACTATACAGTAAAATTAAAATTTCAAACATCTGGCAACCCTTTTCAAAAAAATTAAACCTTCCTGCACATCTACAGGTCAAGCCCTTTCATCTGACACCAAATTTTCGAAAATCGGTATAACGGTGTAAAAGTTATGGTGCTTACAAAAAATCGCTTAGCGTAATATATATAAAGATAAGATAAACTGTAGGGTAACAAGTAAGGAAGCCTAAGTTCGAGTGGAATCAAACATTAGATACTCAGCTGTATGCTTTCATTGTTTGTTTGCGTGTGATGGAAACACGGTGTACTTTATATAAAGCGAGTTCTGCATAAAGTGGGCGTAGCCACGCCCATTTTCAAAATTTTCATCAGTCATCCAACTAAGCATATGAATATTATTCTTTGTGCAAAATTTCATTCCATTCTAGTTACAAAGATGTCACGTTACAAATTCCCACAGGGTGTTCCAGCAATATCTTTGTTAAAAAGTAGGCGTGGTCATAAACCGATTTCAATAAATTTTTGCGTGTTATAAAAGTGCATAAACCAAGTTTCGTCATAATATCTCAATTATATGTCGAGTTATAGGCTAAGAAATCTCGTAGATTCCTTTGTCTAAAAAGAGGCGGTGCCACGCCCATTTCCCAAAATTTTTCTATTTTTTGTTTCCGGTCTATCGTAGAACTCATGCCACAAAATTTCAATGAATTATCTTTATATTTGAAAAAGATATCGCTTAAAATGTTTTTATTAAGTCACTTTATAAATATAATATATATAAGTGGGCGTGGTCGTCCACCGATTTCGCTAAAATTTCGAACATGTATTACTACAAATAATAAAAGTGTATAAACCAAATTTCGTCATAATATATCAATTATTTCTCGAGTTATAGGCTAAGAAATCTCGTATATTCCTGCTTCTAAAAGGAGGCGGTGCCACGCCCATTTTCCAAAATTTTTGTGTTTTTTGTTTTATGTCCATAGTTGGACTGCTGCCATAAAATTTCAATGATATATCTTTATTTTTGACAGAGATATCGCTTAAAATGTTTTTATTAGGTCACTTTATAATACCCATATATAAAAGTAGGCGTGGTCGTCAACCGATTTTGACAATTTTTCGTCCAAATATTTGCCTAAGTAAGTCAATCACGCGTACCAAATTTCATCGATATATCTCCTACGGTTTCTGAGTTATGGCTTATACAACTTTCTATGTTTGGCCCTTAATAAGTGGGCGTGGCACCGCCCATTTTTCAAAATTTCACCAAATTTCTTCATAAGGGCCTGAGCTCTACACGTGGGTGAAATTTTATCACTCTAGCTCTATTAGTGACTGAGATACAAAATTTCCGATTTTTACTATATAGGGGAAGTGGGCGTGGTCATGGTCCGATTTCGCCCATTTTCAATACCATCCGTTCGAGTCTTGATACCAACTTGTATTCCAAATTTCATCAAAATATTTAAATTTTTGCGCGAGTTATCGTGCGTACAGACAGACAGACGGACGGACAGACGGACATGGCTCAATCGATGTCTTTTTTCACCCTGATCAATTTGATATATATAAGTCAATATCTATCTCGATTATTTTATGGTGTTACAATCCACCGTTATGTGATTAAAACTATAATACTCTGTGTACTAGTACAGCTGAGTATAAAAATGGATTTTTGAACAGGTGGCACCTTTTTGTAAAAATTTTAATAAATTACTCATTTCCATGCCAAGTCCTTTCATATGACACCTCAAATTTAAAAATCAAACAAAGTATAGCGTAAAACTGAATTTTTGAACAGGTGGCAACCCTTTTTGTAAAATTTTTATTAAATTACTTAATATCAGGTCAAGCCCTTTCATATGGTGCCAAACATTTTAAAAGCAAATAAACTATACAGTAAAATTAAATTTTCAAACATCTGGCAACCCTTTTCAAAAAAATTAAACCCTCCTGCACATCTACAGGTCAAGCCCTTTCATCTGACACCACATTTTCGAAAATTGGTAAAACGGTGTAAAAGTTACGGTGCTTACAAAAAATCGCTTAGCGTAATATATATAAAGATAAGATAAACTGTAGGGTAAATATGGATTTTTGAACAGATGGTACCCTTTATGTAAAAATTTTAATAAATTACTCATTTCCATGCCAAGTCCTTTCATATGACACCTCAAATTTAAAAATATAACAAAATTAACTTTTCATTTTATTTTAATGCACGAAAACTTTTATACATAAATACATACATATATCACTAACATATTTTTTCCAAACTTGCCTCCTAACTGGATTTGTAGCAGCTTATAAAAATTTTCTCCGAACCGTATTGTGATCCCGGTAAAACCGTTTTTATATACTTTAGTTTTTTTTTATATATATAAATTGTTCACTGCGGGTATGATGTTGGCGATTCGAGACGGACTTTGACTATGACCTTTTCTTCCTACATGATCTTGTCCTGAACCATTTTACGCAGCGAAAGTCTATCGGCTTTCACACGCTTTCACACTCAAACGCAACACACACACACCTATGTAGATACTTTTCGCCTCATGTTGTGCAACATGTATAGATACCTGTCTATTGATACCTATCAATAAGTTGTCAGAAAGAAGTGCTTGCAACCAAAAGCTGGCGTTACACAACGCTCTCGTATTGAATGGGGAAACTCCAATACATCTACAAAAATTTATTAGTGCACTCAGAAAAATTTGTATTAGATTTAAAAAAAAAGTTACAAACTACAAGTAAATTTTTATTGTACGATTGGAAAATTTTACATACAACATAAATACATACATATGTACAATATTTCCAATATATTTTATTTATATTAAATTAAGATATGAACTCGTACATATAAAAAAAATGTATCTACATATTACATAATAACAATAAGTGATAAGTTTATTCAAGGCTGTTTAATAAATTGTCAATATTTATTGTCGAATCAGAGGTGGATAATTGCAGAATTGCTTCCAAATGCTTTTGTGATAAACTGTTTCTTTGGTTTGTTTTGATTGACTTAAGGCTAGAAAAGGCTTTTTCGCAAATATATGTGCTTCCGAACATGGATAAGTATTTTAAAATTTCATTTCTTATGAGTGGATACTTGTCATATTTTATTTCTGTCATATATGTAACTTAGCTTAATTATTAATTTATATACGTACCTATAATTAATTAGCATAGACTGTGACTGGCAATAATATTTCAGCAAAAAAAGCTCTAATTCTTATTTTTCTTATTAAAATCTACTTTTATTTTTCTTCAAATAATTTGAAATACACTTTTGCCACACATTTTTCAATATTAACTAGAAATTTTGTTCAGTTTTTTCGTTTGCCTACAAATCGCACCCTAAATCAAAAAATTTCACAACTCAAAATTTTTTGAATCCATGAATAACGTATTTAGGAACTGCTAAATGTTAGTCTCCTCCCAGCAAAAGTCTTCTTCCTTACCCAAGGTTTTACTTCAAAGCTTCGTTTGTAATGAAAAAGGTTTTCTTCTATTTATTTTATATTTATTTAGGTTTTGAGTTACGTCGCTTTTCAATTCAAGAATTCAATTTTTTCAAAAAAAATTTTATTTTCAATTTGCTAGTGTAATTTTCAATTTCATATGGGAAGGGCGACGCCAACGTAGCTCCATATGTTAAGGGCGAAGCTAACGTAAAGTAAAACATTATATAATCTTTATTTATATATGCATGAACATTTGCATACAATTTTTTAAAGATTGTTATTAAAAATTGCCTTGGCGAACAACTTGGAAAAATCTACATTTGTACCCGTTCGTGCTGGAAGCGATTGATCTACATTTGTACCCGTTGGGGATGAAAGCGATTAATCTACATTTGTACCCGTTCGGGATGTAAGCGATTGATCTACATTTGTACCCGTTGGGGATGAAAGCGATTAATCTACATTTGTACCCGTTCGGGATGTAAGCGATTGATCTACATTTGTACCCGTTCGGTATGTTAGTGATTAATCTACTTTGGTACCCGTTCGGGTATACAAGTTGAATAATTAGTCTCTTCATAGGACATGCTCGAACAAATGCTATCAATTCACTCCATATAAAGGGATGTAAAATTGTATTAGTCGCATGCTCCCTTGCGATTGATCCCGGACACGTCCCGGATTAATCGCATTTTTTGCAGGGTACATACATACAACAACAGAATTTTCTTGGCCAACGATCTACAGCTGCGCATAGAATTAACATAAATCCATTCCAGTGGCTAAACAGCTGAGTGGGTTCAGTGGTCTGGAGCATCATACATACATACATACATACATATATAACACTGACATACTTATTATTGGAACATCTGGTTATTGGCACATAAGATTTGGAGGAACGATTGGAAACAAATAAAAGCGAAAACTATAACGAGTCATCAACCACGGGGGATTTCACGGAAGAGCGCAGCGAGCAGATTTTGTTATTATATTTAAATTTTTAGTTTTAATAACATTCCTTCCTTTTTTTTTTTTGCTTACTTTTTTTTTTTTTGTATATTACATATCTTCTCTTGGCATATCATTCAGATTCGGTACGAATAGTTTTTTTGCAGCACAAATATTCCTTCTTTTACAAATACCATAGTTAACTCTTCTTCTATTTTTCTTTACCCTATATATTTCTTTTTTTTTTTTGCCTTATTTCGCTCTTGTTTACTCCGCTTTTTGTTCGCATCACCACTAATTTCTTTCTTTATGCACACGTCTTCCACGTGTTCATGAATTTTGTTTTTGTTAGCAGCTTTTCTTGTTTCGCTTTTGATCTATGCATTAGTTATTAAAAAGCCCGATCCTCCATTAAGTTTTTATTGAATATTTAGTAATTTTAATTTGCAGCATAATCCCAAGGCGCCCACGGTTGTATATATATATATATTTTTATTCACAATTTTCTGTAGTTTTAAGTCAATCGATTTATTATATTTTTTGTTTGCGCTTAATTGGTGGTGACTCACTCGTCGCACCCAAACACGAGCGAGTGATCAGACAATTGACTGAAGTTAGAGAGTAGAGCGTAAGCACATAAATTTCAATATAAACGAGTAGGTACCCTGCAAGAAAATGTGCGAATAATCCCGAAAGAGATTTCTCCCGGATTGATCTCTTTCGAGAACAATCGGTCCACAATTAGTCCCCGATTGTTCCCGTACGGGTATAAATGTAGACTAATTGTAGACCAATTGTTTCCGAACGGGTATAAATGTATATTAATCACTTTCATTCCGAACGGGTAAAAATCTAGATTCCTTAAATGTAGAAATTTTACAAAAATATGCAATGTATTTAAAAAATTGGCCGTTGTGGTGCAGTGGGTAGAGTGCTCGCCTGCTATGCCAGAGGTCTCGGGTTCAAACCACGGTCCGAGCCAAACAAATTTTTCTAATTAGTAAAAATCCAATTATTGGGTTTTTTAAGAGCAGCGGTCACCTCTCGGCAGTGGGCGGCATACCCTCCGAGAGTATTTCTGCCATGAAAAAGCTTCTCACAAAAAATGCATTCGCCGTTCGGAGCCGGCATAAAACTGTAGGTCCACCCAATTAGTAGGAAAAACAAAAAGGAGCACACCTCGAATTGGGAGAGAAGCTCGGCCATAAAACTCGTCAGAGTTATAATAGCGCCATTGTATTATTATTATTATAGAACAACCGGTAAAACGAATTGCATACTCTTTCTTTTAATAATAATGATTAATAATAATTTAATAATAATTTTTAATAATAATTTTTTATTTATTTATTGAGATTTTTTTACAAAAGTAAAACATTATATAATCCTTATTTAAATATGTATGAACATTTCCAATTTTTTAAAGATTGTTATTAAAAATTGCCTTGGCTAACAACTTGGAAAAATCTACATTTGTACCTGTTCGTGCTGAAAGCGATTGATCTACATTTGTACCCGTTGGGGATGAAAGCGATTAATCTACATTTGTACCCATGCGGGATGTGAGCGTTTGATCTACATTTGTACCCGTTCGGGATGAAAGCGATTGATCTACATTTTTACCCGTTCGGGATGAAAGCGATTTATCTACATTGGTACCCGTTCGGGTATACAAGTTGAACAATTAGTCTCTTCACAGGACATGCTCGAACAAATGCGATCAATTCACTCCATATAAAGGGATGTAAAATTATATTAGTCGCATGCTCCCTTGCGATTGATCTCGGACACGTCCCGGATAAATCGCATTTTTTGCAGGGTAGGTACGTAGGTAATAATACTAATATCGTAAATCTGTAAATTCTCTCCCTCAGTAGCAGCAGCGAATTTTGGTACCTGCATCGCCGTGGTGAAAAGGTTTTTTGTTGTCATTTCTTTTGTTTGTTATATACAAAATCATACATAGACATACCTACCTACACTTGAAGATTATTGCTTTTGTAGATATTTTTTTTTTCTTTGAATTTTTTTGTGGATTACGTATCCCTCAGATACAATAACATACATATACCTATACCTACAGAATTTGAATTTTCCTAAATACATTTAAAGATACTACATACTCTAAGGAAATGAATTTCTAGAAGTAAACACGTAAATGTAATGAGTAATTTTTGAATTAAAGAAGAAGTTTGTAATGCACATGAAATTTACTTTCTTTTTATGGGTTGAATAACTATAGATATAATGGAGGAGTAAATTTTCTAACGTTTTGGTGTGGATGTTGTTTTGGTGCGAATAAGGATAGGTAGGAATGGACAAAATGGATATTGACTGACGTTCTCCTCTGACGGTATAATGACTGAGTTTGGGGGCGCTGTAAGGTAATAGGAGTCAGCACAGGAGTCTGTGGGTAAGGGGAGGTGGAAAAGAATCCACTCACCGTCGAGCTAGCCTGGGTTGCAAGCATGCCTGCCCACCACCTCGCCTCTACCCGATGCAAACAGAAATGTAACAATGGCGCCCAACGGTAATAAAAATCCACGACTTGTTACTTGCAACATTCAAAAACACCAACAGTTGCAGAAATGCCAAAATTTTTTTTTTGTATTTGCTTTTCTATAATTTTTACCCTTTACTTTTGCTACTTTTATTTCAGCTTTCTAATTCTTTTTATTTCTTCACCTATCGCTATCGGACAGATGGCAATCGAAGGGATAACATCACTTGCCACAGTGGCAAGTGATTTTTATCCATTCGATTTGCCTTGGGGGGATTCCCGCCTCAACTTCTCCGTACCTTTTTGAATCTTCTACAGATCTGGGAGTAGACGCTGAAGTTAAGACGGCGAATAATTATATTTTTTCTTTTTTGTGGACAATGCTACTTAAGCTGCCGCATGTGCCGCAGTTCTGCACCGTACATGTTTAGTGAGGCTTGTAGTTTAATCCACTAGGGGGTAGATTAAAATTTCATTGAGGAGTGGAACGGCAGCCATGTAAGGAGCCAGTACTCCGTGCATGTAGTGCCTCACTCATCAATGAAAAATGACCTGACTTAGACTTTGGACACAGACTGACATACACATATACATACACATTTTTGAACATTCCTGCCTTGGCTAAGGCAACACCACACAAACACCAAAACTTACATATATAAATTTAAAGTACATCTACAAATTTAATATTATTTGAATTTTTTTTACAAAAAAAAAAAAAAGTTTATTACGCGTTACATTTTTTATACAAATATTTAAGTGAGATTTTTATTTTCTCTATTTTTGTTTATCGCATTTTTTTTTTTACCATTTAAACCTAGTATTGAACTTTTATTCAGAAGTTATATTATCTTAATTTTTTTATTATAAAATTTATTAAATTTTCTTATTGTCTTTTCAATGCCTTTTGTTTAGGATCAAAGTTTTGAAATTTGTAATAGGAATTTTGTGGATTTTTATAGTTTCAAGTTTTTTTGATTTACACCTTTTTTGAATTCCGTGTATCGAGCAAAAAAAAATCGATTTTTAAATATTGGAGCATTTGAATTATTATTGAGATATTATATACATATACATATATATATTATAGTATTGAGATTACTAGTGAATTAAAGAAAAAATAAAAATAATTTGTACAATTTTTAAAATCCATCTTTGTATAACCATCTTTTTATTTTGTTTGGGTTCTCCTTCTTATTGGTTCCATATTTTCGGTTTTGTTGAATTCTGAGTAGTACACTTTCGATATCCGTGAACGTAAGGGTTATTTCGTACTTCGGTTCGATCTGGGGTATATTTGTAGTGAATGGGTGAGAGAGAAGAGGAAGCTGTAGTACCTGGTGGCAACTTAAATCGCAGAGTAACGCGAAGTGTAGCTAGGGCGCAAGCTATTTTAAATCAAAAATACAAAAAGAGAATGGGTCTCGTACCAATGAAGACATTGTTGAGCAACTGAGCCGAATGATGGCGAAGATGGCGCAGCAACAAGATATAGGATTACCACAGAAAGTTTTATTTTTCGCGTGGAAAAATTAAGGGAACAATACGATATCTCCCACTACAAGTTGTTTACCGACTTCCATTGTCTTGTAACTGGGGACGCCTTGAAGGGGTATTGGCAAATTCTGGAGGACCATGCGGATGATCCAAGTTTCGGGTATCCAGAATTGAAGGCCGAAATGCTAAGCCACTTCAAGACGGCCGGATCAGATTACGAAGTCATTAGGGAGATAATGGATAGCGAGGTGCATAATCTTACATTCCGTCTGAGGAAGAAAATCCCTGAAAAAGAGCTAGTAGGTATAATTAGGAGTAATCTAAAACCCTATTTCGCCAATTTAACGTTCGCGTCGAAGATCGACTCCTTAGCTGAATTGAAGAGCGAGTGTAAGAGGGTCAAGCGGGTGCTTAAGGATAATCGAAGTAGGAGTAAGCCATTAAATGAAATAAAATTTTTAACAGAAGAAAAGTTATGTAAAGTATAAAATAATTTAGTAGAAGAAATAGGTCGTAGTCATCACATGCCACCAGGTATGAACAGTGGTAGTAATGTGTCTACGTCGTGTCGTCAAAACACGTCTCCGTCCACTATTAAATCGTTTTGTCCGTCCCCGTTCCACTTAATGTTGTGTTTCTCGTGTGGTATGCCAGTCGACCACTATTCCAAAAATCCTGCTGAATCACAAAAGGATGGTAGTTGCCAATCACACTTCCACGACATGCAATGTTTTGCATCTTTTTGCATATACAAACCCTCAAAGGGAAACGGGAAGATGGCAGAGTACTCCGGGGACTCGCGCCATTAAATGAAAACCCCGGAAAACAAAAAATAGAAATTTTAAAAAGAGAGGGAAATTTTATTTTAAAAAATAAGGAAAATGTTAATGTAGAAAAGAATAAGAATGCATATAGAAAAAGTTTACACCAAAGAAAGATAGAACATGAGGAAGCAAGAATGCGGATATCGATTATCTCCTAATAATCAATTTACAAACCATACATATATATGCAGATGACGTGTTATCAGCTTTATTATCATTAAAAGCAGAGCTGGGCGATAAGGATTACGATTACAAGATGATTACGATTACAGTAATCGTAATCTTAGAAATTTTGTAATTACGATTACTGTAATCGTAATCGTCGTTACAAAAATTACGATTACTGTAATCGTAATCGTAAAAAACTTGAAATTACAATTACTGTAATCGTAATCGTCGTTACAAAAATTACGATTACTGTAATCGTAATCGTAAGAAACTTGAAATTACGATTACTGTAATCGTAATCGTCGTTACAAAAATTACGATTACTGTAATCGTAATCGTAAGAAACTTGAAATTACGATTACTGTTCTCGTTTTCTGGGATTACAATGTGTAAAAAACAGTGATATACTTACCCAACATCATTTTCCAAGAAATAATAATAATTTTTACATACATGCATACATATGTGTTTATTTCTCACACATTAAGTAAACAATTAAAACTGGGATGTGTATTAAGAAGAGAGAAAATTAGCGGAAATAATAAAGATACAAAATTAAGACTGCTGTTTGGATAATTTACATTCAATAATATTCAATATTAGCCTTAAGCAGAACTAATTTTTCAAAAGAAACATCGGAAAGTGCACGGCGTCGAGGACTGTTTATAATGCCCGCCAACGAAAATAGCCTTTCCACAGGTGCTGACGATGTAAGCGGGGTGCTGAATCTTAAAGATGCTTTCTTTATCAGAGGATATCTTTTAAAACAGCCATGGCTACTATCAGCATCGTTCAAATATTTAAAAAATTCTTCTCCTATAATGTTTGAGCCACTACCAGGAAGCACTTCAGGTAAATCGGTGTTTTCTAAAGGTATATTGAGTTTTAAATAAAATATATATTAAGTTGTTATATAGACATGTAGTTAGGTATTTACCGCCGAAGTCAAAAAAATCTTCATCTAATATTGGCTTTTCATAGTTATGGTCATTTACATCTTCAAAAGTTGCAGTGGAGTTTTATTACTTTTTAATTTTGTTATGAGATAAACCTAAGTAATTTATTTAGTAAAATCTAGCAATTGTAATACATATTTTTTATACATGCAAAATCCAAATTTTACGAAGAAAATTAGTGTGAGCTACAGCTCGATTTTTATGCATGTGGCCATTGTCTCCAGCCCACTAAAAGCTGCTATCTCAACCGCAAATATTTCAAAATGTATATAATATGTGTGAAATTGCAAGCTTTACATAATTATTTGTAGTTTTTAGCACTTCTTTCAGAGCCAAGCATATTTTCCTCCCTACACCGTTTAGTATCAAAAAGCAATTTTAATAATTTTTTACATGTAATTCTTAAATTTTGTAATTAAGATTACAGAAAATAAGGATTACTGTAATCGTAATCGTCAAAAACTTGAAATTACAATTACTGTAATCGTAATCGTCGTTACAAAAATTACGATTACTGTAATCGTAATCGTCAAAAACTTGAAATTACAATTACTGTAATCGTAATCGTCGTTACAAAAATTACGATTACTGTAATCGTAATCGTCAAAAACTTGAAATTACAATTACTGTAATCGTAATCGTCGTTACAAAAATTACGATTACTGTAATCGTAATCGTAAAAAACTTGAAATTACGATTAATGTAATCGTAATCCTACGTGTAATCGATTGCACAAGTAATCCTTATCGCCCAGCTCTGATTAAAAGAGTCATTTTGTTATGGTCCTGACCAGATACCAACATGCTTTCTAAAAAAATGTGCCATAAACCTGTTTAAACCACTAACTGCATTATTCAATAGTTCCTTAGAACAAGGCATTTTCCCTATGCTCTGGAGAGACATTCATTATCCCCCTTCATAAAAGCGGGAGTAGGTCCTCCATAGAAAATTATCGAGGTATAGCAAATATTTCGGCTATTCCTAAATTATTTGAAGTAATAGTTACCAATAGATTGTCCCATTCTACGTCCTCATTAATTTGTGATTCCACGATTTCTGTAAGGGTAAATCAACGGTCACAAACCTACTGGAGTTTACCACTAGTGTTTCTAATGAATTTTCTCAAAACTTGCCCACTGATGTTATATACACGGACTTCAGCAAAGCATTTGCTAAAGTCAACCACTCCTTGCTGATTCTTAAACTTGATCTTCTTGGCTTTCAGCCCAGCCTTTTGCAATGGATATCTTCATATCTTTTAAATAGAACACAAAGGGTGATTTTCAAAAATGCCTACTCGTCTATTATTAATATTGCTTCAGGAGTTCCTCAAGGCAGTCACCTTGGCCCGATTCTGTTTTTGCTATTTATTAACGATATAACTACTACAATTAAACACTCAAAAATTTCATTGTATGCGGACGACGTAAAGCTTTTTAGATCAATTTCTTCATTTGATGATAAAACTTTGCTTCAGGAAGAGTTAAATTCCTTAGTTTCTTGGTGTGACACTAACTTAATGCCACTTAACCTCAATAAATGTAAATTCATGCGCTTTTCCCAGAAAACCGTACAGCCAGCTTCTTATGCAATAAATGGCTTAGGTCTCGAACAAGTAAATGAGTTTGTGGCAGTGATGGTAGATACTTTTTTGGAAATTCCCTACAGAGCAAGAAAAAAATCCCTACTTTTCCCTACGCTTGTTTCAAATTTTCCCTACGTAATTCCCTACACTTTTTTTTAGTTATTTCCATGCTAGAACAATGAAAAAACCGCACGGCAGTAGATGAACGTCTTTTCTTTTACTAAATAATGAAAATCGGCTGTTCTACTGCATACTGCATACACACTGGCTCTCAACTAAAATCAAAAAAAAATTACAATGAAATACTGATGATTTACTGTTTTGAACAATTATTATAATAAAAAAAAATATATGTATTAATTCGTTGTATGTAACATATGTATATATCGCACGTTTTATGCAATAGGGATTTAACTCGAAATTTTCGATTTCTGGGGTTTTGCCATATATTTCAATAACTGGGTCATGCCTTTGAGTCTAGTCTTATAAAATACTCAAAACGATAAAAATGGCGGAAATAAAAGTGATTTTGTAGTTAGCCGTAGAAGAAAACTGTTTGAAATTATAAAAGTTTGCGTTTTCCCAAAAAAAAAAAAATTTTTGTGTTAAATCTTCAAGAAAATTTGACAGAAGAGGTAAATAAACTCAAATGTGACATTTCGTTTGAAAATATAATTACTTTCCTACTACCATTTCAACGCTCAAGAAATAATGCAAATTTTTTCTTGAGCGTTTTTTTGAGAGCTGCGGAGAGGCCTTAAGGGGAAAAAAATTCGGAGCTAAGAGCGTAGCCAGAAAAAAAAAATCTTTTGCTCCGATGCCCTGATTAAAAATATCGTGTTATTAGATAGTTCACTATACGGTATTCCCTCTCCAATTACGTCATTGAAGGGTTCGCGATTTAACTCGTCTTGGCAGCATTTTCATTATTCCGATCGACAGTCAGAAGTGAAAAAAAGTTGAATTGAAATTTTGATTTGACTTTGCCAAAAAATCCCTACATTTAGCTATTTTATAAAAATCTGTCCTTCTTTCCCTACGGTCACTTTTTTCCGACTAAAATCCCTACATGTAGGGAATTTTCCCTACGTATCACATCACTGGTTTGTGGATTTAGGTGTAATAATGGACTGCAAACTTAGTTTTAACTTTCATATTAATGCTACAGCAAATAAGGCAAGAGGTGTCTTATCGTTTGTAAACAGTGATGCCAGATAATCTCCGCTAAAATTCCCACAGAAATTGGAAAAAAATCCCTAATTTCCCACATTTTAAATAAAAAAAATCCCACAAAATTCCCACCTAATTTAAAGCATTTATTTCAGTAATATAATAATATACAACATGCAAATAAAGTTTTTTTAATGGCTAAAAGCATTAGTTGTACAAATTATTTGCATTGTGCAAGTGGATATGATTTTTGTTGATTTTAAAGTTGGAGCCATTGATATTTTTGGATACTTTACTTATGCTATTTAACATATCACTAGATAGTTTGTTTTGCTCTTTACATTTAACATCCGTTACAACTGAAAATGTTCTTTCTGATTCAGCGTTTGAATGGGGTAACGTAAGTACAATTTCAACCAATTACTTAAGATTATGAAACAAAAAATTGTCATTATAGGTTTTTAAAGTTTATTATTTTACTCCACATTACATCAACAAGTAATTTTTTTAAATTGTCTTTGTGTTTCGGTTAAAACCATACAAATACTTTTATATTCCGATTCTGCGAGATCAGGATTAAGATTTAATTTTTTAGTTAGAGCAAGAAGTGATACACGATTGTTTTTAGAGAAATCAAAAACAATATCGGGATCTAAAAACTGCAGTTCTTCGAAAACATCGTCAAATGGAAAACGTTATATTTTCTGAAAAGTTGAAGCTTTATAACAGCGCAAATACTTTTTTTAACGCAATCTGTTCCTCCAAATTTAAATTTGACAAAATATCTTCGCATTCATAACCAACGTAAACGTTATGCACGTCAAATAAATAAGTATTGAATTGAAAGTTCCAAAACTTTTAGCTGTAATTTCCACGGAATTGTAAAAAAGTCGGGGTTTAAGAAATTTCTTGCAATTTTCAACATAAGTATCTTAGCTTCTTGCTGTAGTCGGTGTATAAGTACATTTCGGCTTTGGAACAGTTAAATTCATTGAAAATGTTAAGAACGTACTTAAAAAATGTAAAATAAGCCTTGTTTTGAATTCTTTGCAATTCTTCATAAATAGTTTCTGCTTTTTAACGCTTATCTTCAAATGAGGCCAGGCGAAAATAGCTTCTAAGTGGCTCCCAATTCTCCAAAATTCTTTCGATACAAGGATGTAAAGAAAGCCAACGTGTTCTTTCAGGTTTAAGATTTTTTTTTGCTTCTACGCCGAAATATTTACTCTTAGGAGTTTTTCAGTGTGAGATGTTCTCTTTAAAAATTTTACAGTGAAATATCCCTCAAAAAGGGAAATTTCCCTCAATCTGGCACCACTGTTTGTAAAACGTTGGTCAAAGGAATTCAGCGACCCATACATAACTAAAACACTCTTTACAACTTTAGTAAGACCTATATTGGAATAAGGTTCGATAGTTTAGAATCCATACTACCACATTCACTCTGATCGCTTAGAGTCAGTCCAAAAACATTTTTTGCTTTTTGCTTTAAGAAATTTGCCTGGGGACTCTGGTTACAATCTTCCACCGTATACTAGCCGTTTAAAACTCCTTAATCTTCCGACTCTTGCAAGTCGACGAGAAATGTTAGGGTTAATATTTATCGTTAAGCTCTTGAATGGCTTAATTCTTTCTCCTTTCTTGCTAGCTGAAATAAACTTTAACATTCCTTCTCGTTCAACAAGACACTTCAACCCTATCTATTTAAAGCAGTGTAAATCAAACTTTGAATTAAATGAACCTTTCCGGGGTTTATGTAAGAGCTTTATTTCCATTTCCACATTTTTGAACATTCCTGCCTTGACTTGGCTAAGGCAACACCACACAAACACCAAAACTTACATATATAAATTTAAAGTACATCTACAAATTTAATAATATTTGAATTTTTTTTACAAAAAAAAAAAAAGTTTATTACGCGTTACATTTTTTATACAAATATTTAAGTGAGATTTTTATTTTCTCTATTTTTGTTTATCGCATTTTTTTTTACCATTTAAACCTAATATTGAATTTTTATTGAGAAGTTATATTATCTTAATTTTTTTATTTTTTTATTATAAAATTTATTAAATTTTCTTATTGCCTTTTCAATGCCTTTTGTTTAGGATCAAAGTTTTGAAATTTGTAATAGGAATTTTGTGGATTTTTATAGTTTCAAGTTTTTTTGATTTACACCTTTTTTGAATTCCGTGTATCGAGCAAAAAAAATCGATTTTTAAATATTGAAGCATTTGAATTATTATTGAGATATTATATACATATACATATATATATTATAGTATTGAGATTACTAGTGAATTAAAGAAAAAATAAAAATAATTTGTACAATTTTTAAAATCCATCTTTGTATAACCATCTTTTTATTTTGTTTGGGTTCTCCTTCTTATTGGTTCCATATTTTCGGTTTTGTTGAATTCTGAGTAGTACACTTTCGATATCCGTGAACGTAAGGGTTATTTCGTACTTCGGTTCGATCTGGGGTATATTTGTAGTGAATGGGTGAGAGAGAAGAGGAAGCTGTAGTACCTGGTGGCAACTTAAATCGCAGAGTAACGCGAAGTGTAGCTAGGGCGCAAGCTATTTTAAATCAAAAATACAAAAAGAGAATGGGTCTCGTACCAATGAAGACATTGTTGAGCAACTGAGCCGAATGATGGCGAAGATGGCGCAGCAACAAGATATAGGATTACCACAGAAAGTTTTATTTTTCGCGTGGAAAAATTAAGGGAACAATACGATATCTCCCACTACAAGTTGTTTACCGACTTCCATTGTCTTGTAACTGGGGACGCCTTGAAGGGGTATTGGCAAATTCTGGAGGACCATGCGGATGATCCAAGTTTCGGGTATCCAGAATTGAAGGCCGAAATGCTAAGCCACTTCAAGACGGCCGGATCAGATTACGAAGTCATTAGGGAGATAATGGATAGCGAGGTGCATAATCTTACATTCCGTCTGAGGAAGAAAATCCCTGAAAAAGAGCTAGTAGGTATAATTAGGAGTAATCTAAAACCCTATTTCGCCAATTTAACGTTCGCGTCGAAGATCGACTCCTTAGCTGAATTGAAGAGCGAGTGTAAGAGGGTCAAGCGGGTGCTTAAGGATAATCGAAGTAGGAGTAAGCCATTAAATGAAATAAAATTTTTAACAGAAGAAAAGTTATGTAAAGTATAAAATAATTTAGTAGAAGAAATAGGTCGTAGTCATCACATGCCACCAGGTATGAACAGTGGTAGTAATGTGTCTACGTCGTGTCGTCAAAACACGTCTCCGTCCACTATTAAATCGTTTTGTCCGTCCCCGTTCCACTTAATGTTGTGTTTCTCGTGTGGTATGCCAGTCGACCACTATTCCAAAAATCCTGCTGAATCACAAAAGGATGGTAGTTGCCAATCACACTTCCACGACATGCAATGTTTTGCATCTTTTTGCATATACAAACCCTCAAAGGGAAACGGGAAGATGGCAGAGTACTCCGGGGACTCGCGCCATTAAATGAAAACCCCGGAAAACAAAAAATAGAAATTTTAAAAAGAGAGGGAAATTTTATTTTAAAAAATAAGGAAAATGTTAATGTAGAAAAGAATAAGAATGCATATAGAAAAAGTTTACACCAAAGAAAGATAGAACATGAGGAAGCAAGAATGCGGATATCGATTATCTCCTAATAATCAATTTACAAACCATACATATATATGCAGATGACGTGTTATCAGCTTTATTATCATTAAAAGCAGAGCTGGGCGATAAGGATTACGATTACAAGATGATTACGATTACAGTAATCGTAATCTTAGAAATTTTGTAATTACGATTACTGTAATCGTAATCGTCGTTACAAAAATTACGATTACTGTAATCGTAATCGTAAAAAACTTGAAATTACAATTACTGTAATCGTAATCGTCGTTACAAAAATTACGATTACTGTAATCGTAATCGTAAGAAACTTGAAATTACGATTACTGTAATCGTAATCGTCGTTACAAAAATTACGATTACTGTAATCGTAATCGTAAGAAACTTGAAATTACGATTACTGTTCTCGTTTTCTGGGATTACAATGTGTAAAAAACAGTGATATACTTACCCAACATCATTTTCCAAGAAATAATAATAATTTTTACATACATGCATACATATGTGTTTATTTCTCACACATTAAGTAAACAATTAAAACTGGGATGTGTATTAAGAAGAGAGAAAATTAGCGGAAATAATAAAGATACAAAATTAAGACTGCTGTTTGGATAATTTACATTCAATAATATTCAATATTAGCCTTAAGCAGAACTAATTTTTCAAAAGAAACATCGGAAAGTGCACGGCGTCGAGGACTGTTTATAATGCCCGCCAACGAAAATAGCCTTTCCACAGGTGCTGACGATGTAAGCGGGGTGCTGAATCTTAAAGATGCTTTCTTTATCAGAGGATATCTTTTAAAACAGCCATGGCTACTATCAGCATCGTTCAAATATTTAAAAAATTCTTCTCCTATAATGTTTGAGCCACTACCAGGAAGCACTTCAGGTAAATCGGTGTTTTCTAAAGGTATATTGAGTTTTAAATAAAATATATATTAAGTTGTTATATAGACATGTAGTTAGGTATTTACCGCCGAAGTCAAAAAAATCTTCATCTAATATTGGCTTTTCATAGTTATGGTCATTTACATCTTCAAAAGTTGCAGTGGAGTTTTATTACTTTTTAATTTTGTTATGAGATAAACCTAAGTAATTTATTTAGTAAAATCTAGCAATTGTAATACATATTTTTTATACATGCAAAATCCAAATTTTACGAAGAAAATTAGTGTGAGCTACAGCTCGATTTTTATGCATGTGGCCATTGTCTCCAGCCCACTAAAAGCTGCTATCTCAACCGCAAATATTTCAAAATGTATATAATATGTGTGAAATTGCAAGCTTTACATAATTATTTGTAGTTTTTAGCACTTCTTTCAGAGCCAAGCATATTTTCCTCCCTACACCGTTTAGTATCAAAAAGCAATTTTAATAATTTTTTACATGTAATTCTTAAATTTTGTAATTAAGATTACAGAAAATAAGGATTACTGTAATCGTAATCGTCAAAAACTTGAAATTACAATTACTGTAATCGTAATCGTCGTTACAAAAATTACGATTACTGTAATCGTAATCGTCAAAAACTTGAAATTACAATTACTGTAATCGTAATCGTCGTTACAAAAATTACGATTACTGTAATCGTAATCGTCAAAAACTTGAAATTACAATTACTGTAATCGTAATCGTCGTTACAAAAATTACGATTACTGTAATCGTAATCGTAAAAAACTTGAAATTACGATTAATGTAATCGTAATCCTACGTGTAATCGATTGCACAAGTAATCCTTATCGCCCAGCTCTGATTAAAAGAGTCATTTTGTTATGGTCCTGACCAGATACCAACATGCTTTCTAAAAAAATGTGCCATAAACCTGTTTAAACCACTAACTGCATTATTCAATAGTTCCTTAGAACAAGGCATTTTCCCTATGCTCTGGAGAGACATTCATTATCCCCCTTCATAAAAGCGGGAGTAGGTCCTCCATAGAAAATTATCGAGGTATAGCAAATATTTCGGCTATTCCTAAATTATTTGAAGTAATAGTTACCAATAGATTGTCCCATTCTACGTCCTCATTAATTTGTGATTCCACGATTTCTGTAAGGGTAAATCAACGGTCACAAACCTACTGGAGTTTACCACTAGTGTTTCTAATGAATTTTCTCAAAACTTGCCCACTGATGTTATATACACGGACTTCAGCAAAGCATTTGCTAAAGTCAACCACTCCTTGCTGATTCTTAAACTTGATCTTCTTGGCTTTCAGCCCAGCCTTTTGCAATGGATATCTTCATATCTTTTAAATAGAACACAAAGGGTGATTTTCAAAAATGCCTACTCGTCTATTATTAATATTGCTTCAGGAGTTCCTCAAGGCAGTCACCTTGGCCCGATTCTGTTTTTGCTATTTATTAACGATATAACTACTACAATTAAACACTCAAAAATTTCATTGTATGCGGACGACGTAAAGCTTTTTAGATCAATTTCTTCATTTGATGATAAAACTTTGCTTCAGGAAGAGTTAAATTCCTTAGTTTCTTGGTGTGACACTAACTTAATGCCACTTAACCTCAATAAATGTAAATTCATGCGCTTTTCCCAGAAAACCGTACAGCCAGCTTCTTATGCAATAAATGGCTTAGGTCTCGAACAAGTAAATGAGTTTGTGGCAGTGATGGTAGATACTTTTTTGGAAATTCCCTACAGAGCAAGAAAAAAATCCCTACTTTTCCCTACGCTTGTTTCAAATTTTCCCTACGTAATTCCCTACACTTTTTTTTAGTTATTTCCATGCTAGAACAATGAAAAAACCGCACGGCAGTAGATGAACGTCTTTTCTTTTACTAAATAATGAAAATCGGCTGTTCTACTGCATACTGCATACACACTGGCTCTCAACTAAAATCAAAAAAAAATTACAATGAAATACTGATGATTTACTGTTTTGAACAATTATTATAATAAAAAAAAATATATGTATTAATTCGTTGTATGTAACATATGTATATATCGCACGTTTTATGCAATAGGGATTTAACTCGAAATTTTCGATTTCTGGGGTTTTGCCATATATTTCAATAACTGGGTCATGCCTTTGAGTCTAGTCTTATAAAATACTCAAAACGATAAAAATGGCGGAAATAAAAGTGATTTTGTAGTTAGCCGTAGAAGAAAACTGTTTGAAATTATAAAAGTTTGCGTTTTCCCAAAAAAAAAAAAATTTTTGTGTTAAATCTTCAAGAAAATTTGACAGAAGAGGTAAATAAACTCAAATGTGACATTTCGTTTGAAAATATAATTACTTTCCTACTACCATTTCAACGCTCAAGAAATAATGCAAATTTTTTCTTGAGCGTTTTTTTGAGAGCTGCGGAGAGGCCTTAAGGGGAAAAAAATTCGGAGCTAAGAGCGTAGCCAGAAAAAAAAAATCTTTTGCTCCGATGCCCTGATTAAAAATATCGTGTTATTAGATAGTTCACTATACGGTATTCCCTCTCCAATTACGTCATTGAAGGGTTCGCGATTTAACTCGTCTTGGCAGCATTTTCATTATTCCGATCGACAGTCAGAAGTGAAAAAAAGTTGAATTGAAATTTTGATTTGACTTTGCCAAAAAATCCCTACATTTAGCTATTTTATAAAAATCTGTCCTTCTTTCCCTACGGTCACTTTTTTCCGACTAAAATCCCTACATGTAGGGAATTTTCCCTACGTATCACATCACTGGTTTGTGGATTTAGGTGTAATAATGGACTGCAAACTTAGTTTTAACTTTCATATTAATGCTACAGCAAATAAGGCAAGAGGTGTCTTATCGTTTGTAAACAGTGATGCCAGATAATCTCCGCTAAAATTCCCACAGAAATTGGAAAAAAATCCCTAATTTCCCACATTTTAAATAAAAAAAATCCCACAAAATTCCCACCTAATTTAAAGCATTTATTTCAGTAATATAATAATATACAACATGCAAATAAAGTTTTTTTAATGGCTAAAAGCATTAGTTGTACAAATTATTTGCATTGTGCAAGTGGATATGATTTTTGTTGATTTTAAAGTTGGAGCCATTGATATTTTTGGATACTTTACTTATGCTATTTAACATATCACTAGATAGTTTGTTTTGCTCTTTACATTTAACATCCGTTACAACTGAAAATGTTCTTTCTGATTCAGCGTTTGAATGGGGTAACGTAAGTACAATTTCAACCAATTACTTAAGATTATGAAACAAAAAATTGTCATTATAGGTTTTTAAAGTTTATTATTTTACTCCACATTACATCAACAAGTAATTTTTTTAAATTGTCTTTGTGTTTCGGTTAAAACCATACAAATACTTTTATATTCCGATTCTGCGAGATCAGGATTAAGATTTAATTTTTTAGTTAGAGCAAGAAGTGATACACGATTGTTTTTAGAGAAATCAAAAACAATATCGGGATCTAAAAACTGCAGTTCTTCGAAAACATCGTCAAATGGAAAACGTTATATTTTCTGAAAAGTTGAAGCTTTATAACAGCGCAAATACTTTTTTTAACGCAATCTGTTCCTCCAAATTTAAATTTGACAAAATATCTTCGCATTCATAACCAACGTAAACGTTATGCACGTCAAATAAATAAGTATTGAATTGAAAGTTCCAAAACTTTTAGCTGTAATTTCCACGGAATTGTAAAAAAGTCGGGGTTTAAGAAATTTCTTGCAATTTTCAACATAAGTATCTTAGCTTCTTGCTGTAGTCGGTGTATAAGTACATTTCGGCTTTGGAACAGTTAAATTCATTGAAAATGTTAAGAACGTACTTAAAAAATGTAAAATAAGCCTTGTTTTGAATTCTTTGCAATTCTTCATAAATAGTTTCTGCTTTTTAACGCTTATCTTCAAATGAGGCCAGGCGAAAATAGCTTCTAAGTGGCTCCCAATTCTCCAAAATTCTTTCGATACAAGGATGTAAAGAAAGCCAACGTGTTCTTTCAGGTTTAAGATTTTTTTTTGCTTCTACGCCGAAATATTTACTCTTAGGAGTTTTTCAGTGTGAGATGTTCTCTTTAAAAATTTTACAGTGAAATATCCCTCAAAAAGGGAAATTTCCCTCAATCTGGCACCACTGTTTGTAAAACGTTGGTCAAAGGAATTCAGCGACCCATACATAACTAAAACACTCTTTACAACTTTAGTAAGACCTATATTGGAATAAGGTTCGATAGTTTAGAATCCATACTACCACATTCACTCTGATCGCTTAGAGTCAGTCCAAAAACATTTTTTGCTTTTTGCTTTAAGAAATTTGCCTGGGGACTCTGGTTACAATCTTCCACCGTATACTAGCCGTTTAAAACTCCTTAATCTTCCGACTCTTGCAAGTCGACGAGAAATGTTAGGGTTAATATTTATCGTTAAGCTCTTGAATGGCTTAATTCTTTCTCCTTTCTTGCTAGCTGAAATAAACTTTAACATTCCTTCTCGTTCAACAAGACACTTCAACCCTATCTATTTAAAGCAGTGTAAATCAAACTTTGAATTAAATGAACCTTTCCGGGGTTTATGTAAGAGCTTTATTTCCATTTCCACATTTTTGAACATTCCTGCCTTGACTTGGCTAAGGCAACACCACACAAACACCAAAACTTACATATATAAATTTAAAGTACATCTACAAATTTAATAATATTTGAATTTTTTTTACAAAAAAAAAAAAAGTTTATTACGCGTTACATTTTTTATACAAATATTTAAGTGAGATTTTTATTTTCTCTATTTTTGTTTATCGCATTTTTTTTTACCATTTAAACCTAATATTGAATTTTTATTGAGAAGTTATATTATCTTAATTTTTTTATTTTTTTATTATAAAATTTATTAAATTTTCTTATTGCCTTTTCAATGCCTTTTGTTTAGGATCAAAGTTTTGAAATTTGTAATAGGAATTTTGTGGATTTTTATAGTTTCAAGTTTTTTTGATTTACACCTTTTTTGAATTCCGTGTATCGAGCAAAAAAAATCGATTTTTAAATATTGAAGCATTTGAATTATTATTGAGATATTATATACATATACATATATATATTATAGTATTGAGATTACTAGTGAATTGAAGAAAAAATAAAAATAATTTGTACAATTTTTAAAATCCATCTTTGTATAACCATCTTTTTATTTTCTTTGGGTTCTCCTTCTTATTGGTTCCATATTTTCGGTTTTGTTGAATTCTGAGTAGTACACTTTCGATATCCGTGAACGTAAGGGTTATTTCGTACTTCGGTTCGATCTGTGGTATATTTGTAGTGAATGGGTGAGAGAGAAGAGGAAGCTGTAGTACCTGGTGGCAACTTAAATCGCAGAGTAACGCGAAGTGTAGCTAGGGCACAAGCTATTTTAAATCAAATAGATACAGGCCTTACCCAACCAGTTGACCCAGATCCAGTCGAATTTCTTTGTCGGTGCACGGCAAATATTTTCAGTGCTGCACATAGTAGGGACTATCGCGAATCAGTCTTGACAGCCGTGGACGAGGTCTCCGTAAACTCCGCCGATAATAGTCTTAATTTCTCGAGGAAGATCGACCAATTCTTCGAAATGACGGATAGTGGACAGGAAGGTATCCCGACCGGCGACTCGAACGCTGGAGGTCCAATACAAAAAGAGAATGGGTGTCGTACCAATGAAGACATTGTTGAGCAACTGAGCCGAATGATGGCGATGATGGCGCAGCAACAAGATATAGGATTACCATAGAAAGTTTTATTTTTCGCGTGGAACAATACGATATCTCCCACTACCAGTTGTTTACCGACTTCCATTGTCTTGTAACTGGGGACGCCTTGAAGGGGTATTGGCAAATTCTGGAGGACCATGCGGATGATCCAAGTTTCGGGTATCCAGAATTGAAGGCCGAAATGCTAAGCCACTTCAAGACGGCCGAATCAGATTACGAAGTCATTAGGGAGATAACGGATAGCGCGGTGCATAATCTTACATTCCGTCTGAGGAAGAAAATCCCTGAAAAGAGCTAGTAGGTATAATTAGGAGTAATCTAAAACCCTATCTCGCCAATTTAACGTTCGCGTCGAAGATCGACTCCTTAGCTGAATTGAAGAGCGAGTGTAAGAGGGTCAAGCGGGTGCTTAAGGATAATCGAAGTAGGAGTAAGCCATTAAATGAAATAGAATTTTTAACAGAAGAAAAGTTATGTAAAGTAGAAAATAATTTAGTAGAAGAAATAGGTCGTAGTCATCACAAGCCACCAGGTATGAACAGTGGTAGTAATGTGTCTACGTCGTGTCATCAAAACACGTCTCCGTCCACTATTAAATCATTTTGTCCGTCCCCGTTCCACTTAATGTTGTGTTTCTCGTATGGTATGCCAGTCGACCACTATTCCAAAAATCCTGCTGAAGCACAAAAGGATGGTAGTTGCCAATCACACTTCCACGACATGCAATGTTTTGCATGTGGTAGCAATGCATCCTTTTGCATATACAAACCCTCAAAGGGAAACGGGAAGATGGCAGAGTACTCCGGGGACTCGCGCCATTAAATGAAAACCCCGGAAAACAAAAAATAGAAATTTAAAAAAGAGAGAGAAATTTTATTTTAAAAGATAAGGAAAATGTTAATGTAGAAAAGAATAAGAATGCATATAGAAAAAGTTTTCATTAAAGAAAGATAGAATATGAGGAAGCAAGAATGCGGATATCGATTATCTCGTAATACATCAATTTAAAAACCATACATATATATGCAGATGACGTGTTATCAGCTTTATTATCATTAAAAGAGTCATTTTGTTATGGTCCTGACCAGATACCAACATGCTTTCTAAAAAAAATGTGCCATAAACCTGTTTAAACCACTAACTGCATTATTCAATAGTTCCTTAGAACAAGGCATTTTCCCTATGCTCTGGAAAGAGACATTCATTATCCCCCTTCATAAAAGCGGGAGTAGGTCCTCCATAGAAAATTATCGAGGTATAGCAAATATTTCGGCTATTCCTAAATTATTTGAAGTAATAGTTACCAATAGATTGTCCCATTCTACGTCCTCATTAATTTTTGATTCCCAACACGATTTCTGTAAGGGTAAATCAACGGTCACAAACCTACTGGAGTTTACCACTAGTGTTTCTAATGAATTTTCTCAAAACTTGCCCACTGATGTTATATACACGGACTTCAGCAAAGCATTTTTTGCCAAGACTAACATAGGAGGTAAAGAAGTGCTTGCACTACTCGACTCTGGTGCAGGAGCTAGTTGTTTAGGAAAAAATTGTGATGTTTTATTATTAGGTAAGGAAAATTTAATTATGCCAATAAAAGGTCAGAATATCCGCACAGCTAATGGAGGAGAAACGGCGGTCACAGGTGTTATAACTCTTCCAGTCATGTGGGATAATGTGACCAAAGATATTGAATTTTTGATTGTACCTGGCTTACAACACGAAGTTTATCTTGGTGTCGATTTTTGGAAAGTGTTTGACTTGTGTGTTGTTAGTAAATGTGGTAGTGTAAAGTTTCCTTCATTTGCCGTACTAGGTCTCGGAAAAACTGGCATGGAGGAACATATCATAGAGGTCACAGATGAACATTTGCCCGCTAAGCAAAGATTTTACCCCATTTCACCAGCTATACAAAACTAGTTTACGCCGAGCTTGACCGATTGTTAGAGCTAGGGGTAATAGAAGAAAGCAATAGCAGTTGGAGTTCACCGGTCTCATTAGTGAGAAAGGGTACCAAAAACCGCCTATGTCTAGATGCGAGAAAAATGAATGCAGGCACTATAAAAGATGCATATCCACTTCCACACATAGATGGAATTTTAAGCCGGTTGCAAAATACCAGGTACATATCTGCCATCTCGAAAAAAGATCATGGCTCTGTTAAGAAACTCAGTTTGAAGCGCAACCCGCTTTTGTAGTGCAAGCAGAACGTTCATAAACGTAAATTTTGCATGAAGCGTCGCTCATCACAATCATCAAAAAAATAATTACTGCCGCTGTTGCGTTTCATGCAGCGTTTCTGAACATAGCCCTAGGGAGAAAACTGCGTTTACAACAGGGTTTGAATTTGCTTGCTGCAAAACAGCAATAGCTGATGTTTTTTGCTTATTGCTGAATTCAGCCGAGCCAAAAACGAAAACACTAATCATTCGCTTCAGTGTTCAGCTGAGTCGTGTTTGCTTGTATAGTTAAGACAAGCAACTCAATTTGAGAGGGTTGCTTTTATTTCCAGCAATTAGTTGAGTGGTAAATTTTTGCTTACAGTTGCTTATTTTGCTGAAACTAGTTTTTAAGCAGAATTCAACATGAAAAGATGTTTACAAATGGACATACATACATATTATGTGTACATACATACATAATAATAATAATACAATGGCGCTATTATAACTCTGACGAGTTTTATGGCCGAGCTTCTCTCCCAATTCGAGGTGTGCTCCTTTTTGTTTTTCCTACTAATTGGGTGGACCTACAGTTTTATGCCGGCTCCGAACGGCGAATGCATTTTTGTGAGAAGCTTTTTCATGGCAGAAATACTCTCGGAGGGTATGCCGTCCGCTGCCGAGAGGTGACCGCTGCTCTTAAAAATCCCAATAATTGGATTTTTACTAATTAGAAAAATTTTTTTGGTGTTTTGCTCGGACCGTGGTTTGAACCCGAGACCTCTGGCATAGCAGGCGAGCACTCTACCCACTGCACCACAGCGGCCATTCATAAGTAAATATGTATAAAAAATCAAAATATGCGTAAACAAATCGTTTCAGCAAAATAAGCAAAATCAGAAAAAATGTAAAGACACAACTAATTGCGGGAAGTAAAATGAAATCCCCCAAATCGCGTTGCTTTGCTTAACTATACAAGCAAACACGGCTCAGCTAAAAACTGAGGCGAATGAATCGTGTTCTCGGTTTTTACTCGGCTGGCCGAGTTTGCTGATTTACTTTTCGTTAGCAAAAGCAAAGCAAAAGCAAATGCAGCAGAAGTAGCTAAGCAATTTCAAACCCTGGTTTACAGTCCCTGGTAGGCCACTTTAAAATTTTACGGTTATGCCATTTGGGTTGTGCAATGCTGCCAGGAGCGGATTTACATAGGGGCAACATGGGCAGCTGCCCAGGGCGCCGTTTCAATAGGGGCGCCAAAACGAAGACAAGGAAAAAAAAAAATTTTATTTATCAAACAATTTTTTTTGAATATTACGAGTACAACAAGAATGAAAGATTTTTTCAATTTTTTACAGAGAAAAAATTAATCAAAGTACATTTCAGAACATTGGTACAGTTCTTAACCTTCGCCCCAGTGGGACTTACATATCGCTCATTTGCTGCATTTGCACTTTTCAAAACACACAACTTTTCAGGAACGGAAATTTTGAGATTCAACCGCCATATGTTGCACAAGTAAATGCAACATTTGGTTTGTATCTGAAGCGCTTAGTTTTCAAAAAATCATAAAAAATTGTTTACTCAACATGAAGTATGATGTAACTAACTATTCTGCAGCATTAACTCTAAAATCACGTTTTTTGATTTATGCCGGTTTTGCATCAAATGAGCGATATGTAAGCACTAAGTTTTAAGCTGGGTATCCACATCATAAGAAATTGCTCAAGAAAAAATTGGCATTTATTTCTTAAGTAATTTTGACGTTTGATTTTTTCTTCAAGAAATATATACAATCGTATATATTTCTTGGCAAAACCAGCGTTGCCAACCTCATTTTTCGTCAAAAATTGTAATAGATTTTCTTGTGAAGTGGATACTGAATAAAGAAAATTTGACACAAGAAAATTTCTTGACCATTTCTTAAGCTTTTTTTTATATGGAGTTTTAGCATTTCTTGTGATGTGGATACCCTGCTTTAGCAGCTTGTGTGCAGTAAATGACGTGAAAGATTCAAATTTAATTGCAATTTCAAATTTAAAAATCAAGTAGGCATTGAAGTATTTTTTCGGGGAAATGCGCGAGCTCACTTTTTCAAAGGAAACTAAGATCTGAATATTTTCTGTTTCGGGGTTAATTTGAACTAGTATCGCCGGTGCTCGAAATTCGACCATGCAATTTATTTTTTCAACTTTGTATTGGTACAAAAATTATTCCTTTTCGCGGAGATAAGCAACACTTTCCAAATTCCAGTTGTACCGCAACACTGATTTGCCCTTTTGATCACGGTCCGACGAGAAATCATGGTCAAAATCAAGGCAGATCTAGGAAGGTAGGCCCGGTGGTGAGCGCTTTTAAATTAAGAGCGCTTTCACATTACTCGGTGCGATATCGGATCGACATTTTTGGTTTTTACCGAAAGTATACCGAAACCTTACTGACCACATGTATTTCAATTGGCACTTTCACATTAGTGTTGCATACATGAAATCGGAGCGGATTAATTTCGGTATACCGCAAAGCGGTAAGACCGGTCAGTAAAGTTTGAGGAATTACTGCATACATTTTTGCGGCGTGATAAAAGAAGAAGAACAAAGTCAGTAAAAAACTCGTTTCGGTAATAAATGTAGCAAGTTATAATGTCTTCGTCTTCGCTAGAAGACATTATTGTTATTATTGAGTGATTTGTTGAAGTTAAAAATTTTCTTTTGCAAATTTCGTTGTTTGTTTTTCTATTTTCTGCCGATTACGCACCGAAAGTATTCCCACAAGTGTGAAAAACACAGCAACGCGGAATCGTTTCGGTAAGCCGAAAATACCGAGCAAAAAATGTCGATCCGATGTCGTACCGAGTAATGTGAAAAGGCCCTAAAGCGACTCTTCAATTGTGTTTACGATATTTGTAAACACGTTTATGATATCTATTTATCTTAACTAAAAATTTTATTTATTAATTATAAGCAAATTAAATAATTTATAGAAAAAATTATATGCCTATGCACTACTCCTCACTCATACGAACACATCCATATCAATTTTATGTGGATATGAGTATGTTAAATATGCTAAATAGCCTGGCAATTGTTTGTATGGGAAAAATGTTAGCCTATTAATATATAGATAGTTCGCGCCTCTATACAATGCGCTGCGTACATTTTATGTAATCTTAAAAGTCGTTCCGAGTTAAAAACATCAAAAAGGTGTCAATGAATTAATGTTTTTGTGAAAAATAGAAGAATGAGTGCAAATATGTAAAAGTTAAGCGGCCCAGCAAACAAAAAACGTGCAGCCAAGAAAGTGCAGAAAGACAAAGATTTACTGTCGAAAATCCCTAAACTTGATTGTTTTTTTTTTTCAAACTCCCCGAAAACAAAAGGACTCCGTTGTTGATCATAACCAGGGATGTGATAAGTGGGCTTTTCTTACCAAAACTGGTCGGTTTTTTTTCCTGTTGGTCGGATGGTCGCACGATTTGAATTTTGGTAGGTTTTTACCTTCCTTCAAGTAACATCACTGATTTGCTAGATTTTGCCACAACACTGTTGAAAGAACGTTTGAAAGTTCATGTATTCATGTCTCTTTCTCGCAGCAACAGTTTGCTTGAATACTTTTTGTGTGTTCTCTTCGGCAGAGTTTTGTGTAAAGTGGATAAAATAAGGTGAACGCATACGCATGAAAACCCTTTCTTCATTTTTTAGTTTGATGAAAAATGCGCTTAATGAAAATTGCTTTGGCGGGCTCACAAAATTTATTTTTAATCTGCTTACGCTTCCACACAGCTCTGCTGCACCGGGGCGCAGATTTTCTACACTTTCTTTAATAAAACCAAACTCAGAAACAAATTAGAAATAAGCACTATGCACAAAAAAGATCTTAGATTCAATTTTGATATTTAATTAAAGTTCTGATCTCATTTGTATACCTACTTGGACGTACCTGTTAAACCATAGTCGTAACTATTTTAAAAGGTTAACATATATTACATACACAAATTAATGTACATACATATGTATAAACGCATTCGTATATTATTATTTTAAGCTAAAACATGTGAAAATACTTGAAGAGTGATATGTATGTATAAGTTCCTATATATATACCAGTTAAATGAATATATAAAAATACATAAATTTTCAAAAACCAGCTTAAATGACGAATTTTGTGAAAAAAAATTTTGGTCGGCTGAAAGCTATTTTGGTAGGTTTTTGAGACGAATTTGGTCAAAAAAAAAATTTCAAAGTGGCAACCCTGATCATAACTAAAAAGGTAAAAATGCATAAGTCAATTGATCGACAGCTAGGTTAGCCCAGTTAGATTCTGGGCCAGAAAGCCAGATTTCGCTACCTGGGAGGCACCCTACGACCAAAAATTGTGAGTTTAGTTTCAGGACGAAACATTTTCACTATAAAATTGTTTTTCAGATTCGTATGATGAAGTGCAATTTAATGATATTGCGAAATCTGTGCCACCTAATAATGAGGGTTTAAGATCAGATCATTTTGAAGGTTAGAAAATGGAAAAAAATGTGGTACCTATATAAGAATCGAATCAAATTTTTTCAATCCGTAAAATATATCAGTAATGAAATTTCACCACACGAAGGCAAGTACGGTTTTTTTTTGGAAATATTGGGGCGCTGCTTGATTTGTTTGCCCAGGGCGCTTCTAGAGGTAAATCCGCCCCTGAATGCTGCACAAAGAATGTGCAGGCTTATGGATAAAGTTATACCAGCTTCCCTACGTGAGTCAGTATTTGTGTATGTAGATGATTTGTTAGTGCCCTGTAGGAAATTTAATTAATTTTAAATCACTTTATAAACTACTTTATTTTCAATAACAACTAATTGAAAATGTGACTTTTTCCTTTGCAATGAACTGACTTTTTTAACACGGCGATGTCATAGCAAGCAGTCAATTGCCCTATCCTGCATTTGTTTTCAACTACTTTACTAGTAGTTTAAAATAAATAACTTTATCTTGAGTTTCTTTTCAACTACTTTATTTGTTTAATATAAATAACTTAATCCTGCATTTGATGTCGAAATTCAAGAAATGGTAAAAATGCGAAACAAATTTTCCTCAAATTTCGCAAATCGTTCTCAAGTTGATAAACAATATTTGAGAAACAATTGAATTTATGTTAATTTTCAAATGATAAATATGAAACAATATTTTCTCCGTTTGAGAATTTCGTTTTCAGTGTTTAATGGGAAGTGAAGCTGAAAAACGGTAACCAAAAAATGGAAAAAACAATCTTGGCATACTTAGATCTGAAAACATGTGTTTACATATAAATATGTACATATACAAGAAACTGTCCCGCGCTGCATTTGTTTAAAGCTACTTTAAAATTAGTTGAATATAAATCACTTTTTAATATATATTAATTTTTGCAACTAACTTTTTTTTTCCGTGAGGGTGTGTTCAGAAGATTTTTTGTCACATTTGTGTTTGTTAGAGAAGGTCGCTAAGTGTTTACGCGAAGGCAAGCTAACAATTAATGTCGAAAAAAGCAAATTCTGCTTCAAAGAGGTTCGGTACCTCTGGTATGTAGTTGGCAATGGGTGCATTCGCACCGATTCAAATAAAATTGCTGCTATGCGTGATTTCCCAGAGCCAAAGACCCCGAAACAACTCAGGAGGTTCCTAGGGATGCCAGGGTGGTACCGACGCTTTATTCGTGACTATGCAACTATAGCAGCACCGCTGCATGACTGCTTGACAAAGAACAAAATCAAGAAATTAACTATGACAGATGAAGCAAAGCTGACGTTTGAAAGTTTAAAGCAGAGCCTCATATCGACTACCGTGCTGACTCACCCTGACTTCAGCAGACGATTTTACATACAATGTGACGCATCGACTGACGGAGTGGGGGGAGTACTATTTCAATTAAACGACGACCAGAACGAACGCCCAATTGCATACATGTCTGCAAGACTAAACCGAGCACAGCGCAATTACAGTATAACAGAATTGGAGTGTTACGCTGCAGTATTAATCATCAAACGCTTCCGCCCTTATGTCGAAGGATTGCCGTTTACGGTCATTACCGACCACGCGAGTCTGAAGTGGTTAACAAACAACATGTCACTGAGCGACCTTTTTAGCGTTTGTATATAGATTTTATGGGTCCTTACACTCAAAATAATATTTCGTAAATATAGCAACGAATGGTTTCGTAAATAGTACGAAAGCTATTTCGTACTATTTACGAAATACTTTCGTACTATTTACGAAATACTTTCGTAGTATTTACGAAATACTTTCGTAGTATTTACGAAAGGTTTCGTACTATTTACGAAATACTTTCGTAGTATTTACGAAATACTTTCGTAGTATTTACGACATACTTTCGTAGTATTTACGAAATACTTTCGTAGAATTTACGAAATACTTTCGTATATTTACGAAGGCTTTCGTACTATTTACGAAATACTTTCGTTGTATTTACAAAGGCTTTCGTACTATTTACGAAATACTTTCGTACTTTTGAGCAACGAAAGATTTCGTAAATATTACGAAACCGCTTTCGTACATTTACGAAGGCTGTTAGAGCTGTCAAATTGTTGTACAATTGACCAAATTATTTTTTAGTTTAAAGTTAAAAAAACCCAAATTATTACATACATATATATATGTGCATATGATGTATATTTCAACGAAATTTTAAAACTTTTTCGAAATATGTATATCAATAAAATAATGCTAAGAGAAAGATATTTTATACACTCGGCAGAAAAAGTCTGCGTACAAGCAATCGACAAAAATAAGTTACTGAAAAAAGGCTTTTATTCAAGTTTTATTAAATTCATTTTATTTTAAATTCATTTAAGGATATTAAGTCTCTAGTTTTATGAAAAAAAAAATTTTTTAATTTTCCATTAATAACATTAAAATCAAACAAAACATGTATGCGCCTATAAAAAATCCATCAGAAAAAGTCTGCGTACAAGATAAATAAGTAAACCAAAAATGCTTTTTCCCAAATTTCGCTTAAATATTAATAAGAAGTCGGATAGCCCTTTCGTTTCAAAACTTCCGCCAGACGTTTTGGCATGGAATCGACAAGCTTAGAGGTTTCCGTCGAAGAGATTTCAGCCCATTCCTCGCGAAGGACTTCCTTGAGCATAGCAATTGAGGTAATTGTGCGCTGACGAATTTTTCGTTCCAGTAAGTCCCACAGATGCTCTATGGGATTTAAATCTGGTGATTGGGGTGGTGTTCGGAGCTGATGGGGAACATTATAGAGTAACCAAAGCTTAACTATATCAGCAGTATGCTTTGGATCGTTATCCTGCTGGAAGTAATAGCCAGTTTCTAGACCCAATTCCTCAACGCTTTGCTTCAAATTCCTTTTCAAGATATTAAGGTATGCATATTTGTCCATAGTGGACTCAATAAACTCCATTCGGCCCACACCTTTGCTTGCCATGCATCCCCATATCATTGCACCACCACCACCATGCTTCACGGTAGGCATCAAGTTGGACCTATCGAATGCTGTACCCTTTTTTCGCCATACAATCTTACGTCCTTTGATTCCAAAGACGCAGAACTTGCTCTCGTCGGAAAAAATAACCTTATCCCAGAACTCCCGAGGCTTTTTTAGATGTTCCTTGGCGAAAGAAATACGCTTTTGCCTGTTAACTGGCGATATGAATGGCTTTCTGCGCGCGACATTACCATGGTACCCCGCTTTCTTTAAAATTTTGCGAACGGTGTCTGTGCAGAGAGTCTTCTTAAAGTTCTGCTTTACATGTTGAGCGATTTTGGATGCTGATAGTCGGAGATTTTGCTGTACAGTTTGCAAAATATTACGAGTTTCCCGTTCTGTTAATATTTTTGGCCGTCCTGAACGCGGCCGAGAAACGAATACACTAGTATCTTGGTAATTTTTTATCACTCTTTGTATTGAAGAATGTGTTCTTTCAACAATCCGACCAATTTCACGGTATGTTTTTCCTGTGTTGAAAAGTTTAACAATAATTTCCCTTTCAGAGGGGCTTATTTCTTTTCCTTTAGGTGGCATTGGATATTTCAAACTTTTTAATATAAATGTAATGAAATAAAAAATTTTAAATATTATTTTTTTATTAAACTAGTAAAACTATAACTCACAATACACGTTTACACCAGTTTATTACGCGGGGAAGAACCGTTTTACAAATTGTACGCAGACTTTTTCTACGCTACAGAATGAGTCTTTGCTGTAAATTTATCGATAAAAAAAGGATGCCAGATTTTCATTGCTTTAAAATTTGTGGGATTATTAAGAGGATAAGAACAATGCATATAATGGATTTTTTCACGTAAATTTTTGAAATATAAGTGAAGTTGGGGCGAAAGAATATAAGACATTATCGTGTACGCAGACTTTTTATGCCGAGTGTATATGCATAAGAAATAAGTTTAGATAATTTCATTTTAGTTTTAAATATCTACTAAAATTAATTTATTCAATTAATTTAAAAGTTTTTTATTTATTTTAATATTTTACATTTATTAATATTAATTTTAGTAACTAATAAAATAAGAGGTACTTATTGCCTATACGTGTTCTGACAAACATAGGAAACTTTGGAAATCGCAACTTGCAAATGTGGACGTCGTTCCGATCCACTTAAATAGATAACCCTGTGAAAAAGAAAGAAAAAAAAAGAAAAAGAAAAAAAGAAAAAAGAAAAAGAAAAAAAAAGAAAAATAAAAATAAAAAATTAAAACTAAGATAAAGGAAAACTACTTAAAACCTTAAAATTCAAGCAGCAGAAATATCTCTTTATATTATTTTATTAAGTATTTATTTAGGAAAATAGATAAGACCGAAAAAAGTAAAAAGTAAATGCAACTAATATACTCACCCTTAAGTTTAATCTAGTTGGAAAATATCACAGTTTATTTTATATATGAATATTGTCTTTTTATATACAATGCATTATTCTTTTATACATTATTTCATTACGCACTTACTACTTAAAATAATTTTTGATATTATTGCACCGACTCAACACTTTACAATGAAAGAAGGCTTGTACGGTAAAATATTGTTGTACGAAAGTATTTCGTATATATTACGAATGTATTTCGTAAATCATTTAAACCTTTGATAATGTTACGAAAGTATTTCGTATATATTACGAAAGTATTTCGTAAATCTTTTAATCCTTTGATAATGTTACGAAAGTTTTCGTACAATATACGAAATTATTCGTAAAGATAATTTTAAGAAAATTTACGTAAGTGTTTCGTAATATTTACGAAATATTTCGTAATATATACGAAAAAAATATTAGAAAATGGTTTACGAAAGCCCTTTCGTAATATTTACGAAAGATTCGTAAAATTAGATTTTGTTGAGAAAAATGCTTTCGTAATATATACGAAACTTTCGTACATTTTACGAAACTCTAGACAACGAAAGTCTTTCGTAGTTTTTTTACGAAATTTTATTTTTAGTGTATCCACGTACGTCCAATGGTAATGTGTATTTGTTTATATGTCTTGATCACTTCTCTAAATTTGTGTTTTTAAAACCGATGCGAAGAGCTACTGCAGCTGAGGTAGTAAAATATTTAGAACATGAAGTTTTTCATATTTTTGGAGTACCGGAGTATATTCACTCCGATAACGGTAAGCAATTTGTGTCTGAGTCCTTCAAATCCTTTGTTAACAAGTATGGAACCAGGGATGGGCATTATTCAAAATTTGAATAATTCAATAACGAAAAAATAAAGAATACATTTTTATTCTTCATTCCGGCGCCCTTGAATAAAGAATAATTTTTTATTTTTTATTTTATTCTTCATTTTTATTTTTCTTTTTCTTTATTCAAGAATAAAAATTTATTCTTCATTCCGATACCCTTGAATAAAAAATAAATTTGTATTCTTCATTTTGGTGGCCTTGAATAAAGAATAATTTTTTATTCTTCATTTTGATACCTTTGAATAAAGAATAAAAACTTATTCTTCATTCCGATACCCTTGAATAAAAAATAAATTTTTATTCTTCATTCTGATGCCCTTGAATAAAGAATAATTTTTATTCTTCATCCAAACCTGTTTGAATAAAAAATAAAATTTTATTTTTCATTCAGATAATTTTGAGTAAAGAATAAATTTTTATTCACGTTATTCAAATTATTCTTGCAGGTCACACAAGTAAATGATTTTGCGAATATTTTTCTGAATACGAACCAAGTATTTTCCCGAGCCCCAACCAAATATTTTTCCGAATACTTTCGCGAATCCGAACCCAAATACTCAACCGAATATTTTTCTGAATCCGAAACGAATATTTTACCGAATACTTTCCCGAATCCGAACCGAATATTTGCCCAAATCCGAAACCGAATACTTTCCCGAGTCCGAACCGAATACTTTTCCAGGTCCGAACCGAATACTTTTGCGGGTCCGAACCGAATACCTTATGGGTCCGTACCGAATATTTTCCCGAGTCCGAACCGAATACTTTCCCGAGTCAGCCGATTACTTCTCCGGGTCCGAACCGAATACTTTTTCGGGTCCGAACCGAATATTTTTCCAAAACCGAACCGAATACTTTTCCGAGTCCGAACCGATTACTTTACAGAGTCCGGGACACGCTGGCTCTGTAGTTAGCGAAGTTATGGTAAAAATGAAAATATCCTTGTATTTGAATAGAACGGCGCTAAATTTCATTAAAAACCGATGACCAGAACATAATGAAAACAACAAACTACATTCTTCTTTTGCTTATACATACATATGTATGTATGTAAATATGTATGTATCTTCGTTTGCATTTTAATTTTTACCATAACTTAGTTAATTGCAGCGGGTAATAGGTTCGGACTCGGAAATGGATTCGGTTCGTACTCGGGAAAGTATTCGGTTCGAACTCGGAAAAGTATTCGGTTCAAACTTGGAAAAGTATTCGGTTCGAACTCGGAAAAGTATTCGGTTCGGACCCGGGAAAGTATTCGGTTCAAGCTCGGGAAAGTATTCGCTTTCGGATTTAGGAAAATATGCGGTTCGGATTCGAGAAAGTATTCGGTTCGGTTTCAGAAAAATATTCGGTTGAGTATTTTGGTTCGTATTCGGGAAAGTATTCGGAAAAATATTCGCAAAATCATTTACTTGTGTGACCTGCAAGAATAATTTGAATAACGTGAATAAAAATTTATTCTTTATTCAAAATTATCTGAATGAAAAATAAAACTTTATTTTTTATTCAACCAATTTCGGATGAAGAATAAAAAATTATTCTTAATTCAAGGGCATCAGAATGAAGAATAAAAATTTATTTTTTATTCAAGGGTATCAGAATGAAGAATAAAAAATTACTCTTTATTCAAGGCCACCAAAATGAAGAATAAATTTTTATTCTTTATTCAAGGGTATCAGAATGAAGAATAAAAAATTATTCTTTATTCAAGGGCGCCGGAATGAAGAATAAAAATTTATTTTTTATTCAAAGGTATCAAAATGAAGAATAAAAAATCATTTTTTATTTGAATAAAAATTTATTCAAAACCGCCCATCCCTGTATGGAACTAACCATATTAAAACCGCGTTTTACTCACCTCAGGGTAATGCCGCAAAAAGGGTAAATCAGTCGGTGCTATAGATTTTAAGATCGTATATTAAAGAGCACCAGAAGAACTGGGATCACTACGTAAGTGATGCCGCATTCGCTTTACGCAGTGCTACACACTCCGCCATTGGTAGATCGCCATATGCTGCACTGTTTAGACTACCAATGATACAACACGCGGCATCATATGAACTATATATGAAACTTGGAGCAATTAGGGACGCCGACTGCGAAGTTATCAGTGGCAGAGATAATCTACTGCCACTATCACCAACACCGTCGGCGTTACCGAAATGACGTTTTCGGCAAATCGGCATTATGAAAACCGACGGCGTGCCGAATCTTTCGAAGTTCGGTATATCGGCATTATGAACACCGAATGAACGAACATTTTGACAGTTTTTCGTGCCGAAATTTGCCGCAAGTATTTGGTTGCGGCGATATTAACAAAATATCAAAAAATTACAATAAAAGTTTAAGTAAATTGTGTAAATGCATGTATGAAGTTGGAATAAGTGTTAATAAGTGTGAATATATGTAAATATATTAATCAACCGGTCGCGAGAAGCCACAAACATGGCGTGGGTCCATTGCATTTTCCAAAGAGATTGAATTGCTGTTATATGCAAAGAAAAACTTCAGAGAAAAAATTGTGAAATAATGATAATAACAGTGATTTAAATACGTGTGTATGTAGGTTTTGGAAATTAAAATATATTTTCACCAAAGAATATTAATGCATTTTGTGAAGTTGATAATTATTGTTTGACTACTATAAAAAAGCAACTAACGAATTATAAATGTGTATTACCATCAATTTACCATTTCAGTAAAAACTTTCGTCTCAATAAAGACGCATTCAAATAAATATTGCAGGTGGTGGAAAGTCGGCTTCAGTATAATGCGCCAGCCATATTTATTTTCAAAGCGCAGCGCAGTGCAGAAGGGTGATCTACGCAAAATTACTGTGTTATTAATGAATTATAAGTTTCCGCAAGATTTCGTTTGCATTTTAGTGATCTATCGCCAAAAAAAAAAGAAACGTAAAATTCCGGTGCCGGGTACATTGTTATTGAAATTTTCCCCTGTTTTTGTATACAATTTGCTTTTATGTAGTTCAAAATAATTCTATGAAAAACAGAAAAAAGGACAAGGTAAAGGTTTCTTTCACGCAAAATTAAGACTATTATTTTTATTTTCAGCCTCTAATTAAATTTACGCTTGTTTACTTAAAGTAAAAGGATTGCTATTATCCCTTAAAAACTTTCTCTCGGTTATTAGATTCCTTTGCTCTTCTTCCTCCACTAATATAGCTGCTATCGCAATAGAACCCATTATTTTATTATTTAAATAAATAGTTTGTAGTAAAATAAACTAACGATGTATTTGCTTTTATCAAAAAGATAAGAAACGTCAGAAAATCCCGCTCAATTTAGAAAGGTAGGCGCATACGTGAATTCAGAACTTTAATATTGTAATTGGTATAGTTTAATGTCAAAATAATGTTTCGCCTTGGTTAAAATCTGTATTCGCTTGGGACTCGCCCATTCCTGTCGGCCATAGTGTGAATTTCCTTTGTTTTTGACATTACACTGTACCTTTCTAAATAAAAAAAGTAGTTTCTGAATTCGCCGCTGCACCTACCTGTCTTGAATTTCGCATCAGTACTTGGCAACACTGATTCGAACACAGTTCACATATTTGGCCACACTGAACTTCGAACCGTCGGGGTTGCTGATGCCATTTTCGATGAGTTCGGCGCCGTGGCTTTCGGCATTTCGGTACCGCCGACGGCGTTGGTGATACACACAGTAGTGTTAGATACAGGGTTTGAATTGCTGACTAGCAAGTAGTCAAAGCAACATAAATACGACTGTGCATTCTAGTCGCATGGTCGTTTAGCAGAAATAACAACTAGCTCATTCGGTTGCTAGTCGTTTTTTTCTTTTTGGCAACTTGACTAGACTACGACTAGCAAAAGTAAACAACTTGACTAGAAAATGAGATAGTCGTTGGCCAACAAACAGCTTGTAACTGTGGCAGCAAATGCGACGGCGCGCAACTTGTAGTTTTTAGTCGCAGTTATTTTCTCAATAAACAACTATGAAAATGTGTATACATATACCCGGATACCGGTCAAAATATGATTGCCCAAAAACATTAAAATTACCCTACAATATGGGTATCAAACGAAAGGGAATGGCCCCAGGATTCATTTGAACTTCGATATATTTCGATAAATTTATCGATAACTGAGTTATCGGTCAAAATATGATTGCCCAAAAACATTAAAATTACCCTACAATATGGGTATCAAACGAAAGGGAATGGCCCCAGGATTCATTTGAACTTCGATATATTTCGATAAATTTATCGATAACTGAGTTATCGGTCAAAATATGATTGCCCAAAAACATTAATATTACCCTACAATATGGGTATCAAACGAAAGGGAATGGCCCCAGGATTCATTTGAACGTCGATATATTTCGATAAATTTATCGATAACTGAGTTATCGGTCAAAATGCGATTGCACAAAAACCTTAATATTACCTTACAATATGGGTATCAAACGAAAGGGGGAGGCCCCAGGTTTCATTTGAACGTCGATATATTTCGGTAAATTTATCGATAACTGAGTTATCGGTCAAAATGCGATTGCACAAAAACCTTAATATTACCTTACAATATGGGTATCAAACGAAAGGGGGAGGCCCCAGGTTTCATTTGAACGTCGATATATTTCGATAAATTTATCGATAACTGAGTTATCGGTCAACATGCGATTGCCCAAAAACATTAAAATTACCCTACAATATGGGTATCAAACGAAAGGGGGTGGCCCCAGGATTCATTTGAACTTCGATATATTTCGATAAATTTATCGATAACTGAGTTATCGGTCAAAATTCAATTGCACAAAAACCTTAATATTACCTTACAATATGGGTATCAAACGATAGGGAATGGCCCCAGGATTCATTTGAACTTCGATATATTTCGATAAATTTATCGATAACTGAGTTATCGGTCAAAATATGATTGCCAAAAACATTAAAATTACCCTACAATATGGGTATCAAACGAAAGGGAATGGCCCCAGGATTCATTTGAACTTCGATATATTTCGATAAATTTATCGATAACTGAGTTATCGGTCAAAATATGATTGCCCAAAAACATTAATATTACCCTTCAATATGGGCATCAAACGAAAGGGGATGGCCCCAGGTTTCGTTTGGACTTCGACATATTTCGATAAATTTATCGATAACTGAGTCATCGGTCAAAATGCGATTGCACAAAAACCTTAATATTACCTTACAACATGGGTATCAAACGAAAGGAGATGACCCCAGGTTTCATTTGAACTTCTATATATTTCGATAAATTTATCGATAACTGAGTTATCGGTCAAAATGCGATTGCACAAAAACCTTAATATTACCTTACAATATGGGTATCAAAAGTAAGGGGATAGCGATCTCATTTAGCGAAGGCAATTTCTAGATTCCGGGTATTGCTTAACCGCGGAATATTTCTGAGGAATATTCCGTGGTTAACCAATACTCGGATTCTACACCTTTTCCGGTTTAAGTTCAGAAAGTTACAATTGAAGTTCAGAAAATTACAACTGAAGTTCGGAATTTCCAATTGAAGTTCAGAAAATTACAATTGAAGTTCAGAATTTCCAATTGAAGTTCAGAAAATTACAATTGAAGTTCAGAATTTCCAATTGAAGTTCAGAAAGTTACAATTGAAGTTCAGAAAATTACAATTGATGTTCAGAAAGTTACAATTGAAGTTCAGAAAATTACAATTGAAGTTCAGAAAAGTAACTCATACGCCCTGGTATCTCGATTGTAAGAAAATTGTATGGATTTGTTTGAAGATTTAATAAAAATGTAAATTCTCGTATCTTTAACGCCCTTCGGGGTAGATGCATTTTTAATTCTATTAATCGGATATATGTTTTATAGGGCTTGAAACAATCGTCTATATATGCAAAAATTTTGACATTGGTTGCAAGAAAGTGCATCAAGCAATGGGTGTAAATCCAAACCGTATATGAAACAAAAGTTTGCGCATTCACATGGAATAAAACTGATGTTATTACTTTTCATGAACAAAGAAGCTAAATATTTTCGGAATTGCATACATATAAGCAATTAAATTAATTATTTACATAAAATGCATTATTTCGGAATAAAAAAATATGTAAATAACAAGTATGTAAGAACGCGGCTGCATTAGAGATACCATGCCGTAGTCTTTACACGTTTTATGATGCGAAATGAACATACAAATCATCTTTGTCTGAAAACACTATTATGCAATTGAAAAGTTTGAAAAATGCATCTACATATGTACAACGAAGGGCGCTAAAGACACGAGAATTTACATTTTTATTAAATCTTCAAACAAATCCATACAATTTTCCTGCAACCGAGACACTATGTACATAGGGCATATGAGTAACTTTTCTGAACTTCAATTGTAATTTTCTGAACTTCAATAGGAATTTTCTGAACTTCAATTGTAATTTTCTGAAATTCAATTGTAATTTTCTGAAATTCAATTGGAATTTTCTGAACTTTAATTGTAATTTTCTGAACTTCAATTGTAACTTTCTGAACTTCAATTGGAAATTCTGAACTTCATTTGTAACTTTCTGAACTTCAATTGGAAATTCTCAACTTCAATTGTAATTTTCTGAACTTCAATTGTAACTTTCTGAACTTCAATTGGAAATTCCGAACTTCAATTGTAATTTTCTGAACTTCAATTGTAACTTTCTGAACTTAAACTGGAAAAGGTGTAGAAATTGCCATCGCTAAATGAGATCGCCATCCCCTTTCGTTTGATACCCATATTGTAATGTAATATTAAGGTTTTTGTGCAATCGCATTTTGACCGATAACTCAGTTATCGATAAATTTATCGAAATATATCGACGTCCACATAAAACCTGGGGCCATCCCCTTTCGTTTGATACCCATATTGTAGGGTAATATTAAGGTTTTTGTGCAATCGCATTTTGACCGATAACTCAGTTATCGATAAATTTATCGAAATATATCGACGTCCACATAAAACCTGGGCCATCCCCTTTCGTTTGATACCCATATTGTAGGGTAATATTAAGGTTTTTGGGCAATCGCATTTTGACCGATAACTCAGTTATCGATAAATTTATCGAAATATATCGAAGTCCAAATGAAACCTGGGGCCATCCCCTTTCGTTTGATGCCCATATTGAAGGGTAATATTAATGTTTTTGGGCAATCGCATTTTGACCGATAACTCAGTTATCGATAAATTTATCGAAATATATCGAAGTTCAAATGAATCCTGGGGCCATCCCTTTTCGTTTGATACCCATATCGTAAGGTAATATTAAGGTTTTTGTGCAATCGCATTTTGTCCGATAACTCAGTTATCGATAAATTTATCGAAATATATCGAAGTTCAAATGAATCCTGGGGCCATCCCCTTTCGTTTGATACCCATATTGTAAGGTAATATTAAGGTTTTTGTGCAATCGCATTTTGACCGATAACTCAGTTATCGATAAATTTATCGAAATATATCGAAGTTCAAATGTATCCTGGGGCCATCCCCTTTCGTTTGATACCCATATTGTAAGGTAATATTAAGGTTTTTATGCAATCGCATTTTGACCGATAACTCAGTTATCGATAAATTTATCGAAATATATCGAAGTTCAAATGAATCCTGGGGCCATCCCCTTTCGTTTGATGCCCATATTGTAGGGTAATATTAAGGTTTTTGCGCAATCGCATTTTGACCGATAACTCAGTTATCGATAAATTTATCGAAATATATCGAAGTTAAAATGAATCCTGGGGCTAACCCCTTTCGTTTGATACCCATACTGTAAGGTAATATTAAGGTTTTTGTGCAATCGCATGTTGACCGATAACTCAGTTATCGATACATTTATCGAAATATATCGAAGTTCAAATGTATCCTGGGGCCATCCCCTATCGTTTGATACCCATATTGTAAGGTAATATTAAGGTTTTTGTGCAATCGCATTTTGACCGATAACTCAGTTATCGATAAATTTATCGAAATATATCGAAGTTCAAATGTATCCTGGGGCCATCCCCTTTCGTTTGATGCCCATATTGTAGGGTAATATTAAGGTTTTTGCGCAATCGCATTTTGACCGATAACTCAGTTATCGATAAATTCATCAAAATATATCGAAGTTCAAATGAATCCTGGGGCCATCCCCTTTCGTTTGATACCCATATTGTAAGGTAATATTAAGGTTTTTGTGCAATCGCATTTTGACCGATAACTCAGTTATCGATAAATTTATCGAAATATATCGAAGTTCAAATGTATCCTGGGGCCATCCCCTTTCGTTTGATACCCATATTGTAAGGTAATATTAAGGTTTTTATGCAATCGCATTTTGACCGATAACTCAGTTATCGATAAATTTATCGAAATATATCGAAGTTCAAATGAATCCTGGGGCCATCCCCTTTCGTTTGATGCCCATATTGTAGGGTAATATTAAGGTTTTTGCGCAATCGCATTTTGACCGATAACTCAGTTATCGATAAATTTATCGAAATATATCGAAGTTAAAATGAATCCTGGGGCTAACCCCTTTCGTTTGATACCCATACTGTAAGGTAATATTAAGGTTTTTGTGCAATCGCATGTTGACCGATAACTCAGTTATCGATACATTTATCGAAATATATCGAAGTTCAAATGTATCCTGGGGCCATCCCCTATCGTTTGATACCCATATTGTAAGGTAATATTAAGGTTTTTGTGCAATCGCATTTTGACCGATAACTCAGTTATCGATAAATTTATCGAAATATATCGAAGTTCAAATGTATCCTGGGGCCATCCCCTTTCGTTTGATGCCCATATTGTAGGGTAATATTAAGGTTTTTGCGCAATCGCATTTTGACTGATAACTCAGTTATCGATAAATTCATCGAAATATATCGAAGTTCAAATGAATCCTGGGGCCATCCCCTTTCGTTTGATACCCATATTGTAAGGTAATATTAAGGTTTTTGTGCAATCGCATTTTGACCGATAACTCAGTTATCGATAAATTTATCGAAATATATCGACGTTCAAATGAAACCTGGGGCTTCCCCCTTTCGTTTGATACCCATATTGTAGTGTAATTTTAATGTTTTTGGGCAATCATATTTTGACCGGTATCCGGGTATATGTATACACATTTTCATAGTTGTTTATTGAGAAAATAACTGCGACTAAAAACTACAAGTTGCGCGCCGTCGCATTTGCTGCCATCCCCTTTCGTTTGATGCCCATATTGTAGGGTAATATTAAGGTTTTTGCGCAATCGCATTTTGACCGATAACTCAGTTATCGATAAATTCATCGAAATATATCGAAGTTCAAATGAATCCTGGGGCCATCCCCTTTCGTTTGATACCCATATTGTAAGGTAATATTAAGGTTTTTGTGCAATCGCATTTTGACCGATAACTCAGTTATCGATAAATTTATCGAAATATATCGACGTCCACATAAAACCTGGGCCATCCCCTTTCGTTTGATACCCATATTGTAGGGTAATATTAAGGTTTTTGGGCAATCGCATTTTGACCGATAACTCAGTTATCGATAAATTTATCGAAATATATCGAAGTCCAAATGAAACCTGGGGCCATCCCCTTTCGTTTGATGCCCATATTGAAGGGTAATATTAATGTTTTTGGGCAATCGCATTTTGACCGATAACTCAGTTATCGATAAATTTATCGAAATATATCGAAGTTCAAATGAATCCTGGGGCCATCCCCTTTCGTTTGATACCCATATTGTAAGGTAATATTAAGGTTTTTGTGCAATCGCATTTTGACCGATAACTCAGTTATCGATAAATTTATCGAAATATATCGAAGTTCAAATGTATCCTGGGGCCATCCCCTTTCGTTTGATACCCATATTGTAAGGTAATATTAAGGTTTTTATGCAATCGCATTTTGACCGATAACTCAGTTATCGATAAATTTATCGAAATATATCGAAGTTCAAATGAATCCTGGGGCCATCCCCTTTCGTTTGATGCCCATATTGTAGGGTAATATTAAGGTTTTTGCGCAATCGCATTTTGACCGATAACTCAGTTATCGATAAATTTATCGAAATATATCGAAGTTAAAATGAATCCTGGGGCTAACCCCTTTCGTTTGATACCCATACTGTAAGGTAATATTAAGGTTTTTGTGCAATCGCATGTTGACCGATAACTCAGTTATCGATACATTTATCGAAATATATCGAAGTTCAAATGTATCCTGGGGCCATCCCCTATCGTTTGATACCCATATTGTAAGGTAATATTAAGGTTTTTGTGCAATCGCATTTTGACCGATAACTCAGTTATCGATAAATTTATCGAAATATATCGAAGTTCAAATGTATCCTGGGGCCATCCCCTTTCGTTTGATGCCCATATTGTAGGGTAATATTAAGGTTTTTGCGCAATCGCATTTTGACCGATAACTCAGTTATCGATAAATTCATCGAAATATATCGAAGTTCAAATGAATCCTGGGGCCATCCCCTTTCGTTTGATACCCATATTGTAAGGTAATATTAAGGTTTTTGTGCAATCGCATTTTGACCGATAACTCAGTTATCGATAAATTTATCGAAATATATCGAAGTTCAAATGTAGCCTGGGGCCATCCCCTTTCGTTTGATACCCATATTGTAAGGTAATATTAAGGTTTTTATGCAATCGCATTTTGACCGATAACTCAGTTATCGATAAATTTATCGAAATATATCGAAGTTCAAATGAATCCTGGGGCCATCCCCTTTCGTTTGATGCCCATATTGTAGGGTAATATTAAGGTTTTTGCGCAATCGCATTTTGACCGATAACTCAGTTATCGATAAATTTATCGAAATATATCGAAGTTAAAATGAATCCTGGGGCTAACCCCTTTCGTTTGATACCCATACTGTAAGGTAATATTAAGGTTTTTGTGCAATCGCATGTTGACCGATAACTCAGTTATCGATACATTTATCGAAATATATCGAAGTTCAAATGTATCCTGGGGCCATCCCCTATCGTTTGATACCCATATTGTAAGGTAATATTAAGGTTTTTGTGCAATCGCATTTTGACCGATAACTCAGTTATCGATAAATTTATCGAAATATATCGAAGTTCAAATGTATCCTGGGGCCATCCCCTTTCGTTTGATGCCCATATTGTAGGGTAATATTAAGGTTTTTGCGCAATCGCATTTTGACCGATAACTCAGTTATCGATAAATTCATCGAAATATATCGAAGTTCAAATGAATCCTGGGGCCATCCCCTTTCGTTTGATACCCATATTGTAAGGTAATATTAAGGTTTTTGTGCAATCGCATTTTGACCGATAACTCAGTTATCGATAAATTTATCGAAATATATCGACGTTCAAATGAAACCTGGGGCTTCCCCCTTTCGTTTGATACCCATATTGTAGTGTAATTTTAATGTTTTTGGGCAATCATATTTTGACCGGTATCCGGGTATATGTATACACATTTTCATAGTTGTTTATTGAGAAAATAACTGCGACTAAAAACTACAAGTTGCGCGCCGTCGCATTTGCTGCCATCCCCTTTCGTTTGATGCCCATATTGTAGGGTAATATTAAGGCACTCTGCACACGAAGCGTACTGCTTTAGACGCGTATTAGATACTACAGACGAAAGATGTACGCTTTGATGTCGCGCACGTATATTTCAATTGAGGGCTGCACACGAGTCGTCAGCTTCATGCATTCGTCAAAGTATGCTGGCTACATGTCGCTTGGCGTAAAGCAGTGCTGGTAGCTAGGCGTACTACGCTTAGATAACAGGAAGAAGAAGATGTTTGTTTACATTTTTCCACTTGGTGGAATTTATGAAAGCAGTAAATTTGTGTAAAAAATCGGAAAAAATGGGTGTATAATCAAAGAAAATGGAAGATTTCGTTAAATTTTTCATCTTTTCTATTTAAAGCTTCGAAATTTAAAGCAAATACCGTATTATTAATTTGTTTGTTTGTTTTGTGCAGCGAAGTTTCATGTCGCTTCATGTGCATATCTTGAGGCGTAGAGAAATCGACGCTACATGAAATGTCTCGTACGCGTCTATGACGATACGCCTCGTGTGCAGAGTGCCTAAGGTTTTTGCGCAATCGCATTTTGACCGATAACTCAGTTATCGATAAATTCATCGAAATATATCGAACTTCAAATGAATCCTGGGGCCATCCCCTTTCGTTTGATACCCATATTGTAAGGTAATATTAAGGTTTTTGTGCAATCGCATTTTGACCGATAACTCAGTTATCGATAAATTTATCGAAATATATCGACGTTCAAATGAAACCTGGGGCCTCCCTCTTTCGTTTGATACCCATATTGTAGTGTAATTTTAATGTTTTTGGGCAATCATATTTTGACCGGTATCCGGGTATATGTATACACATTTTCATAGTTGTTTATTGAGAAAATAACTGCGACCATGGTTCAATTATAGAAGGTTTTTGCAGTACGATATACGTACATACATACATACACACTCCATGTAAATTGTTTGTGTATTCTGTGATGCTTCTGTCAAAATCATAGCCCGCCATTGTAGAAATCATATTGCGTCAATATCAAAATTGACATAAGTTTGACATAAGCATCACAATATGAATAAAAAAAATAGAAAAAAGTTTGCAATCAGCTGTTTAGTAGGTTAACCTTCTATAAATTAGCCTTGACTGCGACTAAAAACTACAAGTTGCGCGCCGTCGCATTTGCTGCCACAGTTACAAGCTGTTTGTTGGCCAACGACTATCTCATTTTCTAGTCAAGTTGTTTACTTTTGCTAGTCGTAGTCTAGTCAAGTTGCCAAAAAGAAAAAAACGACTAGCAACCGAATGAGCTAGTTGTTATTTCTGCTAAACGACCATGCGACTAGAATGCACAGTCGTATTTATGTTGCTTTGACTACTTGCTAGTCAGCAATTCAAACCCTGATATAAATTATTTGTCGAGTTATAGGATCAGAAATCTCGTATATTCCTGCTTCTAAAAAGAGGCAGTACCACGCCAATTTTCCAAAATTTTCCTGTTTTTTGTTTTATGTATATAGCTGGACTTCTACCACAAAATTTCAATGATATATCTTTGTAATTTACAGAGATATCGCTTAAAATGTTTCTATTAGGCCACTTCATAATACACATATATAAAAGTGGGCATGACCGTTAACCGATTTTGGCAATTTTTCGTCCAAACATATGCTTAGGAAAGTAGATCACGCGTACCAAATTTGATCGATATATCTGCTACGGTTTCTGATTTATGACATATAAAACTTTCAATATTTGACCCTTAATAAGAGCGCGTGGCAACGCCCATTTTCCAAAATTTCACCAAATTTCTTCATAAAGGCCTGAGCTCAATACGTGGGTGAAATTTTGTCACTCCAGCTCTATTAGTGTCTGAGATACCAAATATCCGATTTTTTCTATATAGGAAAAGTGGGCGTGGTCATGGACCGATTTCGCCCAACCGTCCCAGTCTCGATACCAACTTGCATTTCAAATTTCATCAAAATATCTCAATTTTTGCGCGAGTTAGAGTGTTTACAGACGGACGGACGGACGGACATGGCTGAATCGATTTATTTTTTCACGCTGATCATTTTGATATATATAAGTCTATATCTATCTCGATTATTTCATATTGTTACAATCCACCGTTATGTACTCTGTGTACTGGTACAGCTGAGTATAATACAATTCAGCTAATATCCACAGCATACTTTTAGGGAAATGTCTCCACACTGCTTGTTTATAAACATAATCAGTAGTTGTTGACAAACATTGGCAATGTATTTCCACGAATACTCATATTCATATTCATGTATTTACACAAATATTTGTGCATGTACCATCTTTTATAAAATTATATTTTATTTATTTATTTATTTATTCATTCAAGTCATATGCATCAAGTCGATACTTACAGACTAATAGCATGTTCATGGTGAGCCTGCGTTTTGCGTTTCGGAGGCATTTTTGCGTTTAGTCCAAAACGCAACATTAAATGTTACATTTCTCCATACAAATGCCACCACCAAAATGCAACTTAACGCAACTATTTTTTGCGTTTTGAATGCTAACGCAGAAAGCAACCCTGAAATCTTCGAAAAAATTTGCCATTCGAATGGAAAATAGTGGCAACACTCTAGCAATACAAGAACGAAATACCTACAAGATTACGCATATAGAGCAGCATGAGCATGGGCACACGAGCTCCATGATGACGTCACTCTACATGTAATGAACGAAAGTAAACAAAACAGAGATCAAAATTAATACCAAAGCGGTTGGTACGTTTGGTTTGCAAAATTAGTGTATTATATTATTACATATTTTGCAAATTCTTGTTCTATTTTTTAATTGGACAAAACAAAAAAATAAACATCAACACCTGATTGCGTAATCTGGGATATTAGCTCCGTTTGTTTCGAACTTCTCAAATGCGCATTTACAAAACGCGGCAGCATGAACACTTCGAAAAGCCATCTTCGAAAATGCAAAATGTTGCGTTTCAAATCCAGCATGAACATAGTATAACAGCAAAGAAATTTTGTATTTAATTAAATAAGAAAAACAAGCTTAAACTTAAAACTAGAATATTGATAGATTTCTATCACGATCCGGTGTAACAGCAGCCAATATGATTTCTATCACGATACGGTGTAAGAGCGCCCAATATTTCTAAAATGGCGGGCCGTGACGCTTGATGATTTCTAAAATAGCGGGCTATGATTTTGACAGAAGCATCACAGAATACACAAACAAACAATGTGATGCTTATGTCAAACTTATGTCAATTTGATTTCTAAAATGGCGGGCTATGATTTTGACAGAAGCATCACAGAATACACTGCGCTGCGTAAAGACCTTTGCGGGACATTAAAACTTATCTGTGATAGCAGAACAGGACAATCGATAACACCATTCAAAATATTAAAAACGAACGTAAGCGATAGCACAGATCTCCTCTATTCCAGTGATTTTAGGTCTATTAAAAGTAGACGTGACTTATAAGACGGCAGGGGCTGCGTGAAATTCAGAGAACGTAAGCAGAATTTAATAAATACTTTTTGAACTCTTTCAATTCTATTAATTAAGTTAATATGATATGGCCTCCACATAAAAACAGCGTATTCTAAATTAGAACGCACAAAAGACGTATATAAAAGTTTATGAGTATAGGGATCAGAAAACTTCAAGCACTGTCGCCTAAGAAAACCTAGCGCCGAATAGGATTTGGAAATAATATGATTGACATGCCAATTAAAAGAAAAATTTGAGCTAAATATGACACCAAGGTCCTTGATTTCATCAACTTTTTTAAGTGCATTTCGATTAATCTTATACGAATTTGGGAAAGTGTTCCTACTTTTAGAAAACGATACGTGATGACATTTATTAATATTTAACAATAGACGCGAGCTTTGGCACCACTTAAATAAGTTGTCAACGTCTGATTGGAGTAGATTTACATCCTCTGAGCATCTAACCGCCGAGAAAATCTTAAGATCATCAGCATAAAGCAAAAATTTAGAATTAGAAATTTGTTCACTAACATCATTTATGAAAAGTAGGAAGAGTAGGGGTCCAAGTATACTCCCTTGAGGAACACCAGAGGACGCCATAAAGCAATTTGAGTTGTAACCATTGCAAGATAAACACACCGTCTCATAAATAAATACGATTTTATCCACTTAAGAAACACTGAGTGAAAACCCAAAGCAGCTACCTTACTGAGGAGTAAGCTATGCGATACTTTATCGAATGCCTTGGAAAAATCAGTGTAAATGCAGTCAACTTGAAAACCTTTTGAAAGAGCTGAGAGGCAATACTGACTAAAAACAGTCAGATTGGTTGTTGTAGACCGAATTGGGACAAAGCCATGCTGATTAGGCGAAATTAAGCATTTAGTTGCAAAATAAATTTTATCTTTACATTATTTTTATTTCCACTTTTGTGGATTGGAGTAATGGTGGTGAGTTTCCACTCATCACAAAAGACACCAGAAGCCAAGGAAAGATTAAAAATAATTTTAAGCGGAAATATAAGCGCAGAGCATTTCTTTAAAAAGTCAGCACAAATCCCGTCATTATCTGATTTCGTAGAAGATTTTAGCTTTAACAGGGCAGCGGAAATATCGTCGGAGGTAAGTTGTAGGCTGCCGAAATTAAGTGACGTATTACTAATAGCATTAGTATTAGATAGGGACACGATATCGAATCAAAAGCATCGATCTGGTACTCATTTAAAATATCGGTTAAAAAGAATCGCGAACCCGATAATATCGAAACTAAACTACTCGATACTCAAAGTATCGGTATCGAAAGCGGTAATTTTCTAGAAGGTGCAACCTTAAAATTTCCTCTAAAATAGTTAAAAGAGGTACCTACCAATCGACGCGTTCTGACGTCTATATTATGAATTCGAAAGCGGAGATGAAAGATTTTTCCACATTTAAAAGATAGTACCTGGATGACCGAGCTTATCTCGGGCTGCCATTTTTTCGCAGGTCCTCGCAAGCGAAATAAAAAGTTAACATAAAAAAAATTAGTGGTAAAATTAAACTTTTCAGAAGTTTGCGACCGAGACCCCTTGTATACAAAATATCATGAAAATTGTTGAAGCCATTTGTGAGATCCAGAACTAAAGTAGATCCGACTCGCTTGGCCGTTATACCTCTACCTCTTCATGTCCTTCTCCCTCTACTTTTCTTTTTCCTTTCTCTTTATCTTTCATCTCCGTTTCCTTTTCTTTTCCTTTTCCCTTTCCTTTCCCTGTCGCTCTCCCTAACCCCTCCTTTTCTCTCACTCCCCTATTCGTTCTCCCTTCCCCTCTCCCAATCTCTCTCTCACCCTTGCCCTCTCCCATTCTATATTGGTTTCCTCTTCCTTTCCCATTCCCATTCCATTCCATTCGACTTTCTTTTTCCTTTTCATGTTCCCTTTACTTAGGGAACCAGGTTGAGCATTACATCGAAGAGATCTCTATATTGAAGCCAAGATTCCTAATTTTCGGAGTCATCTATGTTCAAGTCCCCATTAAGACCTTTAATTTGATACCAATATCGCTCAAAACATTCGAGGGTCATTCGGGTCCACGTTTTGACCCATATCTCGGGACCCGGCCTAGGCACCACAATTAAAATAGTTCTATGTTAAAGTCCTCATCAAGAACTTTCATTTGATACCCATATCGCTCAGAGACATTCGAGGCTCATCCGGGTCCACGTTTTGACCCATATCTCGGGACCCGGCCTAGGCATCACAATTAAAAGAGTTCTATATTGAAGTTCTCATCAAGAACTTTCATTTGATACCCATACCGCTCAGAGACATTCGAGGGTCATCCGGATCCATCCCATATCTCGGGACCCGGCCTAGGAAGCACAATTAAAAGAGTTCTATGTTGAAGTCCTCATCAAGACCTTTCATTTGATACCCATATCGCTCAGAGACATTCGAGGGTCATCCGTGTCCACGTTTTGACCCATATCTCGGGACCCGGGATAAAAGTTGGTAAAAAAATTATATTTTTCGAGAGTTCACCTCCGAAGCTCCCTGCGTACCAAATTTCATGAAAATCGTTGGAGCCGTTTTCGAGATCCTGAATATATATATATATATATATATATATATATATATATATATATATATATATATATATAAAAGAATTGCTCGTTTAAAGGTATTAGATTTATTGAAAGGGTTTAAAGTTGCACCATCTTCTAGAAAGTTACCAAAAACGCAAGAAAACTGCATACTGAGGCATACGCATATCGCTGTATTAGTGCTAATTCCATAGCATAGTATGCCATGGCTGGTTCCAAAATTTTTATTTTGACATACATAAATCCTTTTCCAACTCATAAGAATAGTTCAAGCTGATTAAAAAAATTATACAAGTTTATTAAGTTCTTGAAAACATTTTTTACAAACCAGGTGTATTTAATGCAATCACAGTTGTAAAAAGATCTTTGCAAAATATTTAGTATTTTAAAAAATAATTATCTTAAATAACATTAACAATTCATTGAGATTATATGTATCCATCATTGAATTTTTTTTGGAAATTTCAATTTAAATTATCGAAACAAAAAAATGATGAGACTCAAGTGGCAGAATAGCTGTGCATTCCATGTTATAAAGAGAAGCCATTGCTCAGTATGATTTTTCTACCGGACTTCTTTCCCCTTACGGCCAAAGCAGAAGCTTACAAGAGGCAAATTTAAAATTTGTATTTACATATATTTTATATTTTAAAAATAATTTATTTTATAGTTGTCAAATTCAAACAATTGCCAGAAAGAAGTGCCGAATGTCAAAACACCTATCGTAATACAAGCTGGCTCATTGGTTTTTAACCGCCTAGATGGTATTTCGTTGGTTTTTTTCCAACATAGCTTACTCCCTTGCACCAACACAAAACTGTATTTGACCAACTCTTCCAAACAAAAAACCTTGTAGAATACTAGGAAAAAACGTAGTGTCATAGGGGCATTAATGGAAAACAGACCCTTTTTTGTTTACGTGTTTTTAGTAAAATGAGAAAGAAAAAAATATTGACGATTCCTTCGCTAAAATGACGATTTTTTATTTGCAAACGTCAAATTATCGTATGAAAATGAAAAATATATAATCCTATATCTCCAGTTATCATTATTTCTATCGCATGGTAATTACAAATTCTAAGCAAGTTTCGGTGGTAAGTGTGCGCCTCGTTTAATGTGAGATTTGGGTAACTTCATACAAAAAACCTTACGAAGTAGCCCAAACCTGCAATTATTTCAGCACGTGGATCAGACCTATTTTTCGATATGTACCAGTGATTTAACCCTTAAATGCATGAGGTCAGCCCCCAATATTGACACGTGACGCCCCCTACGTAAAATTACCTACTAAACACGAAATAGACACTAATTTTTCGATTAAATGCGCGGTTTTCCAGGAAAAGCTGAATTTTGGTGTTTTTCTAATTGTACCATATATGGTACACTATGCATTGAGACCAATATTATTTTTGTAGGCAAATTTCTGTTAGTTAATTAAAATGAGATGGCTTCCCTGCAAAACTTATATGGATATGCCAAATGACGTTGACTAACACCACCAGCTCCGTCATTCACCTTGTGTAAAACATCGTTTGGCCTCGAACGGCTCGAAAGGACCTCTCCGATGTTTCATGAAAGGTGACCCCCTTTCGTGTGATTTCTTCAACTTGATGCTGGAAAAGATAATTCGAGCTGCAGAACTTAAACACATGGAAGCATCTTGTATTACAAGAGTGTGCAACTGCGTGTGTACGTCGATGATATTGACATCATGGGCACTAACACTCGTGCTGTTCGTTCTGTCTTCTCCAAGCTGGACAAAGAGGCTATGAAAATCTCAACAGCAAAATTGACAAGGGATGACGGAAAATCGTTCTAAATATAAATCTAAGAAAATGAAAGTGGCGTAGCTAGAGAATTTTTCGGGGGGGAGGGGGAGGGCGGTCACAGCCAATGTAAAAAATTTACCAAAATTAAAATTACCAAAAAAAAAACTACAATTTTTTTTACAAATGATAAAAATCGCTAGCTTAGAATGCAAATTGTGTAAGTCCTTTTTTAAAACTTTGTAGGAGAGACAAAAAACAAAAAACAAAAAAAAATTCGAAATGAAAAAAAATTACTGTTAATATAAATATTTTGGACTTACACAATTTTTTTTGCTTTTTGGACTTACACAATTTGCGTATCACTGAATAACAATGAGTAGAAGTATGACAAGTATCTCAGACTTGTTTAGCGCGGTGCGTATTTGATTTTTCTAGCGTTCTACATAAAAATACACTTTTTCATAAAAGTGGACTTACACAGTTTGCACTCTAAGCTAGCGAAATGTAATTTTTTCAGACTATAATTTAACATTTTAGTACACAAATATCGCTTATAATACATATATCAAACTCTTAAGGCCCTTGGCCACTTAAATTCTGGAATGTTAAAAAGTGTATACATATGTATGTGTGAGTGTCGGGTGATTGACGCAAATATCTAAAAGATTTGATTCTCATCAACGCGAGCCCGAACAAGAACGTGTAGCACGACGACTGCCGATTGCACTAACACACACAAAAAAACTCACACATACACACTGCTTGACATGCCAGATTGTCAGTTGCCAAGGGCCTTTAACTATACTTCCAAAGTAAGTCTCATATTCTCTTCTGGAAATCTACGCGCATAGGTAGATTTTCAAGTTTTATGCGCCCAAAATTGAATTTTGTAAAATTGTTACAATTACAGAAAAAAACATACCCACATATTGGAAATAGAATGGGGAACAATAATTCATCGCTTTTTTCCCGACCCCATACTCTGCACTTGCCCCAGATGGTCGTAACTTAGCATATCTGAAGTTAATTTTTTTGTTTTTTTCTTACAAATTTTTAAGTGCTAGTTTCAACTTGAATATTTATTATTTAAAGCATTTCATTTAAGTAATCGTGATGAATCCTAAAGGTTCAAGTAATTATTAACACTTTTCAATAATATCCTTGGTTTCCAATAATTCTAAGTTTATAGTTTTAAGCTTTTAAAGGGATATTTAAAAAAAAATTATCACTCTTTTTCGTGTTAAAAATTGGTTTTGTTATGTTGCTCTGTCAGACTCAGTCAGATTAACCCTCGGACATGATATCTAGTACAATTAGTAGTTAGCCGACAAAAAATTACGTCGCACAAAGCCGCACTTCACTACTAGATACAGGGTTTTTCATATGTACCTACAATAATTTTCTTTTTGTAGTTTATATTAGATTTTAATGTTTATACTATTTCTAACGCATATCTTGGTTAATGTAGGTGATGCTCGAAAGTAACCCAGATATTTAGCACCGATTATTGTTAACTTTTTAGACAGTATTTTTAGTATTTTCAATTTTTCAAAGTCAAAGAAGTACTTATCATAAAGAGGGCTAAGAATTATAAACCTACATTTTTTTAGAAGATTTTTCAGTATGCAATTTTGCAGCTCATTCAATTGTAATATAATAATATGCAACTTTGAACTATTTGAAAAATTTCATTGGCTTTTCGGAAATTTTAATTGGAACGGTCTCACGTACATATAAGGCAAACACCCTACAGAAAAAAATTTCTAAAATCGACGGAATTTTTTACAGCATTGAGAACTGAACTTTTCACACTAAAATTGGTTGGCTACATAACAGTACACTTAGAAATCTCCTCAAAATCTTCTATAAATTCTGGCCTCGCTTTTAAATTTTTAATCCACTTTTAGAAATTTCTACGATTTTTCGGATTTTTTCCATAAGCTTAGAAATCCTGCTTAAGGCGATTTTTATTGAAAAATTGTTTACAACGAAAACAAGAGAGTCAAATTTTCGACAGAACTCTTTGAAATAAATTTAAAAACTCTGGCGTATGATTTTTTTTTTTGAGTCACTGTATATATTTTTCAATAAAATCGACTTTTAACTAGAGCCATAGATACCCGGGTATCGAGCAATTCGATCTGATCGTTTTTGTTTGAAGCCCGTTTGTTGTTCAAATGCCCGTACAAACATTCGAGCATTCGAGCTTACAAAAAAAAAAATGTGTATCGGAAAAACAAAAATAAAAAAAACTACATATAAAAAAAAAAATAATAATAAACAAAAGAAAAAAACAAACTTCAAAATACCCGAATTGTTCAAATGCCCGTACAAACATACGGGTAATAAACAAACAAAAAACTCTTCGAGCATTTGAACAACAACTGTTCGGGCTACTCGAAAATGTTAAAAAAAAAAACGAGAGCTCTACTTTTAACACAAATTATTAAAATTTTGCATTAAACAAGCAATTTGGAATAGATGTACACAATAAAATATTTCTACCTATGTGCTACGGTTATAAATAATAATTTTGTTATATAATTTAGTTTTTTAATATTCCATTTTGAGACATTAAGTAAAATCTGAAGTTCAGATACTCTTATACATTGCATATTTATTCCCATTGTAGTTTATACCATGGTATAAAAATTCAGAAGGTAATTTCACTTTAAACTTTTTGACGGCTATTGAATTTTTCTGAAGTATCTTTTTTGTAAACATCATGAGTGAGGCTGCCATATTGTAAAAATATAAAAATAGAGATTTTTTAAGAAAATTTTGGTAAGTTTAGTTTTAGTTGAAGAAAGCTCAGAAATTATCAAAGAAAGTCATATATTATTATAAGGGATGTAAAAAGTGAGAAGTATTTGGCTCGAATATGTAGCGTTTGTTGAGCCGTAGGGAAGTGCAGGAACCGTAGGAATTTTACCACAAAAGAGGGAATATAAGTACAAAGAATGTAAATTGTGGTAAAATTCCTGCGGTTCTTGCACTTTCCTACGGCTCAACAAACGCTAGAATTATAAGTAATACTTCGTGAAAAAGCGCTAAATTTCGAATTACCAATTTCGAAAAATTACTATTCTCATTGATTTTTTCCTGAAAAAGAAATCTATGCTAATAAAGTCAAAGATGGTTTTATGGTCCAAACGAATCTTTCGGGTGGGGGGGGGTTTGTCCCCGAACCCCCCTACGCCACTGGGTTTAACCCCAAAACCCCCCCTTGAGTGCGCCAATGTTACATAATAACAATAAGTGATAAGTTTATTCAAGGCTGTTTAATAAATTGTCAATATTTATTGTCGAATCAGAGGTGGATAATTGCAGAATTGCTTCCAAATGCTGTTTCTTTGGTTTGTTTTGATTAACTTAAGGCTAGAAAAGCATTTTTCGCAAATATATGTGCTTCCGAACATGGATAAGTATTTTAAAATTTCATTTCTTATGAGTGGATACTTGTCTTATTTTATTTCTGTCATATATGTAACTTAGCTTAATTATTAATTTACATACGTACCTATAATTAATTAGCATAGACTGTGACTCGCAATAATATTTCAGCAAAAAAAGCTCTAATTCCTATTTTTCTTATTAAAATCTACTTTTATTTTTCTTCAAATAATTTGAAATACACTTTTGCCACACATTTTTCAATATTAACTAGAAATTTTGTTCAGTTTTTTCATTTGCCTACAAATCGCACCCGTAATCAAAAAATTGCACAACTCGAAATTTTTTGAATCCATAAATAACGTATTTAGGAACTGCTAAATGTTAGTCTCCTCCCAGCAAAAGTCTTCTTCCTTACCCAAGGTTTTACTTCAAAGCTTCGCTTGTAATGAAAAAGGTTTTCTTGCATTTCTTCCATTTATTTTATATTTATTTGGGTTTTGAGTTACGTCGCTTTTCAATTAATGAATTCAATTTTTTCAAAAAAATTTTATTTTCAATTTGTTGGTGTAATTTTCAATTTCATATGGGAAGGGCGACGCCAACGTAGCTAACGTAGCTTCGCCCTTCCCATATGAAACTCAATCACATTCATTTGAAATTTTTTAGACCTGAGGGCATATGGGAGGGGAAGAAAATTTTATTTTTATATTCAAAGGGCGAATTTGTATCTGTGCCTATGTCTGGGGGGAAAAACAAAAACAAATGAGATTCAAGGGCATAGGCATGAGCATCTATGACCTAAAACATAATTTTATAAAAGTTACAACAATCACACAAACATCCAACCACCACTACTCCATATCAATAGCCATTTAATAGTCACATTTGCAGCCACACATAAATATTCGCCTAATACACAATTACCAATTACAACAACCACACAGTAATCCATCGAATCCGTCAATACACAATTACAATAATTACAGCAACAACGCAATCCAGTTAACATCAGGACTCGGCTAATACAAAAATAACACCAACTGCAAAAACGTACAGAGAAATTCACATCCAACCATAAGACATATCTACATACATGCAACAACAGAATTTTCTTGGCCAACTATCTACAGCTGGGCTGCGCATAGAATTAACATAAATCCATTCCAGTGGCTAAACAGCTGAGTGGGTTCAGTGGTCTGGAGCATCATGCATACATACATATATAACACTGACATACTTATTATTGGAACATCTGGTTATTGGCACATAAGATTTGGAGGAACGATTGGAAACAAAGAAAAAGCGAAAACTATAACGAGTCAACTACGGGGGATTCCACGGAAGAGCGCAGCGAGCAGATTTTGTTATTATATTTAAATTTTTAGTTTTAATAACATTCCTTCTTTTTTTTTTGCTTACCATTTTTTTTCTTTGTATATTACATATCTTCTCTTGGCATATCATTCAGATTCGGTACGAATAGTTTTTTTTGCAGCACAAATATTCCTTCTTTTACAAATACCATAGTTAACTCTTCTTCTATTTTTCTTTACCCTATATTTTTTTCTTTTTTTTGCCTTATTTCGTTCTTCTTTACTCCGCTTTTTGTTCGCATCACCACTAATTTCTTTCTTTATGCACACGTCTTCCAGGTGTTCATGAATTTTGTTTTTGTTAACAGCTTTTTTTGTTTCGCTTTTGATCTATGCATTCGTTATGAAAAAGCCCGATCCTCCATTAAGTTTTTATTGAATATTTAGTAATTTTAATTTGCAGTATAATCCCAAGGCGCCCAAAGTTGTATATATATATATTTTTTTATTCACAATTTTCTGTAGTTTTAAGTCAATCGATTTATTATATTTTTTTGTTTGCGCTTAATTGGTGGTGACTCGCTCGTCGTACCCAAACACGAGCGAGTGATCAGACAATTGACTGAAGTTAGGAATAGACCTCTGCACAATACCATTTGCCTCTTCTATATTTTCGAATACTCCATGCATTGTACAATTAGTCACAGCACAATTTCAATGCAGATACGAATATAACCCATACTTTTCATTTGGAATACAATTAATATTTCTATTTGCTCTGTTGGAGCGATTAGTGTACACTATTCGCCACGATAGAATAGAACATAATAATAACCATGTTATGAAGTATTCGCAAAACCTTGTTGCTTCTTTGGTTTGTTTGTTTATTTAATGTGCATATGGCATTAAGGTGGGCCAAAAAATAAAAGCCCAACAAACATATGAAATGTTTTTCTTGTTCATTAAGGAAAAAAATTATGTATCATCACTGATATAAAAGGAGAAAGAAATTTGGAGGCATTTGCACGACCTCTAAATTTTAATATATTAAGGAAAAATTTTAGGTATAGATTTCCGTATTATATTCGCATGAAAATCGGGTCGTTCTGCGAATTTCGGGAGAACTCTATTTCCTTCATAAAACCACCTTAATATGCCAAATAAGTTTCCTAACTAATGCCGAAAAAATGAAAAAAATCGTATTGGTTACCGAGTTATTTTAAAATATATAGAACAGTTGGAAATATGTAGATCGTAATAAGCTCTGGTTCGAAATTTTTTTTAGACATATGGTTTCTTGGGCAAAAAAGCCTGAAATTACCCAAATTTTTATAATTGCGATGTGTCCATTAATTTTTTTTTTGGTCCCTACCAATCGACCCGCCCTAGTGTGTATGCATATGCACATACACACACTCACACTAGCAGCGTAATTTTGCTGAACACACCCTGCAAAAAAATGTGCGATTAATACCGAAAGATATTTGTCCCGGATTAATCTCTTTCGAGAACAATCGGTCCACAATTAGTCCCCGATTGTTCCCGTATGGGTATAAATGTAGACTAATTGTAGACCAATTGTTCTCGAACGGGTATAAATGTAGACTAATTGTAGACCAATTGTTCTCTAACGGGTATAAATGTATATTAATCGCTTTCATTCCGAACGAGTACAAATCTAGATTCCTTAAATGTAGAAATTTTACAAAAATATTTTTTTTTTTTTATTTTTTATTTATTTATTTGTTACGGCTTATTTAGCCTAGATCGAGAATACAATTCATATATATATATATATATATAAGATACATTTACATGCCTTCCCGTCATTAGGGACGGGTATTGATGTCCTTCACAAGATATTTCCATTTCCTGCCGTCATAAGGGACGGATTTTTTATCGTTCGCAAGAGAACGTCTCATGTATTTATTCGTCAGAAGGGACGTGAATTCGACGTTCATGATGGAACGTCATTTCTCCATACAGGCTTTAACTCCAATATGCAATGTATTTAAAAAATTGTAGAGCAACCGGTAAAACGAATTGAACACCATTTCTTTTAATAACAATGATGAATAATAATTTTAACAAAATGTTGCCTAAAATATTCTATGAAAAAATCCTTTACATTACGCTCATATAATGCATACTCAAAACTTACAATTTTTTTATTTATTGAGATTTTTTTTCAAAAGTAAAATATTATATAATCTTTATTTAAATATGCATGAACATTTACAATTTTTTAAAGATTGTTATTAAAAATTGCCTTGGCGAACAACTTGGAAAAATCTACATTTGTACCCGTTCGTGCTGGAAGCGATTGATCTACATTTGTACCCGTTGGGGATGAAAGCGATTAATCTACATTTGTACCCGTTCGGGATGAAGCGATTGATCTACATTTGTACCCGTTGGGGATGTAAGCGATTGATCTACATTTGTACCCGTTCGGGATAAAAGCGATTGATCTACATTTGTAGCCGTTGGGGATGAAAGCGATTGATCTACATTTGTACCCGTTCGGTATGTTAGTGATTAATCTACATTGATCCCGGACACGTCCCGGATTAATCGCATTTTTTGCAGGGCAACGTCTGGATGTGTGTTTATTAAAATATGTATGTACATACATACATATATTTCGATTATATTCGAAGTATTCGCAAGTAGTGTACACTATTTGCAGAACCTTTTTAAGGTCATGTAATTGTTGCTACGAATAAGTAATTGTATTGGTTCTGTTTATGGTTATGCTCTACTTGCGTTTATTCTAAAACGACAGAAACAAGTAGGTACTGTAATTGGACGGCCGCGAATATTTTGTTGGCCCTTTCGAATCCATTCGTGCAGCCTTCTAGTTAGGAAGTAGAGCGTAAGCACATAAATTTCAATATAAACGAGTAGGTAGGTACGTAGGTAATAATACTAATATCGTAAATTTGTAAATTCTCTCCCGCAGTAGCAGCAGCGAATGTTGGTACATACCTGCATCGCCGTGGTGAAAAGTTGAGTTTTTTTGTTGTCATTTTTTTTGTTATATACAAAATCATACATAGACATACCTACCTACACTTGAAGATTATTGCTTTTGTAGATATTTTTTTTTATTTAAATTTTTTTGTGGATTACGTATCCCTCAGATACAATAACATACATATACCTATACTTTCAGAATTTAAATTTTCCTAAATACATTTAAAGATACTACATACTCTAAGGAAATGAATTTCTAGAAGTAAACACGTAAATGTAATGAGTTATTTTTGAATTAAAGAAGAAGTTTGTAATGCACATGAAGTTTACTCTCTTTTTATGGGTTGAATAACTATAGATATAATGGAGGAGTAAATTTTCTAACGTTTTGGTGTGGGTGTTGTTTTGGTGCGAATAAGGATAGGTAGGAATGGACAAAATGGACATTGACTGAAGTTCTCCTCTGACGGTATAATGACTGAGTTTGGGGGCGCTGTAAGGTAATAGGGGTCAGCACAGCGTCCATGGCTTCGCGTGTTCACGCTGAAGAGGGTGGGATAGACTCCATCGGACTGGACAGGGACAGTTTCTAATTTTCACTCTTCCTTCATCGCTTTCTTCATAGTTCTTTTGCACCGTTTCACTGTACTCTCTCCCTAAGGCATGATTTTTTTGTTTATGTTTCTGTGGGTAAGGGGAGGTGGAAAAGAATCCACCCACCGTCGAGCTAGCCTGGGTTGCAAGCATGCCTGCCCCTCACCTCGCCTCTACCCAGTTCAAGCAGAAATGTAACAAAACAAAAACAAAATTTCTCGGAATTTCATGATGTTTCTTTTTTACCTCCAAAGTTTACCAATTTTCGGATTTTGGTATGTATAATCATATATCTGTGCCCGCAAATTAAAGTAGCCTAACTCAAAATATGGTGAACGGAGAAAACTAAATTGTTTGTCAAAATTCAAACCATTGGACCAATTCGGATTTTTAAAAGGGGAAATAATTATATTTGTAGTGTTAGAGAAGGAATAGTTGTGAACCAGAAATCTTAAAGCAAGGTTAATTGCAAAAAATTTTCTTTTATAACTTAAGTGGTTTTATTGGATGCAATTTTTACGAAAAGCAGAATTAACTCTAGTTAAGTTATTTTATTGTGTCGAATTCTTCCCAATAAGGTTTTTATTTCCATTTAACTCGAGTTAAGTGTTTTTAAGCGTAGACCTACGTTCAAGTCGAAAACGACCCGAAACGACCATTTAAGTGGATATAACTAAGTAGTGGAATTAGTAGTCTTAGAGTTTTTGACTTTTAATTTTTGTTTGAAATGAAAGAAATAAAATAAAAATCGTTTCGCTAATCATTGTTGTTTGGGCCTGAAAAAAATAATCCATAATCCTACGCCGCGGATCGTTTTCAACCCGAACTGAATTTGCGTTTTATTTTACCGAATACTGAAAAAGGCATGGTACTAGGGAAATCACCACAAGAAGCTTGGTTTATCCGGAAATGATTAATGAAGACTCCAAAGCGAGAGGTTCAAAGCTATAACAGCTGGAACCGCCGAAAAAAGGGGCGCGGTAGCACTACTGTTTGATAGAAAATAGCTGGTAATTGTGATGGAATCGACATATAGAGTCATGTGCAAAATACATATGTTTATAAACCCAGTGATGAATCTTTATATTCGTTTGTTTTTTTTTCGTTCAATTAAGGCATGTCTACAGCACACTCCATATGCGTATGACCAGGAACAGAAAACTTGTGATAAATTTTCTCAATGTTAGTATCACCTTGCATGAAGATTTAAAACATAGTACTAATAAAAGAGTTTTAGTTTTGGCCAGGACAGCAATCGCTATAAAAAACGACATGTTTAATATTGAATGGTAAACTATTTAAGTATTTGAATAAGCACGATGCTATTCCATTGCCACCACGATTTGCAAGGGTCTCATGCCACATATAACACGTAGGTTGTCCGGAAATACAGTCATGTGTAAAAAGTGTATAAAGCGTTTATAAAAATATTCAGAAGATCGCAAAAAGGTGTAGGAAGGCATAGGCTAATCAGTATTATCTGAACCCGTGTCCGACTGACTATCGTTAAAAAATGAGTCCTTAATTGAGTCGTCGCTACTATAATCTATATTTAGAAAGTCTTCTTCCTCCATGTTACCAGGATCCATACCTTGTAAAAGGCATAACGATTAAAGTTTAATAACAATAATAACTAGCCGAAGGCCTGAGTTGTCAGTGCTATATAAAAAATATCTGTTAGTTTCTAGCTTTTAAGCTTAACTATCAATATTAATAAATAAAAAAAATAACAATAATAATACACTGGTGATATTAAAACTCTGACGAGTTTTATTGCCAAGCTTCTCTCCCAAATCGAGGTGTGCTTCTTAACTATTGTTTTTCCTACAATTTGTGTGGACCTACAGTTTTATGCGAGCTCCGAACGGCGAATGCTTTTTTGTGAGAAGCCTTTTCATGGCAGAAATACACTCGGAGGGTATGCCGCCCACTACCGAGAGGTGACCGCTATTTATAAAAACCCAATAATTGGGTTTTAATCAATTAGAAAAATGTTTTGTGGTGTTTGTCCGGACTGGGTTAGAACCCGAGACCTCTGGTATAGCAGGCGAGCACACTACGCACTGCACCTCAGCGGCCACATTAAAGTTTAATTGATGAAAAAATGTGTTTTATGTATATACTGTATACTGTATAATAATTCATTGAATTTCTATAATATATATCATATACACATGCTTCCAACAACAAAAAACCGAACTGAAGATAATAACGCATGAAATGAGAAAAATATTCTAACAAAAAAACCTAACTCGAGATAAATTGTGTAAAAATAAAAAAAATCACTTAAAATAACCTATTTCCACTTAGGCTATGAAAACAAAATTGATAAAAAAAATTATAATTCCTAACTGAAGTTAAGTTTTTTTAATAAACTGAAAACGCAAATAAATACGTCCATGAAGTACCCACATAACTCTAGTTAGGATGTTTTAATAAAACGATTTTTCATACAATACTAGACTTAAGAGATTTGCTAGAGGATAAGTTGTTTTAACTGGTGCAAAATGTTTCTATCTGAGTTAGGATAATTTTTATATCTTAATAAATTTTTAAATATTACTCCAATTTAAATGGGGATAAGACAGATCGATGCGTTTTCCTCCAAAGATTCACACTATAATAATAACTCAATTTCGCGTTATCTCGAGTTAGGCTACTTTAATTTGCGGGCACAGATATGTATTTATTTATTAATAAAAATAAAATATTTGTATTTTGTTTTTTCACGAACCACAAGGTTCTTGGTTTGTCGCATATATCTTTATCAAATTGCAAAATTTAATCTTGCTAGGAATAAAAATGTATTTTTAACAAATTTTTAACTGCGACCACTTTTATGTGCGAAGCGCCGAAATGAAATGGTATGTAGAAAATAGGTTAACTGTGAGGGGGTGTGTGAGGCTGAAAGTTGTTTTTATCGCAAAATAACTTATGAATTTCTCTTAGTTGGAGTTTTAGCTTTAACTTGACATCAAAACATCTAAGTTTCAAGATAGTCGATTTTTGTATTTTTGTCCATAAAAATGGTTTTTTTTTAGTGGTGTGGTCCTGTCCCTCCTCAGGAGTCAGAGTTGCATATCTGATGCATTTTGTAATTTTCTTGTTGAAAAGTGAAAAATAAGTAAAAGAAAATACACTTTTTAGGCACGGTTAGGGCACACGTCCGGACGGATGGCGTAACCCAGGGTTATTTTTTGTAAGCGCGGCCGAAGGCCGCCAACGCAGAAAAGTGATCTGCACAAAAGCACTGTGGACCGGGCCATAGATATTACTCAGGAAAGAGAATTCTGCCGGGATACCCTCGAAATGTCGAAAAAAAATAGCGAAAAACCAATGTCGAAATTTTCAAAATGTCGAAAAACACTCATGTCGAAAATGTCGAAAAATATTTGGAATGTTTTTTCTTTATTTTCGGTAGGTGGGTCGGTTCGATATAATGCGCCCTACGGGGTATGAGCAGTAATATTAGTCAACAGTATATGCAACAGAACAATAACATTAATAGCTGTGAACAATAGCTATGAACAATTTAAGCTAATAGTCATCAACGAGTTTACCGAACGAATCGAGTACCCGTAAACACAACGAGTTGAACAAATTTCATGCCCGCATGACAACACAAAAATCAGCTGTTTTCTATTTTGAACTGCCGTATTTGAGATAATGGGAAGACACAACAATTTCGCATGAAATACCCAAACTTAGTATCGATATTTATTCTGAATTTAAATTTTTAAATATATTGTTTTCTTTAAGAAAAAAAAGCGACGTAAAAAAATTTCAAGAAGTGGGGTGTCAATCGACGGGTTTTGATCACATGAACACGAATCCGAAGCAGAACTTAATTTTTTAACGCAATAAAAAATTGTTAACAACAGATGGCGGGGTAAAAATGGTTTTTTGAGTGATGTGGTCCTGTCCCTTCTCAGGGGTGAGAGTTGCATTTCTGATGCACTTTGTAATTTTCTTGTTGAAAAGTGAAAAATAAGTAAAAGAAAATACACTTTTTTGGCAATAAATGAAGGACTAACCATACGGAATTTTTATTTCGTGTTTATACAAACAATTTTCTAATACCCCGTAGTAAATGTCCGAAGTGAAAACTTAATGAATCACTGATGAAATTCCTTATCTAGTGAGGAGGCATCGATGACAAGTTTCATATAAAGACTGCTGAATCTTTCATATAAATGGTTTGAGTTCATCAATGAATTTATTGAGGAGCACTGCATGTCTGTTCAGCGCTGACTTCTACATGAACTACTGATGAACGGTGTGCAGTAAACAAACAAAAAATTGGGAGAGCTCTCTTTCGAACTTGAAAAACAGACTTCGAAAAAAGGAATGTTCACTGCTGAATGTGTGATGATTACTTGGTGATATCTAATGGAAAAGGGCTTACTGATTCATTAATGAATGACTGATGAAATATCCGTACAAAACCAAATAAAAAACCCAATTTTTTCCTTTTCTTTTTAATTTCTTTTTTAATTTACAAATACATATATATGTATATGTACATATGTATGTTATGAAAACCAATAACCAGGATCTGGTGGCGCATCCGGAAGCGGTAGCAGAAGAAAACGTGATGAAGGTATTAACTGAAGGAGCGGTAGCAGGAATGCTAATGCATACAGACCGTCAAAGAAATTCGTTTACCGATTCAAGCAGTGGTAGTAGCTCAATTACACTGGTCGACAAAATTTCAACAAAATGTTGTTACAGAAATAAAATTCTACTTTTCTAAAGGATTTCGGTGCGCTGAATCCGAATTTGAAGTCAGATTTTCTGTGATACGTACAGATTTTTAGATATTCATGCCCAAATGGGCGAAAAACACGTTTTTTGGCTATATTCACTCCTCAATATCTTTTTAAATTACTTACTTATTTTAAAAATTGATTAAAGCTATTGAAAGCTCGGCCATTTCTCTTGAAGACAACGTTTTAATTTTTCGGATATCTAATTTAGGTATGTAGTAATATATGTTTTTGCACAATAAGGTATTTGTCGTCGAAAACAACGGCAGCATTTGTAGCATGTTATAGGCGCAATCAAATTTTGTAGTTGCTCAGCAGAACAATTTTTTTTAGGAAGCCACTTACATACGTCCATTATATAATAAACTGCCTAAAAGTGTGCTTCAAAATTTTTAATTATTTTTGTATGGAGAAAATATTCCAAAACTAATGAAGCTTAATGTGCAATATTGCAAGTTACAAGAAAGATATATGAAATATTAAAACGGTATCTTCAAGAGAAATGTCCGCGTTTTCAATAGCTTTAATCAATTTTTAAAATAAGTAATTTAAAAGATATTGAGGAGTGAATATAGCCAGAAATCGCGTTTTTGGCCTCTTTAAACATGAATATCTCAAAAACTGTACGTACTAGCGAAAATCTGACTTCAGATTCGGATTCAGCGCACCGAAATCCTTTACAAAAGTAGAATTTTATTTCTGTAACAAAAACTTGTCGACCAGTGTTATCAGAAGAAGTAGTAGCGGAAGATCCAGAGTTCAGGATGTCGGGTACGTTCGCGACGGTAATCAGAACCGCACTGTTGCAAGTATCACGTTCTTCACGTGGTTGTGGCAACACCTGCAAAAGTCAAACGTTCGTTTGACACATCAACCGTGCAGTTTGTTTGAATAATCGGCAACAGAAAATTTGTGTCTGCAATTTTTGCTTTAAAAGAATGGAAAGATAAGGGTAAGCATGACTGCTATATATTTAATGGAATATGCAATAATGTAATTTTAATAACACAAATTAATTGCAAATAATGCTGTTATAGCAATATATCAGCTGAGTATCAGCAGGCAAGTGCAAAATAAGCAACGGGGTTGCTGTACTGCTGCAATTATAAATTATCATGAATGTACCCGTCCTTTTATTTCCTTTTGGTTGCTTATCATTTTTCATTAGCATGTTGCAGCACAATCACTTCACGTAACGGCTGTTGATTATTTTTTACGGACTGAATTTTAGTGTGATTTTTTCCTCTATTTCTTGTATTTATTCTGCATTTAGCGGGTAATAGGTCGTTTAATTTTCGACACAAAAAAAAACGAAAAAATTAATTCATAAACTTCAAACAATTTAAATTTTCCATTTTTTCGAAAATGTGAGAAAAGAGCTATGTATACAATATTGAATTTGTGCTCAGTGACGACCGTCTGATGAATATTCAGTAAAGAATCATCAGTGATCATTCAGCAGTGAAATGTATTTACTGCATGGTAGCCGCCTTTGTCGCAATTTTGTTTGCCTGTGTGGATTTTATGACGGAAAATATCAGTTGTTCACTACCCACTGGCCCGCTATCCGTTGACCCGTTCAAAAATGGTAAAAAGGTATAATTTTGAAATAAAAATTGCTTTTATTTATCGTAAATTACTCGTTACTTTTCTTTTCATTGCTTAATTTCTCATTTATTTGAATAATACGCTATCCATTTACTATGTAGCAGGGATATGAAATAACTATTATTTCATTCAAACATTTAAATTTTTCAAATATAACATCATTTATGCAACTTTTTTATTTCATCCTGTACGAAGTTAAGCTTCGAAAAACATAAAAGTTCTAACTGGATAATATCGATTTTAAGTTTATTTGAAACTAAAATAAACGCATTAAAAATGGTTACATGTGAATTAATAACATATGTATACAGAAGTCATAATTATTTTCAATAAATGAGTTAAACAATTAACTAATAACTCATATTTCGCTTAAGTAAACTTAAGCGGTTTTTCCTATGAACAAAGATATATTCCATTACATTTTACACTCGCATTGATTTCGTTTAATAATACAATGAAAAATACCGTTCAAATGTTTTAGTGGCTAAAAAAGTGCGTTCGGCAACACCGCGATGAGCAAAAGCAATCAGCTGACACGTTGTTATGGGAAAAATCAAAACTCGTTTGATTTCTTCGATACGGGTGGCTATGGGCGTTTATGTCAGCGTCGGTGAGATTTCGTTTACATGCAACTCCCATAAGATAGATCGTGTCAGCTGACACGGGTATCTGCGGGCGTTGATGACTGTTGGAAGCTTAAGTGTACACAAAAAATTGTTCATTACTTTTGGTTGCCCTTTAAAAAATAACCTTGAGACGGCAGAATTTCCTTTATTTATATTTGTGAAGCGATCTACAGTATTTTGTTAAAGTTGGAATAGTAGATATTATCAAAAAGAGAGAATTCTGCTGGCTGAGGGATATTTTTTGAACACTTCGTTTTTATACGTGCCTTTCCCAGATAATAGTGCGCAGTTTTGGTGTTTTGTTTTTTTAATTTTTACAGATTTAACAATCAATATCTCCGGAAAATTTTGATTTGTTCCGAGATCTCTGAAAGGGTACGTTTTCGGAAAGCCGCCAATGCATAAAGACGTTCTTCAAACAAACATGAAAGCGGTGAACTGAAACATATCAGAGATTGGGATATTATCATAAAAAATGGAAGGAAACAATTCCATATGGGAAGAATCGTTTGAGCAACTTTGATTTGACTTTGCACTAAATTTTAGATGTCATTTATGCATACCAAACTTTTAAATAAAGTATTTCATTATATTTGTAAACAAACTACATACGTAGCATCAGGAGCGGATTTACATAGGATCAACATGGGCAGCTGCCCAGGGCGCCCTTTCAATAGGGGCGCCAAAACTAAGACAAAGAAAAAAAATTTGTTTATTTACCAAAAAAAAAATTTTTTCAATATTACAACAAGAATGAAAGATTTTTTCAATTTTTTACAGAGAAAAAATTAATCAAAGTACATTTCAGAACATTGGTACAGTTCTTAACCTTCGCCCCAGTGGGACTTACATGTCGCTCATTTGCTGCATTTGCACTTTTCAAAATACACAACTTTTCAGGAAGGGAAATTTTTAGATTCAACCACCATATGGTGCGCAAGTAAATGCAACATTTGGTTTGTATCTGAAGAGCTTAGTTTTCAACAAATCATAAAGAATTTTTTACTCAAATGAAGTATGATGTAACTAACTATTCTGCAGCATTAACTCAAAAATCACGTTTTTTGATTTATGCCGGTCCTGCAGCAAATGAGCGATATGTAAACACCAAGTTTTAGCAGCTTGTGTGCAGTAAATGACGTGAAAGATTCAAATTTAATTGAAATTTCAAATTTAAAAATCAAGTAGGCATTGAAGTAGTTTTTCGGAGAAAGCGCGAGCTCACTTTTTCAAAGGAAACTAAGATCTGAATATTTTCTGTTTCTGGTTAATTTGAATAGTTCGCGCCTCTATACAATGAGCTGCGTATATTTTATGTAATCTTTAAAGTCGTTCCGAGTTAAAAACATCAAAAAAGTGTCAGTGAATTAATGTTTTTGTGAAAAATAGAAAATGAGTGCAAATATGAAAAAGTTAAGCGGCGCTGCATACAAAAAATGTGAAGCCGAGAAAGTGCAGAAAGAAAAAGATTTACTGTCGAAAGTCCCTAAACTTGATTGTTTTTTTTTTCAAACTCCTCGAAAAGAAAATGACTCCGTTGTTGATCATAAACAAAAAGGTAAAAATGCATAAGTCAATTGATCGACAGCTAGGTTAGCCCAGGTAGATTCTGGGCCAGAAAGCTATATTTCGCTACCTGGGAGGCACCCTACTGTCAAAAATTGTGAGTTTAGTTTCAGGACGAAACATTTTCACTATAAAATTGTTGCAATTTAATGATATTGCGAAATCTGTGCCACCTAATAATGAGGGTTTAAGATCAGATCATTTTTAAGGTTAGAAACTGCAAAAAATGTGGTGCCTATATAAGAATCGAATCAAATTTTTTCAATCCGTAAAATATATCAGTAATGAAATGTCACCACACGCAGGCAAGTACGGGTTTTTTTGGAAATATTGGGGCGCGGCTTGATTTGTTTGCCCAGGGCGCTTCTAGAGGTAAATCCGCCCCTGCGTAGCATTAAGACTAGCAAAAGCACTGTCGCGAAAAACTTAGATTTTTCCAACGTACTTTTTATACCACAACTTAAGTTCAAAAATAATGTGTGTTACACATGTCTGCTACACATTATTTTTGTTCCTTAAGTTATGGTATAAAAAGTATAACTGAAAAACGCTAAGTTTTTCACGAAAGTGCTTTTTCAAGTTACCAAAGTTTCTTGGTAAGATATTACCTATGTTATGGCAGTTAAAAAGACTGGGATACTGGTTCACTCAGCCAAAGGCACTTTGTTGAATATTACGCAAATTTCAGAGAATAAGCTAAGTAAGAATATCATTGTTCATAGACTGAGTAAATAAATAAATAAAGAAATTTACTTAAGCCAACTTGGGAAAATTAAACAAGACTTTGTCAAAATTACCGAAGTAGAAACTTTGCCAAGCTTTCAATAAGTTATTTTCGTTAAAATGATGAAAAAACTTAGTAAGAAAATTATTCCTAAGTTTTAAGTTGGGTTATGTGCGATTTTAAGGTGATTTTACAATAGTTTTCTCTGTGTGTAATATCAATTTGCATTTCGACTAAATTCGTTTTGCCAATACCGTTGATGCCCTCCGCGAATACATCTCCGAAGTCTTTTAAAACGTTATTTATTTGTTCGCTTTGGCTGCAATTCTCTATATTAACCGTTAGCTTATCCACGTCGGTTATTTTTGGTGCGTTTTGCGTTACGACCCGCTGGGTTACAAAGGTTAACTGACCGACGAACTTATTATGTCTTGACCTATAAGAAAATCTGTTTGCCACATAATGTCGTCTACCACGTAAAATACTGCAATTAGTGATATGCTGTCTATTTCAACAATTAGCGTACACTTTTCACGAATGACGTGAGGTTCGCTTCGTGGGTGGACTTTATTGCAATCAACACATCTAGGGCGTGGATGGCTCCGTGTGTAGAAGTCCACGTAAGTGGGGAAAGCTTCTGACTGCCATCTACCTGGGGGTGGCCAGAGCGATTCTTTTGCATGCGGAGCAAGCAGCTCACGACTTCCGCGCAGTGTCCTCTGGATAGCCACCGAACACCCGTTTGGTGGTGAACTAAAGTGAGAAGGCGACAACTCGACAAGGCCACTCCGACATATTCGGTTTAAGGGCTTGTTGAGGGGAATAACTGCAGCGTCTGTTCACCAGTAGGTGCGGCTGCGAGCGGGCGTCTGACTTGGAGCAAGCGGCTCGCTATATAAACATGTAACAATAAACAACTCCCGCAGTGCGGGTTGTGCGTCGGGCTTGGGACCCACCACGTAAAAATCCTATCGAATGAAAAGCAAAATAAAGCCTCGGATGAGACCACCTCTTTTTAATGACGACCATGGCAAACGTTTAAAGAACTATGATTTGAGGGTATGCACCTGGAACGTCCGGACCCTTAATAGGGAAGGTGCCGCTGCCCAGCTGGCTGATGTTCTCGATAAAGTAAAAGCTGACATCACCGCCATACAGGAAGTACGATGGACGGGGTATGACCCAAATAAAATTGGGTCTTGCGTCATATACCATAGTGGCCATGCAAAGGAGCACATATTTGGTGTTGGTTTTGTGGTGGGAAAGAGGCTCACCCGCCGAGTGCTGTCTTTCACGCCAGTGAACGAGCGTCTAGCCGCCATCCGCATCAAAGCGAAGTACTTCAACATATCGCTCATCTGTGCCCACGCCCCGACGGAAGAGAAGGACGATGCGACCAAAGACTCCTTCTATGAGCTGTTAGAACAAACCTATGATAGCTGCCCCCGCCGCGATAAAAAGATCGTGCTTGGCGATTTTAATGCCAGGGTGGGCAAGGAAGGTATCTTTGACGGCACAGTCGGAAAATGCAGTCTCCACGACATAACTAGTCCCAATGGGACGAGGCTGATCGATTTCGCCGGGTCCCGAAACATGGTCATTAGCAGTACCAGATTCCAGCACAAAAAAATACACCAAGCCACATGGCTGTCACCTGATCGAAAAACGCGAAATCAGATCGATCACGTCATGATCGACGGCAGACACAGCTCCAGCATCCTAGATGTGCGCACAATCCGTGGTCCCAATATCGACTCGGACCATTATCTTGTGGCAGCCAAGGTACGCACCCGCCTCTGTGCAGCAAAGAATGTGCCAACAGGAAAGCAAGGAAAGTTTGAAGTCGAAAGGCTGCACGTGACGCAGGCATCCCATGAATACTCCACCCGGCTCTCACTCCTGCTCTCTGAGAGCAACCCTCCACCAAACGATGTATCCGAGGAATGGGAACACATCGCTCGTTCACTTCGCACCGCCGCTGAGGAAACTATTGGATACCAGAGAGCCCGCAGAAAAAACACCTGGTACGATAAGGAATGCCGCGACGCCTCGGAAAGAAAGAACGCCGCCTATAGAGCTACATTGTATGCGGGCGCAACACGAAGCGTATGGGAGCGCTATCGGACGGCTAAGAGGGAAGAGAGGCGCCTTTTTCGAATGAAGAAAAGGGAGGCCGAAAGGCGCGAGTGTGAAGACCTTGAGATGCTGGCGGATAGGAATAATGTTCGAAAATTTTATCAAAAAGTCAGGCGGATGACTGAAGGTTTCAAGACCGGGACAAATTCCTGCCGGAATGATAACGGCGATCTGGTAACTGATGTCCAGAGTGTACTTAAGTTGTGGAGGGACCACTTCTCCTCCTTGCTAGATAACGACAACAATGAAATTGCGGAAAGAGAAGATGTTCGACCCGAATCCCCAATAGCAGATGATGGTAGGCATGTTCCACCACCCGATCATGACGAAGTGCGAATAGCAATGTCTCGGCTTAAAAATAACAAGGCCCCGGGCGCTGACGGCTTGCCAGCCGAGCTATTCAAACATGGTGGCGAAGAGTTGATAAGGAGCATGCATCAACTCCTATGCAGAATATGGTCGGACGAACGCATGCCCGACGATTGGAACTTAAGTGTGCTCTGCCCAATCCACAAAAAAGGAGATTCCACAATACGCGCCAATTATCGTGGGATAAGCCTCCTGAATATCGCATATAAGGTCTTAGCAAGTGTATTGTGCGAAAGATTGAAGCCCACCGTCAACAAGCTGATTGGACCTTATCAGTGTGGCTTCAGACCTGGTAAATCTACCATCGACCAGATCTTCACAATACGCCAAATCCTGGAAAAAACTCATGAAAAAGGAACCGATACACACCATCTCTTTGTCGATTTTAAAGCCGCTTTTGATAGCACGAATAGGAATTGCCTATATGCCGCAATGTCTGAATTTGGTTTCCCTGCAAAAATTATACGGCTATGCCAAATGACGTTGACTAACACCATCAGCACCGTCAGAATTGGGAAGAACCTCTCCGAGCCGTTCGAGACCAAACAAGGTTTCAGACAAGGTGACTCCCTTTCGTGTGACTTCTTCAACTTGATGCTGGAAAAGATAATACGAGCTGCAGAACTTAACCATACAGGAAGCATCTTATATCACAAGAGTGTGCAACTGCTGGCGTACGCCGATGACATCGACATCATTGGCACTAACACGCGCGCCATATGTTCTGCCTTCTCCAAGCTGGATAAAGAGGCTAAGAAAATGGGTTTGGCAGTCAACGAGGACAAGACGAAGTACCTTCTGTCAACACACAAAGAAACAGCACGCCTTAGCAGCCACGTCACTGTTGATAGCTACAAATTCGAAACAGTTAAGGACTTCGTCTATTTGGGAACCAGCATTAACACCAAAAATAATGTCAGCACTGAAATCCAACAAAGAATCACGCTTGCCAATAAATGCTACTTTAGACTAAGTATATAATATAATACAATGGCGCTATTATAACTCTGACGAGTTTTATGGCCGAGCTTCTCTCCCAATTCGAGGTGTGCTCCTTTTTGTTTTTCCTACTAATTGGGTGGACCTACAGTTTTTATGCCGGCTCCGAACGGCGAATGCATTTTTTGTGAGAAGCTTTTTCATGGCAGAAATACTCTCGGAGGGTATGCCGCCCACTGCCGAGAGGTGACCGCTGCTCTTAAAAAACCCAATAATTGGATTTTTACTAATTAGAAAAATTGTTTTGGTGTTTGGCTCGGACCGTGGTTTGAACCCGAGACCTCTGGCATAGCAGGCTAGCACTCTACCCACTGCACCACAGCGGCCACTTTAGACTAAGTAGGCAATTGAAAAGTAAAGTCCTCTCTCGACGAACCAAAATCACACTCGTACAAGACACTCATCGTTCCAGTCCTCATGTATGGCGCAGAAGCATGGACTATATCAAATGCAGATGAGATGGCGCTTGGAGTATTCGAGAGGAAAGTTCTTCGGAGGATTACCCGCTGAACGCAGAAGAAAAGGGAGGCCTCCACTGCGTTGGGAAGATCAGGTGGACAGTGATGCTGACTTCCTAGGTATTCCCAAGTGGCGCCATGCTGCGCGAAACAGAAATAGCTGGCGCGCTTTATTGAACTCGGCCAGAATCGTCTAGACGGTTACGTGCCAATTAACCAACCAACCAACATCTAGGGCTTCGTTGAGGTTTAGGGCATTTGCTCGAGATTTGGCCCGCTTCTTTGCAATTGAAGCAGGTTACAGCACATTTCGCGTTGCTACTGGTCGGCTGATCTTGTTTGGTAGTGGATAAATTTTTCGGCTGGGTATCGTTAAATTTACCGCGGTTTTGTAAATAATTTTCGATTGTTTCACGCATCTCCTTCACGGCCTTAAATCTTGTTGCAGCGATTGCAATTTGCAAGTCTCAATGTCGTAATCCTACTCGAATGTAGTTAATTATTGCGGACTCCTTAAGCGATACTGTTTACCGAGAACGTGAATTTGTGCTTCGTCAAGGTGGACACCAAATTCTGCCACCAAATCATTCGAAAATTCAGTCCATGTTGTGTACGCGTGGCAACGAGTAAAGCCACATACGTGCCGCACCGCGTAGCCTGCTATATACAGCCAGCAAAACACACTTTTCGTCCAACTGGTATGCACGGACAACACTGCTCACGCAGTCTGTAAACTGTTCTACGGTTAACGACTGAGAATTCGTTGGGTCGAACTCGGGAATAGTCCTGCTTATCTCTTTGACCGTTTGACATCGTCCGTTCGGGGCACTAATGTTTGACATTGTTGGCGTTTCGACAATGCGATGGTTTTCGTTATTGTTCTTCCCGGCAGACGTATTTTGTTGCAACAACAATAAAATATTATCTATTGCGCCGTGGAGCTCATTAACCTGCGTTTGTAAATTCTCGTTAGCATTAACCATTTGTACGATGGGCAACTGAATTTCGTCAGTACCCGTATGATCGCTTAAGCGCTGCATAAGCTCCGCGCGAGTGCCCGAAGTCGGCAGACCGTATTGGTTAAGCGCTGATTTTAGTTGTTCCATTCGCATCTCTGAAATTTTTACCATCGTGGCCTCGTCAACCGACATTTCCGTATCTATTTGGAATCGCAATTTCATTCGTATGTTTTTTTTTATTTATTTTTTATATATATTCCGTTTCGCTATGATATTTACGTTTAACAACATGATCGCCAAATTCGCTTTCGTGTTTTGATTTGATATTCGTCTTTACTCGATGCCGTTTTTACTAGTTTATTGTTCAAGTCGCCAATTTGGTTTTTGTTTTTGTCTTTGCTCGTTAGTTAGCGTTTAATTCGTTTGTCGTTGATTCGCTGAGTTTCATTTTTTCTCCCGCTCTCGTTTTCTGCGGTTGTTTTCACGTACTCGTACTCGCAATTTTTCGTTTGTATATATGTAAATATTTTACATATATAAAGGGAAAAACACTCAATTACTTCTACACGCTTTAGTTTTTTCAAGTCTCCACTGAAAATTTAACGTAGTTCGTATAGCTGTGAATTTCTCCATCTAACGGATAGCACTTATCGAATGTTCATAACTTTTGGGTTAGATCACAATGTACCCATTTATCACCAGTTTTAGGTTATGCTTTTTTTTTCTTTGTTTTTAGTTAGATATATTTTAATTTCTTTGCAACGCAAGAGAGAACTGTCTACACAACACTAAATTTCGATTTACGTTTTCGCAGTTCCGTTTTTAGACAAATTCAACCGTTTTGAGTATTATCATTTTTTTGTTTTTGCTTTTTTTCGACGCGCTTGTTTTGCCACTCGCACTCTACTTTATGCCGGTCGTCCCTACTTCTGAACTGAAAGGGATGGTTCGAATCAGGGTTTGAATTTGCTTGCTGCAAAACAGCAATAGCCGATGGTTTTTGCTTATTGCTGAATTCAGCCGAGCCAAAAACGAAAACACGAATCATTCGCTTCAGTTTTCAGCTGAGTCGTGTTTGCTTGTATAGTTAAGCCAAGCAACTCAATTTGAGAGGGTTGCTTTTACTTCCAGCAATTAGTTGAGTAGTAAATTTTTGCTTACAATTGCTTATTTTGCTGAAACTAGTTTTTAAGCAAAATTCAACATGAAAAGATGTTTACAAATGGACATACATACATATTATGTGTACATACATACATACACATAAGTAAATATGTATAAAAAATCGAAATATGCGTAAACAAATCGTTTCAGCAAAATAAGCAAAAGCAGAAAAAATGCAAAGACACAACTAATTGCTGGAAGTAAAATGAAATCCCCCAAATCGCGTTGCTTTGCTTAACTATACAAGCAAACACGGCTCAGCTGAATACTTGGCTGGCCGAGTTTGCTAATTTACTTTTCGTTAGCAAAAGCAAAGCAAAAGCAAATGCAGCAAAAGTAGCTAAGCAATTTCAAACCCTGGTTCGAATGGTCTTTTAGGCCTTAGTCAAAGATGAACAAAATATATTTAATGACTTTAATTTAGACAACAATTAAGTAGTTAGAGTATTTAAATTTATATCGATAAAATAAGATGTAGTGCGAGTGGCCGCTTGAAGCCGCGATTAGATAAATACTGGCTTGATCTCTCTCATTGCTTTGTGCTCATCGTGATCAGGGTTGTTGGATGCTGCTATATAATACGAGTGCAGGGTTGCTTATAAATGTGAGGCGTTACACCAAGGTTGATCCATAAGGTTACCGCAGTGCGGAAAAGCAACCCTGAAATAAGGGCCCTGCGCACGGGGGGGGGTTTTGGGGGTTAGAAGAATTGGTAAAAGTTGCAAAAAATAAGGTTGGCCAATACATAAGTTCGGCACTTTGAATTGCACTTGGAGCTTTCCGAAAGTACAAAGTTGTGTAGCATATGTTCGTTTGGCATTTTTAAAAAAATTGTACTGATAACAAAAAATGTTCATTTTGTGAAAACAGTGAGCAGTTTCAAGCAACAAGTACTGTAAACAGTACACGGAAAGAAATTTGTATACTTGAATCAAGAAAAATGCTTTCTTGAACTCAATTTAGAAAATTTTTAGGGAAATAAGAAAAATTTACTTAATTATTACTGGAAATAAGAAACTGAGTTTTCCAAAAATGAGACAATTATTTTCTTATTCAAGAACACTAACAAAATCTATAGAAAAAAAATGTTGAAAAAAATGTTTAAATAAATAAGAACATCTTTTCTTAAATTTACTTAAATGAAGAAAATCTTTTTGCTAATATCAAGAAGAATTTAAGAAAATTGTGTTTCGACGAATTGGAACAACAAAATACAGCGAAAAAAATGTAAAATGAATAAGAAAACGTTTTCTTGAGCGAAGTAGAATTTTTCTTGCTGAATTTGCATTTCCAAAGTTACATGTATTTTTTTTCATTTGCCATCCGCTTTGCATATTTCTGAATATTTTTGCAATTCTCAGATTGTTAGTGAAGCATTTGGTATAAGGAGTTCACTATTTGCATCTTCATTTATATTAAATAAAATGTTGTCATTTCAATAAACAGGTCCTAGGAAAATACTAGTTGACTAATTATGGTTTTCTAATCCCTCATGATTAGTTTCCATTTTCCTTATTTTTTACGTTTTTAATATTTTTAGAAAATATTTGCTTAATTTAATATTTAATATTTTCTTATGCCTCAGACACACATGTGGTATGAATATTAGAATATCAATAGGCGCATTTCTGTCGTACCCAAGCATGAAAAGAATACTCGCTTATTCATAAAATTACCTTGAAAGCAACAACACCAACTCGACTATTTTTAAAATAGTCGAGTTGGTGTTGTTGCTTTGAAGGTAATTTGATGCATAAGCGAGTATTCTTTTCATGCTTGGGTACGACAGAAATGCGCCTAATATTATGATTTGGCTATGCTATGAAAATTTTCAATTAAACTACAATATGAGGGTGACACATATGTGGTATAGATCGAAATATTATTACTATACTACGATGTGTGTCTCTCGCATTACTTACTTAAGCTCGTATAAGAAAAGTTTTACTTGCAACAAAAAAATAATTTCTTAATTTATTTCAAAAAAACAAGAAAAAAAACACTTACCCTAAGTAAATTATTTCTTACAGTAAAACCCGCATAAGTGCCTTGCCTAAAATTGACAGGAATTTGAGGTACTTAAGCGGGTTGTGTACTTATAAGAACCCGCTTTAGTACCTCAGGTTGGGTACTTAAACAACCCCGTTTTAGTACCTTCTATTGGGTAGTTAAACATTTAATAATTTTAAGAATATTGAAAATAACTTATTTAAACACAAACAAAAAATTTATTCTACAAACAATACTTTGATTACATATTAATTAAAAACGTATTTCATATCGCATATACGCTCTTTGTTTTTACGAATCTTTATTTTATATGTATATATTTATCTTGATTTTCGATAAATTAGTAATGGTATAAATAAACAATCGATTATAATGAATTGCCGATTGAAAAAAGCAATTGTATTCAGAAAGGTACTTAACCGGGGGAAAACGTACGTAAAATTTTATTTAATGCACAACAAATTATGGTACTTAGGCGGGTTGAGTATTTAAGCGGGGAGGTACTTAAAAAGGTAAATTTGTTCGATATTTTTTACAAAAACCATAGTGTCTGCAGATGTTGGGTACTAAAACGGGTTAGGTGCTTAAGCGGGGAGGTACTAAAGCGGGTTTTACTGTATTTATTTAAAATCCAATTTTACTTGAAGCAAGAAAATGTTTTCTTATTTATTTAAAATCCAATTTCACTTGAAGCAAGAAAATTTTTACTTATTTATTTAAAATCCAATTTTCTTGGATTTTCTTGATATTAAGAAATTATTTTCTAAGTTCAAAATCAAGTCTAATTTTTCTTGTCTCGGCATTGATTCTAGTAAAAAATTCTTTCCGTGTACTATTCAGGACCTGGTTAACTAGGTTTTGATGAATCATAATGAGTTTCAGAAAAGTTAGAGAACATTTAAATTTATGGTGTATGGGTCTGGATATCTGTTTCAGCAAATATGTTTATCTAGCGAAAAATGTATGCGAATGCAAACCAAAATTAAAAGCCCCCCCCAAGGCTAATTCCTGCGCACGGCCCTGCCTGAAATACATTTTGTTGTTGCCCGTTTTGCTATCTCAATTGTCAAACTTCCATTTTCAATTGGCCAAGCAACACATGCATACAAGAAGAGAGAAACACGTACATGTACGAAAAGCAACAAATACATAAAGTTTGACAATTTAGGTAATGAAAAAAAATAAGCTGTTTCTACCAAGACAACTTTATTTATCAACCTTGCGTTACACTATTAAATTAACACAAAATTTTAATTTTTGATCGGATAGCTTACCACATTTTTTTGATTTGTTTTCACTCGTAAACTTTTCCCCAATTGCGGTTTGTGCTCCTTCAAAAAATGTATGACAATTTCGTCTGGTTCCCTACGTATTTAACTTTGACAACGCCTTCTACAATATTTTCAACCACATTGCTCAAAAATTAATATAATCTGCCATGCAGAGAAGAAAACTCCATATTTTTAAAATTTACTTTCTTTACTTTTGGTTTTCTATTATTTTGCCGCCCTAACTATTAAAAACAGCTGTTTTCATATGATGCAGAAACTTACACCAGTAGCTGGATTCAGTAACATTAGCCGACAACGCAAATCGAGTTGTTAGCTTAACAAAAATGACGTTTACAGTAACAACAGTAGGATTCGCTAACTTATTTTTGACGACATAAAACAGCTGACTTTTATTATTTATTCAAAATGACAAAAAGCTGAAACTCTGCTCACCTCACCTGTTTGAAACGTTGATATTTACGAAAAGCACAAAAAGGAATGTGCAAAAGTAAATTTTCTTAACAAATATAAATTTTCTTAATAAATATAAATAAATACATATGTAAGTAAATAAATATAATTATTATTAATATATATATTAGTCAAATATTGAGGAATTTATTAAGATTCCCGCACGCGTGTGTACCAATGCAAATGCGTGTGAAAACATTGGTACAATAATATATATGTGAGTTAATTAATTTTGAAAAAGTTGTTAAATTTGATTAAATTAATGCCCGTTGTATGTGAATATTGATTCAGAATCAATTCCGGCTATGTTTTAATCAAATACTGAGGCATTTATTAAGATGTCCTCACGGTGGAGTACCAATGCAAATGCTTGTGAAAACATTGGTAAAATAACACATATATGAGGTAATTAATTTAAATTATTGTCTGGCTTTGTTCAGAAACTCAGTTTGAAGCGCAATCTGCTTTTGTAGTATAAGCAGAGCGTTCATAAACGTAAATTTTGCATGAAGCGTTGCTCATCACAATCATCAAAAAAATAATTACTGCCACTGTTGCGCTTCATGCTGCGTTTCTGAACATACCCTCTATTTTATGTGAATATCTATTCAAAACCAATTCCGGATATCTATTTATCGCAAACGTTGTTAAGGAAATAGCTAACGAATATCCAAGGTGACAAAAATATCGTTTAGTTCGCTAAACGATAACGCATGTTGTTAAAATTGGGTAGTGAATTCCGCTACAGCTATGAAAATGGCGTAGTTTAGTGCAGTGAAGTGTAAGTTGGTGCTAACTCTGAGTTCTGAACAGTTTCTGCACTAGAGTACTCTAGTTCGTCCATCGAACAGGCCTAATGTAGCGAATAATCTTGCGAAGTACCCGGTCTCCACGTAGCTGATTTTCGTACAGTTTGATATTTCTCACTCTTGTTCTTCAATGTATGTATTTTCGCTAATTTTTGCATTCTTGCTTTGGTCAGTGTGAGATTTCGATAGATTTACGATACAAATAGAGAATGCATCGATATTATAGGGGTTGGCGAGGCAATGGTGCTTTAGCTGTAACATTATGAAACAGCTGATCCAACCAACCTTATGAGAATCCGTCTTATCGGTTATTGGTGCTTGATCGTAAAACTGTAGTCGCATCGTTAAAGTACAGACCAATTGAATTTTAGTTTGCCGCCGTAAAACTGTAAACAGCTGACACTTGTGAAAGCAGATATAGGAAGGTAGGCACATAGGCGAATTCAGAAACTTCTTTTTTATTTACAAAGGTAGATTATAATATCAAAATCAAAGCGAATTCGCATAATGGCCAATAGTAATGGGCGAGTCCCATGCGAATTCAGATTTTAACCAAGGAGAAATATTATTTTGACATTACAATCTACAAAATACATGGAAATTTTCTGAATTCGCTTATGCGCCTACCTTCCTAGATCTGCCTCGACATGTGTCAGCTGTTTACGGATTTACGACACCACTAACAGCTCACATGAATACCGATATAGTTACGACAATGTTACATATACAGAATTGTAGGTAAAGCACCATTACCTGGGCCTTTGAGAACGAGGCTTTGTTCAGAAACTCAGTTTGAAGCGCAACCTGCTTTTGTAGTACAAGCAGAGCGTTCATAAATGTAAATTTTGCTTGAAGCGTCGCACATCACAATAATCAAAAAAATAATTGCTGTCGCTGTTGCGTTTCTGAACATACCGCGAATAACATGTGTATTTCTGTCGTTATTCGCTCTCATAATTTTGTTTGGAAATTAGCGGGTTTCGGCACTGGATTCGTAGTCGAACAACGATTGAGAGAGCGCTAACAGAAAAAAAGAGCGAATAATGTTATATGAAGACAAATTTTCTTTTACACAAACGTGAAAAGTGAAAATTACGTCACAGCGATTATTTCATTAAGGAACATGGACCGATATTAGTTACAGATCCCAGGAATGTATTTTCATTATGTTTAAAATTTAAGCTGTAATAAAAAGTTACATTTTGATCTAAAAATTATAGCAATTTAAAAAGAGAATGGGAACTTAAAAGCTACGTCTGAGTAAAAGATAACCTTATTTCAAAAATACCTTATTTCAGAATTTGTTTTAAAAACGTCTTATTTCAGAATTTTCTTTGATAACACCTTATTTTTGAATACAATTTTGAAATAGAGATATTGAAACAAATCCTGAAATAGGGTGTTTTTGAAATAAGTTTTGAAATAGGGCAATCTTTTACTCATCCGTCGAAATAAGCATGAATGAACTAAGAATTATGAGCATTTTGATACGATCACCAGTACGAAATGATTCTTTATAACCACACTTAGAGGAATTACCTTGAGTTGATTGAATATTCATATTTAAAATTTTATTTTTGAACATTTTATATTTATTTTAGGATAACATTGCGTATGTTGTTGATTCGATATATGTGTAGTTACGTGGCTGAATGCATAAATAAATGCACATACACATAAATAAATACATGTATGAGCATGTTCAGAAACGAACCACGACGGGCAAACTAATTTTGCACAGAGTGCGTACGTACGTAAAGGCATCAAAACATAATTGAAAATTATAACAATTATTATCAGCTACAGCAGTTGTTACAATTGTAATGCTGCAATTGTTGCAAATCGCTAGCTTAGAGTGCAAACTGTGTAAGTCCATTTTTATGAAAAAGTGTATTTTTATGTAGAACGCTAGAAAAATCAAATACGCACCACGTTCAACAAGTCTGTGATACTTGTCATATTTCGACTCGTTGTTATTCAGTGATACGCAAATTGTGTAAGTCCAAAAAACGAAGAAAATTGTGTAAGTCCAAAATTTTACATGAACAGAAATTTTTTTTTTTTCAATTCGAAATTTTTTTATTTTTTGTTTTTTTTTGTCTCTCCTACAAAGTTTGAAAAAAGAACTTACACAATTTGCACTCTAAGCTAGCGAAATACTGCATAGCATGATGTGTTTCTGAACATACCCTATATATACACATATACATATCCAAACTTGGTTAAGAATTTTTTTTATTGATTATTCTAAAATGCTTAAGACAAAAGTATGTTGTTTCTTCAGCATTTACTTTCGACGTGAACGCGTGGCACGGACAACCGCATCTGTTGCTGTCAATGTTTCCACTTCCTCGGAAGCGACGGCAGCGGTAGGTTCTGCAGACACTACCATATCGCTTGACTTTGTGGTAACAGCACCAAAGCGCACAACCTTACGGTTACGTTTAGCACCAGTACGTACATTTGAATCTTTATGAGCGGCACGGTGGCGACCGCGCTTCATGACTTCGTATTCATCGCCGGTGTCTACTACCAGCACATGTTCATGTCCATTATTACTACTCGAGTCATTATCTATAACTAGATTGTCCCGATGAACGCTTGGTGTTACTGGATTTATGCGACCACCCTTTGTTTTGGTGTCTATATTTTTTTCGTTCTCGTTGGTTAGTGCAGTACGCCGAGTGCGTCCGCCACGTGAGTTTGACCCAATCGACTCGTCAGTTACTAAACCTACTGCAGCAACGGCTTCGGCAGCACGTCTACCACGGCTTTTTTGATGCACCCCGGTTTCTATAGGTGCAGCTAAGGAAGAGGAGGTGGTATGTTTCTTTGTTTCACTCAATTCACTTTTCGCTGCAGCTGGAACGCTTTCAGTTTGTTTACCACGTCGGGTCATTCGTTTGTTACCTACAGTTGTTGCCGCTTTACCCTTATCTTCCATCTTGTGAACTTTCACACTGGAATGTGTGTCTTCTGGTATATCTTTACCAGGTAAAGCGTCCATAGCATCTGCGGATTCAGTAGATGTTTTTCTTTTACGTCTGACAGGAACGGTACCACCAGCATGTAATGTGGGCGTTTTGTTGACACTGATGACCGCATCAAGCAATAAACGTTTCTTTGGGGTCTCTGCTTTGGCTCGCTCTTCCTCGAGGTACTGCTGTATGCGTGCTGTGGGCTTATGTTGACGTCCACCACGACTTGTGATAGGTGCGTCCGATATGATGGCATTATTAGCAGCAGTTTCAGTTGACGAGTCTTGCGTGGTGGATGACTCAGCCGCTTTTGCAGCGCCTTTCTCTTCTAATGAAGCGTTTGCTTTTGGCAATGATGCTTTCTCGATGCGACGCTTGAGATCAACTTGAGTTTCAGCATCTGAACTCTCGTCGTAGTTACGCTCCAGTGTGGTCACAGCTCGTCGCGGTACATTGCGCAAGCGAAGCGGTGTAGTTGATAAAGGGACAGTACTGCTATCGTGCATGCAGCTATCTAATGAAGAGTCGCATCGTCTACGACTAAACGGCCTTTTCTTTGGCGGCCCATCATCATCTATCACATCCATATTCTGCGACAAATTTGTATGTTTTCGTCCACCCGATTGTTTTGTGCTTGCTGCTGATGGTAACTCAAGAAGCGCCGAACTTATCATGTCTTCTTCACCATACGACTTGTTTTCTTGAGCTTCTAGCGCTCCCTCTATGTGAAGAGACTCGAGTCGCTTTCGTGCACGTTTAGTGGCGAATTTCTTCTTTATCATTGGATTTTCATCTACTGTTACTTGTTCTTTTTCATCATCCTTTTTCGACGCATTGGCTAATCGTTTGCGTCCAGCTTTTCGTGAATTTTTCAGTTCAACTGGTATTGTGGCTGGTTCTTTCTCCATTTGTGACTTATTTTTGTTTCGGGGATTTCGACGTTTAATTAACGTTGCAGCTTCAATAATTGCAACAGTAGCAGCAGCAGCGGCTCCGCGCTTACTACGCTCTCTGCTGTTTATTGCCTCGGCAGAAGGTGTGTTGGCTGCTCCTTTGTCCTCTGGACTTCTTTTGGAATTTAAATCAAATTCTACACCTTCATCGCCATTTTTGTTATCATAATTTGTGTTTATGATATGCTGTTGGTAATCTTCGTTGGCCCTCGATTTCTTTCGTCGCATAACACATTTACGTGTTGTTTTGGGGGCTTCTTCCTTAACCGCGTGTTCTTTCTGTTCTATGCCCTTATCCAGTTCTCTACACTTTTCTAGTTCAGTTGATGGTATTCCACAATTTTTTTTCTTTTTTTTGCTTTTAGATTCGGTGGTTGAGGATACTTGTTCCTCTTTGCCTCTCGTTGCCCTTTTGATTGTTTTCGTATCATTTTCATTTAGTTTTAATATCTCCGCTGTTATCTGTACATCTGACGCGAGTTTAAGTTCCTTGGTATTCAGTTTTCGTCGGCGAAGACTACGTTGCGTCCCATCTGCCGCTATGTTTTCAGTTATACATGTAGTCTGACTCGATTCGGAAACAGTCGGCTTACACCTTCCAGCTCTTCGAGCTATGAAATCGGCTGATGTTTCTACAGGTGCTCGGTTTTTCTTTTTCTCTTTATCTAACAATTTTTCTATTTCATCCGATTCTATTTTTTTATTTGAGGACGGGCTGGCTTTTTTCTCTACTAATGCATCGTTTTCCATTCGAATATTTTTGCTGAGCTCACCGATCCCTTGTTTTAATTCAATAACAGTTTTCTCTTCTTGCGATTTTATTTCTCTATCGATGGCCTCTTTGTGATCTTTTCTTTCTGTGTGATTTGATTTTTTGTCGTGCACCTTATCTTTTTTCCTCCCATCTTCCGTTGGAATTTCTTTGATATTTTCCAAATGTGAAGATTCCATTGCCCTAGTTTGGCCTCGTTGGCGATGTGTTGATACCACTTCTTCTACACCTTGGCCATTAAATGTTTCGACGAAGGGAGCATCGGATTGAAGAGGGGCAGTTGTCTGGAGATATTCCCCATTTTGAGCGAAGTACTGGCCAGATTGAGAGCCTTTTAGTTCCTTTTCCTTTTGTGCATTTTCAGTATCATCTTTCTTATGGGTTGTATGTTCTTGTTTTCTTGGAGCTGTCAATTTATCTGAGTGTTTATTATCATCAGGCAAGGCACTATTGTCATTAGTTGATCCAGGGCATGAAAATAAATGAACTTCAAAAGCGGTCTTAACGTGCAAATGTGCAACACCGGTGTTTCCTCCGGTATCAGCATTGATCAATTTGTCACCAGATCTTTCTTTATCTGGAACATTTCTTTCATCTCTCACTATATTTTCTTCTACCACTTGTTTGGATTGTGATGGTTTTCGACTTTTACGTAGAATGGTCTGATTCGCTTTCGGCCCTATCACCTCTTTAGCTGTAAGCTCAGAGGTCACTATAGTGGACATTTTTTCTACATGCTCGTTTTTTAATGTCACCTTGGGCTTTTCGACATCAGTCAGTTCAGTTAAGCATTCTTTCCCTTTTTCCAAATGGATCCTTCCTTCTTCAATTGTTCCCGTCCCGATCAGTTCCTTGGCAGTTTTCTTTGGGCAAGAAATTTTTCTTACTGTGAGTTGCTCTTCGTCTTTCTTTAAGTTCTTGTTTTCTACCTCCTCCATATTTTCCGCAATTGTTAAAGCTTGTGGTGGTGTCTCATTTTTAGGTGGATTTTCTGCGGTTTTCGTTTCTTCCTTTGCTAATTTTTTCTCTCCGATGGTTTCTTTTACTCGTGAGTCTTTGTATGTTCTCCTCTCATCAGACTGCGTTTCTTTTCCAGCGGGAATGAGCGGTTCATTCTGCCCTTCTAATTTAGCATGATCTGATTCTTTCGCGATATCCTCATTATTTATCTGTGGCCTCCTATTAATTTGCTCCTCTCCTACAATACTTTTCGACGCATTTTCATCTGCTTTACATCTATAATTAGGTGGGTCCACCAACATTACTATACTATCAAAGGTTCTTTTGTAGTTCCGCTCCCCGATTTTTGTGTCGACATGTTGCTTTGGACGAGATGTTTGTAGTATACTTTGGTTTGTAGGCTGATCTTTCCTAAGTGCCATCTCGGCTAAACTAATATGAACCATATCCGAAACTAAACGCATCGTTTTGAGAACATCCAAGTTCACTAAGTCAGAAGACATACTTGAAGTATTAGGCATCTCCCTTGCTTTAATGCTTATATTTCTAATATTTTTTGAGTGCACTGCAGCGTCTGAAGTAAGTTTACTGTCTTCTGAGACTGCGCCGACGCCTTTGGAAGTAATAAACAGCGTTTTTTCTGTGAGACTAACCATCTCTTTAATTGCCCCCATAGTCTTTTGTGCGGTATGTGGAGTATTTGTAGGTAGCAGAGTCTGAGCTGTGATAAAATGTGACTGCGATTCTTCCACTAGAACCTGATTTAAAAAAGGTAATTCAGATGATTGTTTTACTGCAGCACATTCTCTATTTCCTGTTTTGGCCTTTTCAGCAATTTCCTCTAGAGTACTACTTTGTGTATGGGTTTCCTCCGATGTCTCTTCAGTAAAAGTGCTTTCATTCTTGGTTTTCTTCGTTTCAAACTTATTGACATGCTTACTTGATGATACTATATATAAATATCCGTCCTTATTTTCAGTGGTTCCTACTAACTTCCACTTTTTTTGTACCTCGGCTTTGATTTGATCTTCCTTGTCGAAGCTAGTGCTAAATTGTGCATTATTTTTCTCTGTAGTCTCCACAATTTCATCTTCAGCTTTTTCATATGCAATTATAGGAGAATTTTTAGTCGGCTGTTTCTCATTTGCTAAATACTTTAGTTCGTTCTGGAAGGAACTCCACTGTTTTCTCAAGTCATACTGATTTTCTTCAATACTTTCATTTGAAGCATTATCATGCACCTTTCTTGATGTAGTTTCAGTCGGTTCGTCAATATCGCTATCCAAATCCATAATTGAATCTTGTGATTGTATATTAAGTAGCAGGATATTTTCTGGTTTTTCTTTAAAATTACTAGAAAGATTTGCATGTTCAACCACATCGATCCTTTTATCTATATTAGCTTTGAACGCAAGCCCAGTTGGCGTGAATTCTTTAGGTGCATATTCTGATCTTTTAGCTTTTTCTTCAGTAGCTGGTTCATTGCCATAGTCTTTTTTTTCATCAAAATATGATTCTTCCGACTGTTTTTTTTGTATTCTCGTAGCTTCTTCGGGGTATCTTTCTATATTATTGTCATTATTGACTCTTTTACCATAATTACTTTTCTCCAATGATTCTATTGTAGAAATTGTAACATTTTTTTCAACTGTATCCAATTCAACTGTATGAGTTGATAAACCATTTTCTGCGCAACATAAAACATTAATTTGGGATTCAACTATTATCCCTAGAATGTTTTCCGTGCCTTCCTTCCTAAAAAAGCTATCATTTTCTCTAGTTCCAGCCTCTATATCATTCATATCAACTTGTATCTCACTTTTACTTGATACCGCCTTATTTTCTTTACTCTTTGTTGTATGGCCTTCTTTGCTATTTTCAATATTTTTTTCCACTTTTATATCTCTGGCTTGATAAATTATTTCTTGAGGTGTATTTGATACTGACGAGTCCTTAGCCAGGTTAACCGGTAAATCAAATATGTCTCTCTCGTTACGCTCAGTTTTGGCGAAAGCAGTTGCTTTTTCGAAGTTGCTTCTAACGGAAGTTATCTGTTCAACAGGTCCCTTTGGCCCAGGACTATCTATTTCTCTACTCGGAAAGACTAAATCGTCTTTATTATGACTGGCTGCAATATTGCTAGTTATAATGTTCAAACTATCGTTCAATTTACGTCGTCCATCGTCGTCCAATCGTCCATATCCAACTGCAGTTTCTCTATTAACGTGCTCTCTCTCCCTTTCCACCCCTATTATCATTTTTGCTTCCTTCTGCTGTTCACCTGTCTTGGTATTCCCTTGGATTGTACTCTCTGTTTTAGTAATATAATTTTCTTTATAGTCCACTGCCAGTTGGGATGATCCACTAATGGAACCACATATTTCTTGTGGATTATCATCCGATCGTAGATTTCCTGCCTCTAACTTTGATAATTTGGAATTTTCGTCAACACCCAATGATAATCGACGTGATTGTGATATTTTCAGTATTTGTCTTTTATTTGCTTGATCTGGTGTTTTGGCACGTTTTCGTCGACCAGCAATTGTTTCGTTCGCCTGTAAATTTTTAAATTTAGTTTGCAGCTTCTCTGTTGGATTACGCGAGGCCTTTTTTTCAATTTGGCTTTCATTTTCCATTTCAGCAACATTTTTTGTATCGTAAGTAAATTTCTTTTTGACTACTAAAGTCTTACAATTTTCAATTGTCGTTTCAGCGAAATGTGATTTGGTGGCACTTGTACTATAGGATTTTGTGACACTTTCCTGATCACTCAAAGTGTTTCGAAAATTATTTTCAAATTCAGCACAATTTTTACTTAATTTAGTTGATGCTCCGGTGTCGATGGTTTCATTGTCTTCCACTATCAACTCTTCCATTGACTCATCAACTTCTGTAATACATTCGACAAAAGTGGAATCGCATTGACGCTGTTTTTCTTTATCTAATCGTGATTTTTCTTTCGTCATTTCAGTTTTAACTCCAGTCTGGTGCTGCTCAGCGGCTGTACTTCGCCGGGGTCTACTTTGTGGATATTGTGTTCTACGTGCTACAGAGTCATGATTTGGAGTGGAAGTGTGCATTTGTTGGGTAGAAATAGTTGTATGTGCTTGAATGTGAAACGTACTACAACCATCCATTACTATGTTCTTTGACTCTTGCTCATGCACAGAATTTTTGTACTCACTAATGTTTTTCTCTGGAGAACTTGAGCATTCACTGATAGTCTCCTCATTCAGACTTACATCTATCGATCCGATAATGTAACTCGTAATTTTTTTTTTAACTATACCTCTTTTTTCGTGTTCTGCATCACTGCTTTCATCAAACATTACCAGAAAATCTTGATCTTTTGAGTTATTTTCAATGATCTCAGAGGATATTTTTTCTCTTCCAACAGATTTGGCTTCATTATTTGTTTCTCCCTTTTCTCCATTCTCATGTACTGACTCTGTATCGCTCACTACCAATGGCTCAGAGAAAATAGAGTCGTTGGTTTCATCAAGCAAATTAATGCCACTAATTTCCGATTCGTTAGATGTGAATGGACGGTGTTGGGCCTCATATTCATTGTCTACTGTTTTAAAACCTTTTAATGTGCTTGCCATTAATGGATCGTCGGAAGCACTCATCTCACTAATATATGCTAGCTGCTCTTCTGTTATATCCTCCATTCTTATTTTATCACATAACGACAACGCAATTGGATCCAGTACTTTTGTGTCATTCAATACTGAATCCGTAATAGTAACCTCATGCTCTTCTTCCTCTACATCTTCGACTTCGATCTCACATTGCTGCAAATTATTTACCCATGCTTGTACAGTAGCTTTAGGAAAATCTGTAATAACTTCTGTAGCTGAGAAAGGCGATACATTTGATGTTATTGCGGCGAAGAGTTGACGTTTCGGAGTTACAATAGTTGGGGCTGGTGTTTCCGGTACAATCAGTTCATTTTTTTCCGACTTACTTTGTTTAACAACTGTATCGTGAATTTTTTTTTCACTTATTTTTGCGATTCCTTCATAAACAAGGTCACCCTGAGCTCGTACTTTATCAAAAATTTGAGAGCTTAGTGGCGTCTTGCAGATATCTCCCAATGTCCGCTGGCTGCTGTGCAGATCGTATTCTGTTGTTACAGTTAAAATATCGATAGCTGAATTTCTACTGGTCTCCAATATAGCACTTGCCGGCCCGGTTGGTATCATCATGTTCTTAGCACGTGGTGTTATAAAAAACTGATGCAGCTTCTTCCCTGCTTTGTCCTCATCATCATCAATATATTCGTATTCGTAATTTATTTTAGTCTGCTTAGAAATTTGCAAAAGCTCTTCCAAGTCACCTAACTGTGATGTGCTACAAGCGTTCGGTATACGCAGCAGCTCGGGCATTCCGCGATGGTGTGTAGTACCTGTGACCTTGGTGGTATACACCAAGGCTGGGGTTGAGTAATCACGTACTTGGATTTCTATTTTTTTAACTTCTTTTTTCTTTTGTGCAATCGGAGGTTCATTTGTAACCTCTATATTCTTGATGTGAGTATCGGCTTTCGATGTTTTCATTAGATTGGATAAACTCGAAAGCCGTTCTTCATCATCTTCCAACATAAGTTCATCATCATGGTATATGTTTGTCGATGATTGTCTACTTGATATTTCGGGTGTCCGCATCAATTCGCGTACACCAAATAGTTTTGGAGTGCAGGAATATACATCATTGGGTGTGTTCAATAGTTCACGAATTCCCTCCATCACAGGTAGTTTCGGTAATTCAAATGCTCCCATGATTCCTACAAAATTTCTCTGGGTCTTAGGCATTTTCGGTTGCTCCTCATGTGCATCAAGGACTGGAATATAAAAATAATATCAAATAGATAGGTATAGACATAAGTCAAACAAAGAATAATTTTAATATGGTTTCAGATATCGACGCTTCCAAACAATACTGTACTAAGTCGACTTAGTACATTTTCCTGTTTTTGGCGTTTTCAAGTATTACGTGTCTAATTTAGATGGAGTCTAATTTTGGTACTCGTATCAATCGGACAATCCAATCAAAAGTTATAAGCAAAAGTGTACATATAATACAACTCGAGATTTTTGCAGAATATGCAAAACCTAGTTTACTTGATTTATTTTGTGTGTCTAATGCATCCATGATATTGCATTTTGATCATTTTTTACTTAGTGGTATTAGTGACCATGATTTAATATTTCTCAGTTACAAATTAACATTAAATGCCCCATGTAAGTCATCTAAATATGTTTATTTTCAGAATTTTGAGGCAATCAATAAAGATGAATTAGATGCCGAAGCTTCCGTTCTATCTTGGAACAACTGCTGGTTTGTACCTGATGTTAATGAGAAAGTTGAGGAATTTTCTAAGCTTGTCAGTTATCACTTTGATAAATATCGTCGTTTAAAGTGCATTTCTGCGTTAGAGGCATTTGCATTTTCGCGTAGCGGACGGTGGTTGAATTTTACAGGAGAGCATAAAAACTATTTCATTTAAAAACCGTTTCTTATTTCTGCGTACAAACTTAAATTTAAATAGTTACGTAGATCAGTTTGTTAGCTAAAACATTAACTTAGTGTAAAAAAAGAAACAAATTGAATTATTAGGACTCCTTTTTTTCATATGCGGTTGTGCAATTTTTATTCGGCACAAAAATCACGCACATTCGGTTATGAAAAGGCAAAATGTTCAATATAATTCTTTTTTTAGTATTTTATCAAGAAAAAAGTAACAAAACTTATACATATAGTATTACCAGAGCTGGGCGATAAGGATTACATGTGCAATCGATTACACATAGGATTACGATTACATTAATCGTAATTTCAAGTTTTTTACGATTACGATTACAGTAATCGTAATTTTTATAACGACGATTACGATTACAGTAATTGTAATTTCAAGTTTTTGACGATTACGATTACAGTAATCGTAATTTTTGTAACGACGATTACGATTACAGTAATTGTAATTTCAAGTTTTTGACGATTACGATTACAGTAATCGTAATTTTTGTAACGACGATTACGATTACAGTAATCCTTATTTTCTGTAATCTTAAATTACAAAATTTAAGAATTACATGTAAAAAATGATTAAAATTGCTTTTTGATACTAAACGGTGTAGGGAGGAAAATATGCTTGGTTCTGAAAGAAGTGCTAAAAACTACAAATAATTATGTAAAGCTTGCAATTTCACACATATTATATACATTTTGAAATATTTGCGGTTGAGATAGCAGCTTTTAGTGGGCTGGAGACAATGGCCTCATGCATAAAAACCGAGCTGTAGCTCACACAAATTTTCTTCGTAAAATTTGGATTTTGCATGTATAAAAAATATGTATTACAATTGCTAGATTTTACTAAACAAATTACTTAGGTTTATCTCATAACAAAATTAAAAAGTAATAAAACCCCACTGCAACTTTTGAAGATGTAAATGGCCATAACTATGAAAAGCCAATATTAGATGAAGATTTTTTTGACTTCGGCGGTAAATACCTAACTATATATCTATATAACAACTTCATATATATTTTATTTAAAACTCAAAATACCTTTAGAAAACACTGATTTACCTGAAGTGGTAGTGGCACAAACATTATAGGAGAAGAATTTTTTAAATATTTGAACGATGCTGATAGTAGCCATGGCTGTTTTAAAAGATATCCTCTGATAAAGAAAGCATCTTTAAGATTCAGCACCCCGCTTACATCGTCAGCACCTGTGGAAAGGCTATTTTCGTTGGCGGGCATTATAAACAGTCCTCGACGCCATGCACTTTCCGATGTTTCTTTTGAAAAATTAGTTCTGCTTAAGGCTAATATTGAATATTATTGAATGTAAATTATCCAAACAGCAGTCTTAATTTTGTATCTTTATTATTTCCGCTAATTTTCTCTCTTCTTAATACACATCCCAGTTTTACTTGTTTACTTAATGTGTGAGAAATAAACACATATGTATGCATGTATGAAAAAATTATTATTATTTCTTGGAAAATGATGTTGGGCAAGTATATCACTGTTTTTTACACATTGTAATCCCAGAAAACGAGAACATTAATCGTAATTTCAAGTTTCTTACGATTACGATTACAGTAATCGTAATTTTTGTAACGACGATTACGATTACAGTAATCGTAATTTTAAGTTTCTTACGATTACGATTACAGTAATCGTAATTTTTGTAACGACGATTACGATTACAGTAATTGTAATTTCAAGCTTTTTACGATTACGATTACAGTAATCGTAATTTTTGTAACGACGATTACGATTACAGTAATCGTAATTTCAAAATTTCTAAGATTACGATTACTGTAATCGTAATCATCTTGTAATCGTAATCCTTATCGCCCAGCTCTGAGTATTACATTTTAAGCTAAAATTCATATTTTTAATTAAGAAAACGTAATTTGGTTTACACACAGGTGGAGAACTCTTAAGGTAAATGTCGTAAATTGTCATAGAAGCTATGACAATCGTAAGGCATCACTCGTTTTAAGTGTTTTAAATGTTGATATTTACGTTTTGTAATTTTGAGGTGACCTTTGTGGATTGGGTTAGGAATATCCGTGTCTATCTGGTTTATAACCTGACTTGAATGTCTTATAAATTTTCGCATAAGAATCATGGCCTACAAAAAACATGTTTTTATCGCAATGTAATACATTAATTTTTATACACAGCTGTACTAGTACACAGATTTAAATCTTTTTATGAAATTTCGTATACAGGTTCCTATCCAGACTGGGGCGGTTGAAAATGGGCGAAATCGGACCACGACCACGCCCACTTTTATATATGGGTATTACAAAGGGGCCCAATAAAAAAAGTTTGAGCGATATCTTAGTCAATTATAAAGATAATTCAATGAAATTTTGTGGCACAAGTACCACGATAGATAGAAAACCATAAACAGAAAAATTTTGGAAAATGGGCGTGGCACCGCCTCTTATTAGACAAAGGACTCTACGAGATTTCGGAGCCCATAACTCGACAAATAATTTAGATATTATGACGAAAATTGGTGGACTTATTTCTACCACTTGCGGTAGTATATGTGCAAAATTTTAGCGAATTCAGTTTCTAACCACGCCTACTTTTTAATAAAAATATTTCTCGAATGCCCTTCAGAAATTTGTAACGTGACATCTCTGTAACTAAACGTCATAAAGGGATGAAATTTTATAATAACAAGAATATTTATACGTTTAGTCGGATTATTGATACGAATTTTCAAAATGGGTGTGCCCACTTTATGCGGCACGGCCTTTTTTATAAATTGCACCGTGTTTCTAGCAAACGTAAAAAAACTATGAAAGCTTATAATATTTGGATCCACTCGAACTTAGGCTTCCTTTCTTTTTTTGTTTTTTAATTTTTGACACCTTTAGTCATAATTTGGTTGGGAAAATTGTAAAGATTGTAGCAAAAAAAACCTAGTATCAGAGCTTACATATTAGCAACTTCATTTAATTTGTTTAAAATAATACCTGCTTGATATTTACCTGACATTATTTGCTGAAATAAGTTAACTTTTGCTCCCTTTCATATAAATTCGCCATTTAATTTATTTATCTAATAACATATAACTTCGCTTGTATGAATGAACTGAAATCATACGCGGTAATGCTGCCAAATTTTAACAATACTCTTCATAAGCGATTATGCAATTTACTGTTATTATGCGTTTTTGTTGTTAGAATTGCAAAGTTTTGGTATGGATCGATAGAGCTGAGCGTCAGGAACTCAGGGTTGGAAAATCTCATTTTTGGCAAAAATGTCCCTTACGCGAAAATGAAAATACCTCTTACGCAAAAATGCACTTTAAACGACAATATGTCCTTTAAAAAGAATTGTCGTTAAAAGTAGTAAGCAGCCATGATTCGATAGGGAGGTGCTAAGTCAGATTAGAGCACGAAATAGAGGGTATTCTCTATGGAAGACGAATAGTAGTGAGGAAAATTGGGCGGCATATAAACACCTACGAAATAGAGCCACTGAAATCACATGTAGAGCTAAACAACGTTATTTCCAAAGAAAACTTAATGCCGGCCTTACGCCCAAGGTTCTGTGGAGGAATTTAAGAAACCTTGGAGTGAGCTGTAACACGAAGCCTGACTGCCCGATTGATACTGATATAATGAATGATTTCTTTGCTGTTAAACCGCCAGACGACGATTATTCATTTCAACTTAGTGAGGAGCTTATGTGCAACTCAAGCTGTAAGTTTGATTTTTCAGCAGTCACGGAATCCGACGTAATGAGTAGCATTACTTCAATTAAGTAATACGCTGTTGGTGAGGACAAAATTAGCTTGAGATTTTTTAACTCATTCTGCACTACATCCTATCTCCTCTGACCCATATCATTAATTTTTCACTGACTTCTCTTCGATTTCCTGACACTTGGAAAATTGCCAACATTAAATCGGTTGCGAAAAAATGCAAGTAGACGTTGCCTTCAGATTTTAGACCAATTATTTATTTATTTATTCGTCTATGAAACCAGTTCTTACAGATTATTAAAAAACCTAAGTTACAAAGAATATATGTTTACAATTACATATGTTAATATAATTGAAAGGTATCTATATTAGCGATAAGCTTGAATTAAAACAGATTTAACATAATTTTTTCCAAGCCCAAAATCAATTTCATATTTCTTGGCAAGACTATTAAATTCAGTTAACGCTCTGTTTATTGGCGAATTAAATGCATAATTAGTACGGCAAACTCCCATATTAAAAAGATAAGAGTGTCTAAGCAATCTTGACGGTACATTAAAGTTAATTAAGCCAAGCAGATGCTGGCAATCGATAATTCCAACAATAATGTCAGTTATGAAAGAAAGTGACAGTATCTTTCTTCTATTCTCTAATGTTTTAAGACCAATTAGCATACAGCGGGATCCGTAAGATGTGATGGGATCAATTAGCATTCAGCGGGATTCGTAAGATGTGATGGGCTCATTAAATTTTACGGGATGTAAAGCAAAGCGTATAAATGTCTTTTGAACACGCTCTAAGCGATATGCATGTATCGAGTATACTGGGTTCCATATAACCGAAGCATACTCAAGCCTTGAACGAACTAAGCTGGTATATAGAGACTTAAAAGTGTAAGGATCAGTAAAGTTTGAGCTATTTCCCAGCAAACACAGTCTCTAACGTTAGAAATTTTGTCGAGATTACTTTAGATAACTAGTGAAATTCTCTATATATTCTCAAATCGATAACTAGGGTTGAAAACTACACTAGAATTCGATTAGCGAGTGATTAGAGAAGGAGCCAAATCTCACGCCTTTTATCAATTCTCAATAGGGGTATTCGCTATCCCTAGCATGATAGCACGGATTGCAAATTTGCAAAATTGCAAAAAAATGCTACACATAGAGAGCACCCCATTGCACAGTCGTAGGAAATTTTAAGAAGCAGCTTTTCTTTTTAGCCAAAGGGACGCGTTCATCACTCACTTTTTAATAAATAAATCATTTAATTTTAGTAAATTTAATAATTACACATAAAAAATAGCATTTTAAGCAATATTCAAATTGAAATTGAAATTAGCAATTGGCGAATGTCAGCTGACGCAGGGTCGCAATTAATTTCCTACACTTCATAGCAAATAAATATACATAGGTTTTGGTGTAGCATATTTTTGAGGTCTAGCATATTTCTGTGCGCCTGTATTTTGTTGTTGTGCGTTGTAAAACTTTGCAATCCGTACAATCCGTGCTACGTGCTAGGGTTATGCTATGGATAGCGAATACCCCTAATATATTTCTGTGATATATTGAATATATGTACATACATATATTGAAATTAGATACTAAAAAATGGTAAAGTTAATATTACCGTAGTACAATGTTTTCCATTAAAAAGTACAAGTACCTTTAATTTAAATAATAAGACTGAATTTAGTTTAAATTTCAGTTCTTATAAATGTGATAAACATATACATACATGCGAATATATGTATATAATCATATGCAATTTGACACTAATAAAATCTAAACAATGAAAAAATCATGTAAAAGGAGACAAAGCTTTGTTTTTCATTTCAATTGGAAGTATTTGCAAATTCTGATTGGAATCTCATTAGAGAACTACATTAGAATTCGATTCGAGAATTATAATTTTCTCGATTTGAGAATTAGGTACCCTTTTGTTTGAGAACGCTATGATTCTCGATAGATTTTCGAGTCGTCCTCTAACGTTAGAGGTTTGAGAATGAGGCTAGTTCTCGAGTCATTCTCAAATCGATAACTAACCTCAATGTTTGTTGGGTTTCGACGTATTCTCCCATCCTTGTCAAGGGTTTTTAAAAAACTTTTATTGAACCAAATTATTAAATATTTAATGGATAATGATCTAATTATGCAATACCAATCTGGATACCGTCCTGGTCACAGTTGTTCCACCGCAATGCTGAAAATCATGGACGATATACGGCTATCATTCGACCAGGGTGATCTTACTATACTTACGCTGCTAGATTTGTCAAAACCATTCGACCCTGTTTGTCATAAAATTCTCCTCATATTTTGGATTCAGTGGCAATGCAGTGGAATTAATAGCGAGCTATCCCCAACAAAAACAGTCTCTAACGTTAGAAATTTTGTCGAGATTACCTTAGATAACTAGTGTAGATCTCTATATATTCTCAAATCGATAACTAGGGTTGAAAACTGCACTAGACTTCGATTAGCGAGTGATTAGAGAAGGAGCCAAATCTCACGCCTTTTATCAATTCTCAATATATTTCTGTGATATATTGAATATACATACATATATTGAAATTAGATACTAAAAAATGGTAAAGTTAATATTACCGTAGTACAATGTTTTCCATTAAAAAGTAAAAGAAGTACCTTTAATTTAAATAATAAGACTGTATTTTGTTTAAATTTCAGTTCTTATAAATGTGGTAAACATATACATGTCAATATATATAATCATATGCAATTTAGGCACATATTGCGTTAATAAAATCTAAACAATGAAAAAATCATGTAAAAGGAGACAAAGCTTTGTTTTTCATTTCAATTGGAAGTATTTGCAAATTCTGATTAGAATCCCATTAGAGAACTACATTAGAATTCGATTCGAGAATTATTATTTTCTCGATTTGATAATTAGGTACCCTTTTGTTTGAGAACGCTGATTTTCGATAGATTTTCGAGTCGTCCTCTAACGTTAGAGGTTTGAGAATGACAACAGAGGGTGGTTTCTAATGATAACAGATCAAACTTAAAGCCTATATCTAGTGGGGTACCCCAAGGTTCTATACTCGGGCCAGTTTTATTCACATTATATATCAATGACATTGAAAAATGCTGTAAAAATGTATCTATGCATCTCTATGCTGATGATTTGCAAATATACCTTTCTTCCCCTATTGGTAGGCTTGCCATAATTTTTTCACCCCAATGCCTGACTAAAGCGAAATGAAAATAGCCTAAAGTTCAAAATGGGTGTGCCCACTTTATGCGGCACGGCCTTTTTTATAAATTGCACCGTGTTTCTAGCAAACGTAAAAAAACTATGAAAGCTTATAATATTTGGATCCACTCGAACTTAGGCTTCCTTTCTTTTTTTGTTTTTTAATTTTTGACACCTTTAGTCATAATTTGGTTGGGAAAATTGTAAAGATTGTAGCAAAAAAAACCTAGTATCAGAGCTTACATATTAGCAACTTCATTTAATTTGTTTAAAATAATACCTGCTTGATATTTACCTGACATTATTTGCTGAAATAAGTTAACTTTTGCTCCCTTTCATATAAATTCGCCATTTAATTTATTTATCTAATAACATATAACTTCGCTTGTATGAATGAACTGAAATCATACGCGGTAATGCTGCCAAATTTTAACAATACTCTTCATAAGCGATTATGCAATTTACTGTTATTATGCGTTTTTGTTGTTAGAATTGCAAAGTTTTGGTATGGATCGATAGAGCTGAGCGTCAGGAACTCAGGGTTGGAAAATCTCATTTTTGGCAAAAATGTCCCTTACGCGAAAATGAAAATACCTCTTACGCAAAAATGCACTTTAAACGACAATATGTCCTTTAAAAAGAATTGTCGTTAAAAGTAGTAAGCAGCCATGATTCGATAGGGAGGTGCTAAGTCAGATTAGAGCACGAAATAGAGGGTATTCTCTATGGAAGACGAATAGTAGTGAGGAAAATTGGGCGGCATATAAACACCTACGAAATAGAGCCACTGAAATCACATGTAGAGCTAAACAACGTTATTTCCAAAGAAAACTTAATGCCGACCTTACGCCCAAGGTTCTGTGGAGGAATTTAAGAAACCTTGGAGTGAGCTGTAACACGAAGCCTGACTGCCCGATTGATACTGATATAATGAATGATTTCTTTGCTGTTAAACCGCCAGACGACGATTATTCATTTCAACTTAGTGAGGAGCTTATGTGCAACTCAAGCTGTAAGTTTGATTTTTCAGCAGTCACGGAATCCGACGTAATGAGTAGCATTACTTCAATTAAGTAATACGCTGTTGGTGAGGACAAAATTAGCTTGAGATTTATTAAACTCATTCTGCACTACATCCTATCTCCTCTGACCCATATCATTAATTTTTCACTGACTTCTCTTCGATTTCCTGACACTTGGAAAATTGCCAACATTAAATCGGTTGCGAAAAAATGCAAGTAGACGTTGCCTTCAGATTTTAGACCAATTATTTATTTATTTATTCGTCTATGAAACCAGTTCTTACAGATTATTAAAAAACCTAAGTTACAAAGAATATATGTTTACAATTACATATGTTAATATAATTGAAAGGTATCTATATTAGCGATAAGCTTGAATTAAAACAGATTTAACATAATTTTTTCCAAGCCCAAAATCAATTTCATATTTCTTGGCAAGACTATTAAATTCAGTTAACGCTCTGTTTATTGGCGAATTAAATGCATAATTAGTACGGCAAACTCCCATATTAAAAAGATAAGAGTGTCTAAGCAATCTTGACGGTACATTAAAGTTAATTAAACCAAGCAGATGCGGGCAATCGATAATTCCAACAATAATGTCAGTTATGAAAGAAAGTGACAGTATCTTTCTTCTATTCTCTAATGTTTTAAGACCAATTAGCATACAGGGGGATCCGTAAGATGTGATGGGATCAATTAGCATTCAGCGGGATTCGTAAGATGTGATGGGCTCATTAAATTTTACGGGATGTAAAGCAAAGCGTATAAATGTCTTTTGAACACGCTCTAAGCGATATGCATGTATCGAGTATACTGGGTTCCATATAACCGAAGCATACTCAAGCCTTGAACGAACTAAGCTGGTATATAGAGACTTAAAAGTGTAAGGATCAGTAAAGTTTGAGCTATTTCCCAGCAAACACAGTCTCTAACGTTAGAAATTTTGTCGAGATTACTTTAGATAACTAGTGAAATTCTCTATATATTCTCAAATCGATAACTAGGGTTGAAAACTACACTAGAATTCGATTAGCGAGTGATTAGAGAAGGAGCCAAATCTCACGCCTTTTATCAATTCTCAATAGGGGTATTCGCTATCCCTAGCATGATAGCACGGATTGCAAATATCCTAGACCAAAATATGCTACACATAGAGAGCACCCCATTGCACAGTCGTAGGAAATTTTAAGAAGCAGCTTTTCTTTTTAGCCAAAGGGACGCGTTCATCACTCACTTTTTAATAAATAAATCATTTAATTTTAGTAAATTTAATAATTACACATAAAAAATAGCATTTTAAGCAATATTCAAATTGAAATTGAAATTAGCAATTGGCGAATGTCAGCTGACGCAGGGTCGCAATTAATTTCCTACACTTCATAGCAAATAAATATACATAGGTTTTGGTGTAGCATATTTTTGAGGTCTAGCATATTTCTGTGCGCCTGTATTTTGTTGTTGTGCGTTGTAAAACTTTGCAATCCGTACAATCCGTGCTACGTGCTAGGGTTATGCTATGGATAGCGAATACCCCTAATATATTTCTGTGATATATTGAATATATGTACATACATATATTGAAATTAGATACTAAAAAATGGTAAAGTTAATATTACCGTAGTACAATGTTTTCCATTAAAAAGTACAAGTACCTTTAATTTAAATAATAAGACTGAATTTAGTTTAAATTTCAGTTCTTATAAATGTGATAAACATATACATACATGCGAATATATGTATATAATCATATGCAATTTGACACTAATAAAATCTAAACAATGAAAAAATCATGTAAAAGGAGACAAAGCTTTGTTTTTCATTTCAATTGGAAGTATTTGCAAATTCTGATTGGAATCTCATTAGAGAACTACATTAGAATTCGATTCGAGAATTATAATTTTCTCGATTTGAGAATTAGGTACCCTTTTGTTTGAGAACGCTATGATTCTCGATAGATTTTCGAGTCGTCCTCTAACGTTAGAGGTTTGAGAATGAGGCTAGTTCTCGAGTCATTCTCAAATCGATAACTAACCTCAATGTTTGTTGGGTTTCGACGTATTCTCCCATCCTTGTCAAGGGTTTTTAAAAAACTTTTATTGAACCAAATTATTAAATATTTAATGGATAATGATCTAATTATGCAATACCAATCTGGATACCGTCCTGGTCACAGTTGTTCCACCGCAATGCTGAAAATCATGGACGATATACGGCTATCATTCGACCAGGGTGATCTTACTATACTTACGCTGCTAGATTTGTCAAAACCATTCGACCCTGTTTGTCATAAAATTCTCCTCATATTTTGGATTCAGTGGCAATGCAGTGGAATTAATAGCGAGCTATCCCCAACAAACACAGTCTCTAACGTTAGAAATTTTGTCGAGATTACCTTAGATAACTAGTGTAGATCTCTATATATTCTCAAATCGATAACTAGGGTTGAAAACTGCACTAGACTTCGATTAGCGAGTGATTAGAGAAGGAGCCAAATCTCACGCCTTTTATCAATTCTCAATATATTTCTGTGATATATTGAATATACATACATATATTGAAATTAGATACTAAAAAATGGTAAAGTTAATATTACCGTAGTACAATGTTTTCCATTAAAAAGTAAAAGAAGTACCTTTAATTTAAATAATAAGACTGTATTTTGTTTAAATTTCAGTTCTTATAAATGTGGTAAACATATACATGTCAATATATATAATCATATGCAATTTAGGCACATATTGCGTTAATAAAATCTAAACAATGAAAAAATCATGTAAAAGGAGACAAAGCTTTGTTTTTCATTTCAATTGGAAGTATTTGCAAATTCTGATTAGAATCCCATTAGAGAACTACATTAGAATTCGATTCGAGAATTATTATTTTCTCGATTTGATAATTAGGTACCCTTTTGTTTGAGAACGCTGATTTTCGATAGATTTTCGAGTCGTCCTCTAACGTTAGAGGTTTGAGAATGACAACAGAGGGTGGTTTCTAATGATAACAGATCAAACTTAAAGCCTATATCTAGTGGGGTACCCCAAGGTTCTATACTCGGGCCAGTTTTATTCACATTATATATCAATGACATTGAAAAATGCTGTAAAAATGTATCTATGCATCTCTATGCTGATGATTTGCAAATATACCTTTCTTCCCCTATTGGTAGGCTTGCCATAATTTTTTCACCCCAATGCCTGACTAAAGCGAAATGAAAATAGGCTAAAGTTAGAAAACGATAAAATTCATTCAAGTATATTTAGCAGTCTAAAAATTACAAGTTTATATCGTCGTACCATACGAAAACTAACATATTTAAAATTTCTGGCGAAAGCTATCAATAAAAAAATTCTGTACGAAAAGTAGAACATTTTACTTTTGGCCGACGAAAAGTAATAAAATCGAGTTTTGGCTGACGAAAAGTAATAAAATCGACTTTTGGCTGACGAAAACTATCAAAAATCGGCCACAAAAAATCTGATGTTAGTTTTCGTATGATACGACGATATATCGCTAGCTTAGAGTGCAAACTGTGTAAATCCATTTTTATGAAAAAATGTTTTTAAGTGTAGAAAGCTAGAAAAATCAAATACGCACCACGCTAAAGAAGTCTGTGATACTTTTCATATTTCTACTCGTTGTTATTCAGTGATAGGCAAATTGTGTAAGTCCAAAAAGCGAAGAAAATTATGTGGGTCCAAAATTTGTATATGAACAGAAATTTTTTTTTTCATTTTAAAATTTTTTTATTTTTTGTTTTTTCTGTCTCCTACAATGTTTGAAAAAAGGACTTACACAATTTGCACTCTAAGCTAGCGATATGTAAATTTATCATATTTAAAAAACAATTCACAATATTTTTTTTCAAATATGGGCTATTGATTTGTCTTTTTAATTAATTAAATTTAAATTAATCAAATTTATCTGGTTTTATTGTCCTAAAATCGTAGTTATTGTATTCGCATGTAAAATTTTTTATATGGCACAGGATCGGCGTTAAATGAAACACGGCTAAAATAAGAGCCCCTGCTTTGCTTCAGAGTTTTGCTTTAACAATTCCGTTCAGCATGTGTTTTTCAAAGGGACATGTTCACAATTGAGGTGAAGTGAGTAAAGTAAAGTATAAAGTTAGCCATGTCTCAACTTTTTTACACTTTGACAAATATCTCCTTGTGTGTGTGTGTGTGTATGTTTGTATGTCTACACTTATTTTAGCGATTTCGCGCAATTTCGTAAGAAGTGAACAGAGAAAAATAAAAAATAACATTCGAATAAGCAGAAAAAAGCAAATTCCCCAAATATTTTACCAAAAATTAGGTCTATAAATTAAAGCAAAGAAGTGAAGTGGAATCTGTCAAACAGTTAATTGTAGCAAGCATCTGGAATTTCGCTTTGCTGTAAGGTTTTTTCTATCAAAAGTTGGAGCAGACAAAGCCAATTGTGCACGGGCTCTAAATTACTCAAAAGCGTGAGTGAACGCACGTAATTTCGGAAAGTAATTTCGGCTAATCAACGTAATTTAAAATATAGTCTGAATGTGCTTTTATGACACGGAATAAGGCCTGAAACGCACGTGTCGCGACACTTCAATTTTCGGTGAGAATTTTGTCGCGTCTGCAGCGTCCCGTAGTGTAGTATGTTGCGGTTCTAGCTTAAGAGATACACTGAGGGAAATAACGCATAGTAAAAATGAATTTTTTTTATTTGATTATCACTTGAAAATGTTCGTATTTAAAAATAATATTTTCATATCAAAATTTAGCATGGACGTATTTAAAACACCGAGAGAGCGATTGAAAGCGTAAGTGTACATACATTTGTATAGCAACCACATTCACCTGCGTATGTATGTACCTACATACTTACATACATATGTACATAAAACTTGTACTTGTTTCTCTTGTATGTATGTATGCCTCTCTCATGCTCACGAGCAGTGTGGCCAGGTGATGCAAAAAAGTGAAGCTAAATTGGCAAAAAAAAGTTAGAAAACGCTGGAATTAAAAAAGTCAGTATTTTTTTAAGAAATCCCCTTAAATTTTTTTTATTTGAGTTTTGTTCATTTAAATATAAAAATTATAAACGTAACTTAAAGGAACTATTCTTGTTTGAACACATATCAGACACATTTTCTCGACTAGTAGGACTTTTTTTTTAAAACAAAAGGGCATATGTATATTTGGTATATGCAGTAAGTAAATACTAAGACCGGTATTCATAAAAAATAAAATGTCGAGTTATTTAAAAAAAAAATTGGAAGGTTGAAAGCTTTTCTCAATTTTGACGTTGATTAGGCACTGACACCAAATCTCTCACAGAGAATAAAAATCGAAAAAGTGTAAAATAACATTTGAGTAAAAAAAAGTTAGAAAAAAAGCCACGAAGCTAAAACGAAAATTATGAGGCTAAAGGACAAAAAGAAATGCCAAATCTAGCCTCGAAAATGCTAACCTGGCCACACTGCTCACAAGCGCCGTTTATAACTGTAAATAGCAATTTGACGGAGAAGAAAAATGTGTGAACATCATTTTGCATCATTTTGAATTAGAAGAACTTCTTGACGAGCTGACTGGTAATTATACAAATTAGTGAAAAATATTAGTTATAAAGTGTATAATATTGAATGTTGCAGTGGCTGGCATTGAATTTCGCCATTTACACTACTAGAACGAAGCAGACCTCGCTGACGCTGTAAAAAAAAGTTGGATTAAGAGCTGAATTCCGGGAAAAGCTGTTTGCATGGAGAAAGAAAAATGTAAGTAATGTATTTTTTTTCAATAACTTTGTTATTGAAAGTGCTAGTGTGTTTTGTTAACAAAGATAATGCGTGTGGAAAATTAAATTGTGCGCGTGTACATACATACATATATGCGTGTGTATGTACGCCAATACTTTGCGACGGTTTTGCGTCCAGCTGCACTTGGCGTCGAAGAATTACATATACATGTAGATATATATGTATGTATGTATGTACATACTTCTGCGTGGCTGCTTTAACCACCTTGCGCATTTTATGAAAGTTCACACATTATTGTTAGATTAGCAAAAATTCATACAGCAAGGGCAAAATGTTGATTATTTAAATATGTAATTTTTTATTTGTATCTATACCTAGTTACAGTGAAACCTCCCTTGGGCGGACACTCACCGTCGGGCAAATTTTGTCCGCCCAAGAGAGGTGTCCGCTTAAGGGAGTGGGTTCCTATTTTAGAAATTTTTTGGATTTTAAAGGATTTATTTATTCATATTTCACTAAAAAAACAAGGATCCTTATGTCTTCAAAATTTCACTTAAATACATAAATATGTACATATACATATGTACATATGTATGTATGTATATACATAAAGTATTAACATACATATGAAATTACAATTAGTAAGTTGCTGAGAACTAGAAATGTTGGGATATCTTTTATATTATTTAAAAAATTGTGAAATTGTCGGTTGACGAGGGGTTTTTTGCTTATTTAAAATAAAATTGTTTTGCAGATGGCTTTCAAATTTCTGCAACAATTCAAATGCAATAAGGTCTTCCGTGCAAGATCTTTTCAAATTTGAAACTACAGTCAAAGCCATTTCGTTCGAGGAGTTTGCATTACCTACTTTCAGCGGTAGTTAATATTGGTACTATCATCTTCGTTGGTTTCGACGTTTTCGTCAGTTAGAACATCTAACTGGAAATCCGTGAATGTTGTTATATCTATTCCAATAAAGTCATGCGGGCATTTATTTTAGTTGGTGATTCCCCTTTCATCGTAGCGCTTTTTACCTAACGAACATTCAGCGAACTTGTTTTATATTGCTATACATACTTATATTTTGTCCACATAAGAGTAGTTCGTGTCCGCCTAACAGAGGTTTTTATGTGATTTGTTATGAAAAAAAAATCAAAGTGTCCGTTGAGGAGAGGTTCGTGTCCGCTTAATAGAGGTTTTTAGTTCATTTCAATAGTAAATAACTGTCCGCGTCCGGCCAAGAGAGTGTCCGCCTAAGAGAGGGCAATTTGTTCTAAAAATTGGACCTAAACCTTGGTGCATGAAAAAATGCCCGCTCAAGGGAGTTATCCGCCTATGAGAGGTGTCCGTTAGGGGAGGTTTCTCATATGATGGTGATGAGCTGCACAAAAATTATCAGTAATTTGAATTCCAGTGTGTGGTGGGTATGTAATGAATATACAGTAGTATTTATTTAGTAAGTATTTACGCATATTCAAGTACCTATATTGTGTTTTTTTAGCGCATATATGTACATATTTAAATTTTGTATGAACTTCTAAGCGCACAGATTTATATGCACTTATGAAATTGTTTTTTTTTAATCCAAAAAGCGGATGTACGTACATATGTATGTATATGCGCGTATAAAAAACACACTTATTGATGATTTATTTATTTAATACTTGACAAATCAGTGAACAATATTAATATAATGCTTTTTTAGTCTTTAAACAGGATACTACGAGACTGTTGTTCTGGTAGAGCCATTATAGATTACTATGAGTGCAACGGACATTTAAATAATAGCCATCGCGATCGGATTATAAATGTTGACGTAGAACACGTTGTTGAAAACAATATAAAGTTTTAGGCCGTCAACTTCGATAAATTTTTAAATGACATAGAATTACTGTCCCGAAGAGCATATTTTTATGAGATCGGAACGACATCAGATGTAAAGACACCTGCTTTGCAAAAATACTTAATTTTTATACATATATTTCAATATGATATGCTCTTTATGTAAAAAATCATTTCAAACAACATGCTATTATATAGCACATTTAAAATCATATCATTATATTAACTTTTGTTAGCATATTTTGTAAGTTCGTTAATGTGCATATATATAAATATATTACCTAATGTTTAAAAAAATTTGTAAATATCACAAAAAGTATTTTTTATTTCAACGAAGCAAATTTAATTACTTTCACATTTAAATATAATTTTTAATATTCAAATCACTATCAAATATGAATGTTTTGAATTTTATTATTTCATATTTGATGAGAATTTGAATATCACATAATTGAAAACAAAATGTTCGTATTCAAATTGCTTTCAAAAATAAAAATAGCATAAATGACTATGGTCGTATTCGATTGAACTTTAAAAATCTCAAATTCAATTCGAATATTTTCATATTTAATACATTATCAAATATGCGCATATTTGATTTAAGAATTTTGCTCTATACAGTACTTTCGTTGACGTTTTTAGTAAGATCAAATACGTTTTTATTTGATTTTACTATTTTTTTCCCTCAGTGTAGAAAGAAGTTATCGATAATCGCACAAGATTTAAACTTACGCTGTGTTTACACTCGACAAGATTACATATCTAATGTTCATACGGCTAAAACGAAATAAAATTTATAAAAAATATCTACATATGTACACAAAAAACTTTTCAAAATGCCTGACAAAATTCATTAGGCGCCTGATTGTCTGACAAAGTATGTAATGCCTGACAATCAGGCCAAATGCCTGACGTATGGCAAGACTACCTATTGGCCTTGTTGAGGATCTGGTTTTTATAATAAATGAAAATCTTGCTGGTCTAAGGACAATAGACTTAACATAAATGTAGCCAAAACGCAAGCGATAACGCATGTCTTACTTTCCTTATGACTTGGAAAATTTTTCTCCTATGGTACTGAATGGAAGCCTTGTTAAGTATGAGAAGGTGGTTAATGCTAGAGACACGCATCGTAGTATAGTAGAAATATTGCGATCTATACCACATATGTGTCACTCTCATATTGTAGTTTAATTGAAAATTTTCATAGTGAAGCCAAATCATAGTATTGATATTATAATATTTCTACAACATGTGTGTCTGAGGCATAAGACAATTGGCTTCACGCTAAACCCTGTGCTCACATGTGTTGATCATGTTAACTCGATGGTTAGCAAAATGTACTACGTGCTTAGGCAGCTGTGGAAAACTACCTTTTACATACCCCAAACTACCAAACTGAAGCTAGTCAAAACGCTCTTGATACCGATACTCTCATATCAGGAGTTAATATACGGCCATCCAGACAAAACAACTTTGAAAAAGTTACAATTATTCCTTAATAGTGCTGCCAGGTACATTTACTCAAAGAAAAAAATGTATCACATTTCTGAATATTCGATAAAAATTCTTGAATGCAGTTTGCCATCATATTTTGACCTCGTTATGTTTAAATTAATCCATACACAATGTCCAAATTATCTTTTTTCCAAACTGACATTTGCACAATCGGGCCGCACTCGAAATCTCATTCTACCATGTTTCAAATACTTTGCGACATCGCGAATGTTTTTCGTTAGAGCTGTACAGTTGTGGAATTCGCTACCACATAAATTAAAGCTTGAAGTGAAATATAAACGCTTCAAATTGGCTGTATCCTCAATACCTACTTTCGATTCCTAACACCTTTTCAACTACTATACTTTAATTAATTATTTTTTTACTTTTCTCTTTTTTAATTAACTTTTTCTTTATAGTTTAAGAAATTAATGTTATTAAAGCATTTATTTATAAGCTTTTGTACCTATGCTTAATATTGAAACACTATAAAAGACTATGTCTTAATTGTGTGAATAATAAATGAAAATGAAATGAAGAGCTTGCCATGAAATTTTTTATTTTTTCTTACGGTTTTATATAAAGCGTACCCTAACTTTGATATTGTCGAGCTTTTGTGTTGGTCGTTCAATCCAAATAGAAGTTACAAGTGAAAATATACTTAGCATACAACTGAAATTTCATACCGAGTTTAAACTCTGAAAGCTTCTCCTGCAAAACACAGTTTTCAGACAGTACAGTTTTGTTTGGAAGTGTCGATATGCGGGTTTCCAGATAAATGTTAATAAACAAGAAATATGTTTCACAAATATATTAGTTAAAACACTGTCATTTATTTGTTTGCATGAAAAACTTAGAAATATGAATTTCCTTCTAATTTTATTAACGGATTTTTTGTGATTTTTTTTACTCTTATGATTACTAATCGTGGGTTTTATGTCATGAATCCTTCTAAGAATAATAAGTCACTACAGGAAATTCAGAAAAAAAATAATTGAATCACGATTAACTGCCAGTTTTAACTTTTCTTCTAAGTGAATTTTTATGTTACGTGCGCGTACCTAAATCAACGTTTTTTAACATAACTTCGCAATAGTTATAAGCAGGGACTTGTAACGCGTTTCGGTTTCGGTTTCTGTTACACAGCTAAGTAACGAAACAGAAACAGAAACAAAACTCCTTTGTAACAAAAGTCGTAACAAAACTCCGAAACGTTTCCGGCAGAAACAAAAGCTGTAACGAAACTAAATAAATTTTGTTCCTTGTAGCAGAAACAGAAACAAAACTCCTTTGTAACAAAAGTCGTAACAAAACTCCGAAACGTTTCCAGCAGAAACAAAATCTGTAACGAAACTAAATTAATTTTGTTCCTTGTAACAAAATCCGTAACGAAACTAAATTAATTTTGTTTCTCAGTATCAGAAACAAAATTAATTTTGTTCCTTGCAACAAAAACAAAGCCAGAAACAAAATTAATTTTGTTCCTTGCAACAAAAACAAAACCAGAAACAAAATTAATTTTGTTTCTCAGTAGAAAAACTATATTTGCAGAACATTAGGATGGACTTGTTATTTTTAGGTATATAATATACATACATATATGTATATGTATGTCTGTGGCAACCAACTAAAATATGGAATAAGACACTTATATTTTTTAAATATTATCGTAAGGGACATTTATTCAAATACGCTCATAAAACATTGAGAGTGAAATTATCGTAAGGGACAAAATTATGATTTTTTCGCAAACTGCAAATTTTTTCAAGAAAAAAGATATCAGGTTCAATATATTAATTAACCATCTAAACGCGTGTTCAATTTCATTTAAATATACCAGTAAAAAACAGTGAAAAAAACAAAAAAAATGCTCTCCTGTAAAATTTGCTTTTGTCCCTTACGATAAAGTCGCACAAAGGGGTCGATATGAAGAAAAATATAACTGGGTGACTATTAGGGTTGTCTTTTTTAATTTTTTTAAATGATATATAAAAACGCTTCATATGCATAGAAAAACGGATTGTGAAAAGTATACATTAATTGTTATCAAGAAATATTTAATTTTCTAATAATAGCTCATTCAGACTACTTTGTAGTGCAATTTCTTCATCATCATGATTTTTATAAGACGTCGAAGCAGTACAGGATACTTAGGCGGGTGTAACATCGTTTCGTACGGATAATGGGATATCCGACTTGCGTTTTTTTTTTGTGTATTACGTGAGTAAGGAGTACTCATGGACATTGATGTGTAATCAATTTCGAAATAGGACTTTTATTCCCTTTCCCTTATTCATTTTTTCACTGGTTTTCTATCGATAAAAAGGCGACTATCGTTTTTATAATTTTTTGTTGCCATTGTCACTGCTACATTTTGTTGTTTTTGTTTGTTTCGGTGTTTGGTTTTTGATTTTTAATTTTTGATTTCTGATTTTGATTTGTTTTGTTTTGTTTTGCTCAGAAACATGCAAGTTCATTCGGATCCACGTTTGACCCATATCTCGGGGCTCCCTGTAGAAGCCCTGCCCAAAACTTCTCATTAGATACGCGCAAACTTTACCTGGTTTTCGAAATTACTCGTAGCTACAGCAAAGATGTTTGCACATCAAAATGCCACAGGTATACATATATAAATTATATACCTAAAAATAAAAAGTCCATCCTAATGTACGGCAAATAGTATTATAATAATTTTTATAGTTTTGCCACTGAGAAACAAAATTAATTTCGTTTCTGGTTTTGTTTTTGTTGCAAGGAACAAAATTAATTTTGTTTCTGAGACTGAGAAACGAAATTAATTTTGTTTCTGAGAAACAAAATTAATTTAGTTTCGTTACGGATTTTGTTACAAGGAACAAAATTAATTTAGTTTCGTTACAGGTTTTGTTTCTGCTGGAAACGTTTCGGAGTTTTGTTACGACTTTTGTTACAAAGGAGTTTTGTTTCTGTTTCTGTTTCTGTTACAAGGAACAAAATTAATTTAGTTTCGTTACAGGTTTTGTTACTTATTGAAACGTTACAATCTTTTTGTTTCGAATTTAGTTTCTATCCTTTAATGTTTCTTGGAACAGAAACGCCAGAAACGAGAGTTTCGTTTCGTTACGAGTTTTGTTACAAGTCCCTGGTTATAAGATTTTTTGGAAAGTTTGGATTTTAAATTAATTTATATTTTTCTACATAAAACATGAGTTAATATTAAAAAGCATATTGATTATTTTTATTTGCAAAGTATATAATGTCTTTTGTAAATTTTTTGAATTACACTACCCAACAAAATTTCAAATATTTCCATATCTTCAACATTTTATACACGATTCCTATGTGCTGATCCCAAATACGCAAACAGATGTTTCAAGAGTAGACAGTCCAACTTTGCCGAACAGAGTACTAGTCCAGAAGGTCCAGTGGTGTAGTAACGGGGGGGAGGGTCTTGGGAAAGATTCGTTTTGTATAAAATCCTACCATAAAACCATCTTTAACTAAAAGATGCTTTATTAGCATACATTTCTTTTTCAGGAAAAATCAATAATAGTAATTTTTCGAAATTGATAATTCGAAATTTAACACTTTTCCACGAAGTATTATTTATATCGCTAGCTTAGAGTGCAAACTGTGTAAGTCCATTTTTATGAAAAAGTGTTTTTAAGTGTAGAAAGATAGAAAAATCAAATAGGCACTATGCTAAACAAGTCTGTGTACTTGTCATATTTCTACACGTTGTTATTCAGTGATACGCAAATTGTGTAAGTCCAAAAAGCGAAGAAAATTGTGTAAGTCCAAAATTTTTATATGAGCAGAAATTTTTTTTTCATTTTGAATTTTTTTTATTTTTTGTTTTTTGTCTCTCCTACAAAGTTTGAAAAAAGGACTTACACAATTTGCACTCTAAGCTAGCGATATTATTATACGATATTGCTGTTATTAACATGCTAATTACAGAAAAATAACGCCAAAAATGTCAATAAGCCGCGTGTTTTTGAGCTTTTCATTAAATTGCATATATGCAAACTAAGATTTAAAAACGGAAAACGAATAAGTATTAGACTGGCCGCAAATTTTTTTTTCTCGAATTCTATTAATAAACACTGCCTAAAAGGTGAGGTATGGTATAAGAAATAACGTCCTATTTTTTTATTCAGATCGCACCAAGCTTTGTTGACCCTCATCAAGCTTAAAAGGTTAAAAAATTTTTTCTTTAATTAATTTTTTATTTTTTTATTTTATGAAATTTCAAGAAATTAAGAATAATAAAAACAATATCAATTCAATAAAATGGACTTTTTGTGAGACGGAAATGTCTTACGATAATGTTCAACTACTTGCAGTAGGAATTGTTTATCCTCTTCGTCATACGTTAAGGTACGGTTAAAGTCTGTTATCAACTTAACTGCCCTTTCGGCTGCATCGTTCACCACTGCCAAAGTTTGACATGCCGATTTCGCTTTGCGATAATCATCTTTGGTTTGCCACGTAGAAGGATCCGAATTTATAAATGATGTATTAATATTCAAAGAAATGCTTTCATCGAAAAATGATAACCCAACAATTTCCTCACTCAAGTACCACAAATGGTTTTTAATCTTATGCAACAAGGCATTAGAAACTTCTTTATCAAAATATAAAATGGCATCTTTTATTAATTTGAGATCTTGTGCTGGTGCATCTATTGCATTAATGCATGTAAACCAATATGGAACGTAAATTTTTGTCAAGAAGATACAAATACTGCGAAGGTTTTTCAATTCCGATGAAGTCAATTTGAACTGATCGCGAAACAAAAATATTTTATAGCAATATATGCATTTCGACATGAACCTAGCATGCGATGTTGCTCCGGGTTGGCGTACTTTAGTAAAGTTTGGAACATTTTCTCCAATAAAAAGCAATGACAGTTGGAGAAGCTCCTAATAATCGGACCTTGAACTTTTTGATTTTTCGTACAACCGATACACAACTTCATACAACAGCCCCAAAAACATTGCGATTTCCAGCGCAACATGCTCATGTTGTATAAAAAATTGCAAGGTGTGTGGCTGGCATCATGACGATCGGATAGTGTACGCACACTATTCATTGTGGTTCATGTACGAGTAACATAGTTCTCATAATAAAGCGAGTTGTTGTACTTCACTACAAGAAAACCAAACGAGTAAGGTCCGGTTATACTTGCATAGCACAGCAGCGCACAACATAAGAACTGTCACATACGAAATCTGTTTAATGGGATTTCCGTGTAATCGATTACTCAACGCATAGCGGCACAGGGCACAGCATAGAAGTCTGTTGAATTTTGATTTCTGTGTTATGTGCTATGCGATTTGACATTTGGCAACACGAATGTGTGTGTGCTGAGTGTGCGAAGGGTTGCACGCAAGGCTAATTTATACAGGTTAACTTACTAAACAGCTGATTTTTCACTTTTTTCTACTGTTTTACTTTAATAATGGTGCTTATATCAAACTGGGATCAATTTTGAGCATGGTGCAATATGATTTCTACAAAGGCGAACTATGATTTTGACAGAAGCACCACAGAATACACAAACAATTTACATGGAGTGTGTATGTATGTATGTACGAATGTCGGGATGCGAAAACTTTTATTAATTAACCATGGTTGCACGTCTATGCGAAGTATAATCAGCTCTATGCGCTATATGTTTTGCGCTGCCCTGCTTTGCAATGCTATGCAAGTATAACAGGGCCTTAACTCGTTTGGACATATGAATGTACTCATGCAACAGTCTACTGACTACTGCTGACTATTTCTGGTAAAACTGTCAAACGATCAGCTGTTTGGAAATTTACTTCCCTGCTGGAATAGTTAGACTCATTTCAACATTTGTATCAGCACGTTAAGAGCAGGGTGAAAAACAGCAGCAATGTCTTGGAATTTGATTGTTTTTGCTCGTTAAGTACCGTTATATTCACTTAGCAACTCAAAGCAACGGTACTGATACTTTGTTTTAGGTGTAGAAAACGCAAGAAGGGCTCAGCAAGAGAATTTTTATCTCTCAAAACAGACATATTAAAAAAAATCATGTTCAAGGTTAAAAAATAAAATTTTCCATACATTGGGCTCAATGAGGGTCAACTAGACAACAACGGATCGGGCCAAAAAATTAAGGCCGTCTTTTTAACCCTAAACCTCATATTTTAAGAACTGTTAATATACAAATTTCAACAAAAAAAAAAAATCCATACATGCTGCGGCCAGTCTAATAAGTATATATATTATTTCCAGAGACATAACTGTTATAAGAAATATTCAAAGAAATTGCCTCATAACAATTAAAAAATTCAAAAATCTTTTTCTTTCATTTCAAACCGAAAAAAAAATATTTTTCTGTCGTAACTATTATGGTTGAAAAATATTTTTTTCTGTTGCTCATAACGATTATGTTCAGATTTTTATTTTTTCAATTGCCTCATAACTGTTATTCATGAGAAAAAAATTTTTCCGTTGCTCGTAACTTTTATTTTAAAATTTTTATTTTTTTCCGTTGCCTCATAACTTCTACATTTCAAATTTTTTAATTTTTTCGTTATATTGTGGGTATTATTTTGCAGAATATGTTTCTTTTTTTTTTGGTTATAGGACTTTATTTTTCGGTGAATAATATGAGATACATATGTACGTGAATGTACGATTAGATGGCTTAGTGTGGTAGGAATTTGTCGTCCATGCTAAAGGTCTTGGGTTGTGATTTTTAGAAACAGCGTTTACTCCTCGCAAGTAATTTTTAGACAAGCGTTCGAGTAAATCATATTTGGTATACAGAAAAGTCCCCCTACTTTCCTTCCCCTTCAGTAGAAGTCCTTAAAATCCTTATAACTCGGAGTCTATTGATTTTGGATATTAGATAATTTACAAAAATATTTTGGTTTTTTTAACCTTCATAGATTTTTCACCACAATGCACCGCGCCTTAACCGCCACCAATCTGGACCAAAATTTATCCGAGATTTCTTTAACCATGTTGAGGGGGCGATACAGTAAAATATCGTTAATTTGAATTTTAAACGCACTCTAATGTACATACATGTACATCGACGCTTCCGGACAATATCGTGCTAAGTCTGACTACCACAATGATTTGTTTTCTTATTGCTATCGATTCTTATCACGAGATCGATTATTTTATTTTCGAAAAATCGTTTGCGCGGAAAAAAATTCTACGGATTATTCTAAGTAACTTTGCATATGGAACCATGGGCCTAAACCGATATCTAATCAGCATTTTTTAATTTTAGTTAGGATATATTTACAACTAGTACCAATTGAAACATTCTAGCTTCGGGTTTGGGAATAAAATAAATATACTGTATTACATAGCACCATCCAATTACATACACTAGATACCGAAAGATGAAGTCCTATGAGCAAAAAAAGGAACCAATTCCACAAAATAATCTCCAATACAAAGTAAAAATCAAAAATCTGAAATAGAAATTAGCTATAAGCAACAGAAAAAAATTATTTTCATGAATAACTGTTATGAGGCAACGGAAAAAATTAAAATTTCAAAATAAACGTTACGAGCAACGGAAAAAATTTTTTCTTATGCACAGTAAAAAATTATAGTTTATTTCTAATATCATTTGGTACTTAATTTAATCATTCTTGGAATTAAATTTGAATTTTAATACCAAAAAGTCTTATTTTTAAACTATGAGAAGTTTTACAATTTTATTTATTCCAAAATAGTTTCAAAATAAAGCCTTAAAAAGTATTAAAATCCTCTCTAAAGAAGTTTAATCATTTATGGTTTAAAAACAAATCCTGTAAAGTATAAAAAACTTTCTCTTTCTCAATTATATTACCATCAAAGTATTTTTGGTTTGAAATCAAAACCAAAAAAAGTATTAAAAAAAATTATTAGAAAAAAGTAAAAAAAAAAATCAAACAAAATGTTTCTAAAACTGCAATCCGGAGGAGTAATTAAATCTACTCAAATAAATGGCCCGAATCGAATAATTGTAACAAGTAAGTAATGCAGGAGATTAATTAAATATCATGAGGGTAAATTTTGCTTTATTTTTTCAGTCATAAGGCAGTTGAGGGTCCCTCTTTCAATATCACTGCAGGAACCGCGACGGTGCCGAAATTTCCCTGGACATCTCCAAAATATTAGTATAAAAGTGAAAATATGTATATATATCGAGACCTAACCGCCATAAAAGTGTATCCAGCAAAATGATCGATTTCAGCTTTTTTATGGAAATCAACAATTTACTATCACATGAATCAACTCCCAAAATTTCATAGCCGTGGAATGTGCATTTTCGAAGTTAAGTTTCAAGGCTGCATACAAACTGTATGCAAATCAAATTAAAAAAAAAAAAAACTGTGTCCTTTAAAATTTACTTTTTGTTGGATACACTTTTATGAGGATTAGGGCTCGATATATGTATAAGGTACTTTAGTGTTTGCTACTACTGTTTAGATTTTTATGTAAATAAAATATATTAACGTTATTCAATTTCTCAGTAATCTTTGGGATAATGGGTTATTTGCAGTATATCCACTGGAAATTTTATGGGGGTTTATTTTTAAATCCAAAAAAGTATAAAATTTATTCCAATTTTCGGATAGATTTAATACCATTTAAACTATTCTTATTACCAAAAATATTATAAAAATAATCAAAATTTGGTTTTGATTTAATTCCATAGAAGTATAGAATTTATTCCAATTTTGGATTGATCTTATACCATTTTTACTATTTTTAATACCAGAAATATTCTAAAAATAATGAAAATTTGGTTTTGATTTAATTCCAAAAAAGTATTAATTTGACACCAAGAATAATTTCAGTCTCTCAATATTCTCTTCTTTTTTTTAAACCAGAATGGTTTTAATTTTATGCTTTTTGGCATTGTTATATATAAATACCAAAATGGAATTAAAATTAAACTAAAATTTTTACTGTGTGAATAACAGTTATGAGGCAATTGAAAAAATAAAAATATGAATATAATCATTATGAGCAACAGAAAAATTTTTCTTTCCCATAATAACTTTTAAATGTAAGGGAAAAATTTTTTCATTAAAATGTGCCCAACCTTTTTGATTTAAAAAAATTCAATAAGAGTTATTTTTCGTCTCTGATTATTTCTAATTGGTGTTTTTATGCAAATATCCCTTTTTCTGTTCACATAATTTACAAAAATTAATACGTAAGGCATCGTTTTAAAGGTATAAATTAGCTCTTCAAGTGGAACGGTATTTTATTGGGCGTTGTACTTTTTTAATAGAATTTTGCAAAAATAAAATGTTTAAATTTAAACTAAAAGATTTGCGCCTAAAACTATGCCTTCAGAATTATTTTATTCTAACAACGGTACAAAGCTAAATTCAAATTGCAAATGTAATGTCGCTCCGGTTGAACAGTGGGGTATATTTTAAAACACTTTTATAAGCTTCAGATGTATATTTGTATGTAAACATCACATTATTTTAGGCGAACACGTGTGTATCATACCTACGCTGAATGGGGGTTTTTCAATATTGGATGTGCTTATTTATATACAACTGTACGTAGTTTCTACCAAGGCCGTATTTAGGGGGGGGAGGTGGTTTTGGGTGTTTGAACCCCCCACGAAATTCTGGTAGATAAATTTTACTTCTATTATTTTCAAAGCTATATGTTCAAAATACTAGTTTACAAATAATTAATTTGAGAAAATACCAAGAATTTCAGGTATATGGGAAGACTGGCATGAACCTGTTGAGGTCAAAACCATTTTTTTATGATTAGGGTTTTGAGATAACGTAATTTAGGTTTTTTTTGGTTACAAATTCAATCAAAAATTCTTCTCGCAGAAGTTACAAATACCCGCAAACCGTATCTACTCCGTTCGAAAGATAATTAAAGTACGCTTCTAACGACATACCACTTATAAATTAAATTATGTTACATACATATATTTTCTAAAATTTTAGTATATTTCCTTATAACCGCATAAAGTCATTGCATGGCTGAAAATTCATTACTCGGGTTATATGTGTTAGTGTCTGATTTATAACATTTTGTGTGTTTTTGTGTGAAAGATCCCATATATTTCAATACTATTGAAGATAGGTGAAATCGGACTATAACAACGCAACCATCCCATATATGATGAATTTCATATCAAAGGCTGAAAAAAACGAACATTTTGAACCCGACCCCCTCAGAATTTGATGAAATTTTGCAAACAAACCTCAAACACAACCTCATTTTTAGCCATTAGAAAGGTACATATTACACCTAAAAAAAATTTTCAAATTTTTTTTTTTTCAAACTGAACTAAATTTTTTTTTTCAGTGTAATATGTAATACAGAATTTTTACAGTGTATGTTTTCAAAAGGTGATTTTAATACCTTTCTAACAGTATAAAAATTTTTGAAATCGGTTGATTAGTTTACGCGTGATATCAAAATACAAGAAAGCCAAGAGATGCATTTACATACTTAAATAAATTTAAAAAAAAAAATTAAAAGGCCATTTTAGTTTTCAGATATGTTATATATATTAAATAGACCTTTATAAAAAAAATTCTTATTTTTCAAAATCGCTTGGTCTTTGAAGTGTTCTCCCAGTTGAAAAAAAAAATTGTTGAAAATTTTTTTCAGTGTAATATGTAATATAGAATTTTTACAGTGTGTGTTTTCAAAAGGTGATTTTAATACCTTTCTAATGGTATACAAATTTTTGAAATCGGTTGATTAGTTTGCGCGTGATATCAAAATATAAGAAAGCCAAGAGATGCATTTACTTAAATAAATTAAAAAAAAAAAAAAAAAACAAGTAAAAGCGCGGCTGTCTTCGGCCGTACCGAAGACTTCATACCTTTCATGAGTGGGGAAATGAAAAGTTACCTATGTATGTACATAGCCTAATTTAGTATAATTTATAATTTCAATTCCGTGGGTTATTTATGGAAGGATTTATTAGAAAAAATGGTGCCTGGGCTATTTAAATGGAGGAGTTATACACCAAAAGGTCCATATCTGAACAATCGGTTGTATGGGAGCTATATGTTATAATTGTCCGATCTTGACAATTTTCGGTAACCCCGTTTGGGCCCATATGGGTACAAATACTTAAAAATTTCACGCCGTTAGCTGTTAAAATGGAGAAGTTATACACCAAAATGTCCATATCTGAACAATCGGTTGTAGGGGAGCTATAGGATATAGTGGTCCGCTCTTAACAATTTTCGGTAATCCCGTTTGGGCCCATATGGGTACAAATACTTCAAAATTTAACGCCGTTAGCTGTTAAAATAGAGGAGTTATACACCAAAATGTCCATATCTGAACAATCCGTTGTAGGGGACCTATATGTATAGTGGTCCGATCTTGACAATTTTCGGTAACCCTGTTTGGGCACATATGGGTACAAATACTTAAAAATTTCACGCCGTTAGCTGTTAAAATGGAGGAGTTATACACCAAAATGTGTTTATCTGAACAATCGGTTGTAGGGGAGCTATAGGTTATAGTGGTCCGATCTTGACAATTTTCGGTAACCTTGTTTGGGCCAAAATGGGCACGTCTACTTCAAAGTTTCATGTCCTTAGCTGTTTAAATGGGGAAGTTATGCACAAATTACATCCAAAAATTTCATGTATATCTGAATAATCGGTTGTTTTCTATATGTTATAGTGGTCCGATTCGGCCGATTCCGACAAATGATCAGCTGCATATAACAACATACCTGTATTCCGAATTTCATTCAGATATCTCAAAAACTGAGGGACTAGTTTGCGTTCACACAGACGGACGGACGGACAGACGGACATGGCTTAATCGACTCAGCTCGTGATTCTGATTATATCGGTATATATTTTGGTGGGTCCCCCACGCTTCCTTCCGGTACTTTCGACAAAAATTTTTTGGCACTAAGTTATAATACCATTTCATTCTCATGAAAGGTATAATAAAGAAAAAGGCCATTTTAGTTTTTAGATATGTTATATATATTAAATAGGCCTTTCTAAACAAAATTTGTATTTTTCAAAATCGCTTGATCTTTGAAGTGTTTTTTCAGTTTCAAATTTTATTTTGGAAAACATTTTTTTTTTCAGTGTACTAAAACAAAAAAAAATTTACAGTGTATTTTTTTGAAAGCTAATTTCAATACCTTTCTAATGGTATAAAGATCTTTGAAATCGGTAAAGCCATTCCCAAGTAATCACACTTTAAAAGTACCTATTGTCAATTTTAAAGTGTGATTACTTGGGAATGGCTTTACCGATTTCAAAGATCTTTATACCATTAGAAAGGTATTGAAATTAGCTTTAAAAAAAATACACTGTAAATTTTTTTTTGTTTTAGTACACTGAAAAAAAAAATGTTTTCCAAAATAAAATTTGAAACTGAAAAAACACTTCAAAGATCAAGCGATTTTGAAAAATACAAATTTTTTTTAGAAAGGTCTATTTAATATATATAACATATCTGAAAACTAAAATGGCCTTTTTCTTTATTTTTTTTTTTTTTAATTTATTTAAGTAAATGCATCTCTTGGCTTTCTTGTATTTTGATATCACGCGTAAACTAATCAACCGATTTCAAAATTTATACTGTTAGAAAGGTATTAAAATCACCTTTTGAAAACACACACTGTAAAAATTCTATATTACATATTACACTGAAAAAAATTTTCATCAATTTTTTTTTTCAACTGGGAGAACACTTCAAAGACCAAGCGATTTTGAAAAATAAGAATTTTTTTTAGAAAGGTCTATTTAATATATATAACATATCTGAAAACTAAAATGGCCTTTTAATTTTTTTTTTTTTAATTTATTTAAGTATGTAAATGCATCTCTTGGCTTTCTTGTATTTTGATATCACGCGTAAACTAATCAACCGATTTCAAAATTTATACTGTTAGAAAGGTATTAAAATCACCTTTTGAAAACATACACTGTAAAAATTCTGTATTACATATTACACTGAAAAAAAAAATTTAGTTCAGTTTGAAAAAAAAAAAATTTGAAAATTTTTTTTAGGTGTAATATGTAATATAGAATTTTTACAGTGTATGTTTTCAAAAGCTGATTTTAGTACCTTTCTAACGGTATAAAAATTTTTGAAATCGGTTGATTAGTTTACGCGTGATATCAAAATACAAGAAAGCCAAGAGATGCATTTACTTAAATAAATTAAAAAAAAAAAAAATAAAGAAAAAGGCCATTTTAGTTTTCAGATATGTTATATATATTAAATAGACCTTTCTAAAAAAAATTTGTATTTTTCAAAATCGCTTGATCTTTGAAGTGTTTTTTCAGTTTCAAATTTTATTTTGGAAAACATTTTTTCTTCAGTGTACTAAAACAAAAAAAAAATTTTACAGTGTATTTTTTTGAAAGCTAATTTCAATACCTTTCTAATGGTATGAAGATCTTTGAAATCGGTAAAGCCGTTCCCTAGTAATCACACTTTAAAAGTAGCTATTATCTTCATTTTTCGAATATTTTTTAATATTTCGATACCTTGCCACGACCACAATTTTTCGAAAATGCAATTTCTAAAAATGAGGTTGTGTTTGGGTAGGTAAGATGTACCTCTGTGCAAAATTTCATCAAATTCTGATGGGGTCGGGTTCAACGCATATTGGGTTTGATGTGAAATTCATCATATGTCAAAGTCCATTTTATTGACTTTTCGCAATTATTGAAAAAATTTGGTTTTTATTGGGGTTTTTATAAGAAGTTGTAAAAATCAGGAAAGTTTTATTCTTTTTAAAATTATTCTGTTTTATTGCAAACATTTTAAGCGTAATATTAAAAAGATTCGATGAATACTTTATTTTTGGCGATTTTTTCCAAGTGAAACAAAAAGGATGTTCCCAACTATATGAAAACCACTTCACAGATAAAAGGACATTAGAGGGAAATATAAAGCTTCCCAAGCACTGTTTGCCAGCATAACACCAACAGTCTCAAAAAATAAGCTGTTGCTGTTCTGCGAAAGTTATCATAATTTTTTGAGAACTTGTGAATTTCGATTTCCTTTTAAAATATCTGAAGTCGAAGCACAGAGCAGTCGAATATATTTGTATGCTTCTTTTTGCTGTTGCTTTACTGTGTAATTTCAAACAGGTCAGTCGACAGTAAAGCACAGATAAACAGAATTTTAAATTTAAAATTGGTTTTTTTTGTACATTACAATTTCGATTGTGTTCCCATTAATTAAAAAAAAACAATAACAACAGTGCTGTAAAAACTCGAAATTATGTTTGCCCTTTGCTGTGCTGTAAAAATTTCCACAATACAGCAACAGTCGACTATAATTTTTTGAAACTTAAGGCTGCGCAGTTGCATTACAGTATAACTTTTTATTTTTTATACTTCTGCTGCGCTGTTTATTTTTTTAATTTTCAAATGAAAATGAAATTCAATGGAAATGAAAAAAAGTTGATAACAGATGGGTAATCTAACCGAGTTTTTCGTCCATAAAATATTTTTTTTTTTCACTTTTATAAAATCACCAAAAATAAAGTATTCATCGTGTTTGCAATGGAACAGTCTAATTTTTAAATGAATAAAAGTTTCCTGATTTTTAAAACTTCTTATAAGAACCAGATTTCTTTTATTATTTTTAGTTAGTACACGAAATAGGTTATATATTTTTCTCCAACAAAAAAAAAAAAAAAAAAACTACGATGAAAACCCCCCACGACAAAAATTCCTGGGTACGGCCCTGGTTTCTACTATAAACGTATGTATACGTTTGCTCACATAGCGGTTGTACGTAAGACCATAAAATGATTGAGATACATAGATACGGACTTACATATACATATGTATGTATATATCAAAACGATCAGGATGAAAAAATAATAGATTGAACCATGTTCGTCCGTCCGGCCGTACACACTCTATCTTCGCAAAAATATAAATATTTGAATGAAATTTGGTACATAGATTCTAATGGGAACAGAGAAGGTTGGGGTTGAAAATAAGGCATATGTATGTACGTATTTCGCAAAACACGTAAAACATGATAATTCAGCCACCAATAAAGCCCGAGTGATGAAATTTCATCCTTATGCCGTTATGAGGAAATATGCTGACATTTTGAAAAACGGGCCAAGAGGGGCAAATTTTCAAAGATTTGTAAGTCAAAACTCAGGAACCTTAGGAGACAAATCGATTAAGCTCGGGCCACTGATTTGCTTGTCAAGGGAAACATGTGGAAAAAAAATTACCCAAGTCGGCAGGGACCACATATATATAAAAACAAGCTGACCCGGCAAACTTCGTTCTGCCCAAAATAGATTTTTTTCATTAATTTCATTTTAAAAATTGTTTTTTACACCGGTATTATTTTTAATAGATTTTTCACTACTTCATTGTGTATACAACTTCAAAAATATATAATTTTAGTATTCAGTTTAAGGCTGCACGATACACAACATTTTTAGTTTTCTGTCCCGGAGCGTAAATAAATAGCGAGGACGGTTTTCCAACACGGGAACACGCCACATAGAGCTGACGAATTCAGTTCGTTGGCTTACATTATTTTTTCTAAGATACGGAACTTTTCTGGGATTTCTTCCACTTAGTCCTACTTCTCGAGGTCTGTTGCGAATGGTTCTACTCAAAACTGAATAATTTAAACCCTCCTTGATATCATTAGATGACGATTTACGCAAAACAATGACCCCAAACATGACTCGAGAATAGAAAACTCGTGGTTTGAACTTAAGAAAGCTGCTGTTTTGGAGTAGCCCTCACAGTCGTCGAAGCTCAGCCCTATAGGGAATATTAAAAAAGACGATGGGGGATCAAAAATGGAAAAATAAGCAAGAGTTACGGAAAAAAAATTAAAGAAGCTTGGTACTTAATACCAGTTGCAAATTGCGCTGATTTGGTCAACCCTATGCCACGAAGATGTAAGGAACTTATAAAAAATAAAGGAGCTTCAACTAAACTTTAGTTTAAATCTAGCTGCAGCAGTAATATTGTAGGTTGTTTGAAAAAACAATCGAATTTAAAATACTTTATTTTTGGCGATTTTTTCCAAGTGAAACAAAAAGGATGTTCCCAACTATATGAAAACCACTTCACAGATAAAAGGACATTAGAGGGAAATATAAAGCTTCCCAAGCACTGTTTGCCAGCATAACACCAACAGTCTCAAAAAATAAGCTGTTGCTGTTCTGCGAAAGTTATCATAATTTTTTGAGAACTTGTGAATTTCGATTTCCTTTTAAAATATCTGAAGTCGAAGCACAGAGCAGTCGAATATATTTGTATGCTTCTTTTTGCTGTTGCTTTACTGTGTAATTTCAAACAGATCAGTCGACAGTAAAGCACAGATAAACAGAATTTTAAATTTAAAATTGGTTTTTTTTGTACATTACAATTTCGATTGTGTTCCCATTAATTAAAAAAAAACAATAACAACAGTGCTGTAAAAACTCGAAATTATGTTTGCCCTTTGCTGTGCTGTAAAAATTTCCACAATACAGCAACAGTCGACTATAATTTTTTGAAACTTAAGGCTGCGCAGTTGCATTACAGTATAACTTTTTATTTTTTATACTTCTGCTGCGCTGTTTATTTTTTTAATTTTCAAATGAAAATGAAATTCAATGGAAATGAAAAAAAGTTGATAACAGATGGGTAATCTAACCGAGTTTTTCGTCCATAAAATATTTTTTTTTTTCACTTTTATAAAATCACCAAAAATAAAGTATTCATCGTGTTTGCAATGGAACAGTCTAATTTTTAAATGAATAAAAGTTTCCTGATTTTTAAAACTTCTTATAAGAACCAGATTTCTTTTATTATTTTTAGTTAGTACACGAAATAGGTTATATATTTTTCTCCAAAAAAAAAAAAAAAAAAAAACTACGATGAAAACCCCCCACGACAAAAATTCCTGGGTACGGCCCTGGTTTCTACTATAAACGTATGTATACTTTTGCTCACATAGCGGTTGTACGTAAGACCATAAAATGATTGAGATACATAGATACGGACTTACATATACATATGTATGTATATATCAAAACGATCAGGATGAAAAAATAATAGATTGAACCATGTTCGTCCGTCCGGCCGTACACACTCTATCTTCGCAAAAATATAAATATTTGAATGAAATTTGGTACATAGATTCTAATGGGAACAGAGAAGGTTGGGGTTGAAAATAAGGCATATGTATGTACGTATTTCGCAAAACACGTAAAACATGATAATTCAGCCACCAATAAAGCCCGAGTGATGAAATTTCATCCTTATGCCGTTATGAGGAAATATGCTGACATTTTGAAAAACGGGCCAAGAGGGGCAAATTTTCAAAGATTTGTAAGTCAAAACTCAGGAACCTTAGGAGATAAATCGATTAAGCTCGGGCCACTGATTTGCTTGTCAAGGGAAACATGTGGAAAAAAAATTACCCAAGTCGGCAGGGACCACATATATATAAAAACAAGCTGACCCGGCAAACTTCGTTCTGCCCAAAATAGATTTTTTTCATTAATTTCATTTTAAAAATTGTTTTTTACACCGGTATTATTTTTAATAGATTTTTCACTACTTCATTGTGTATACAACTTCAAAAATATATAATTTTAGTATTCAGTTTAAGGCTGCACGATACACAACATTTTTAGTTTTCTGTCCCGGAGCGTAAATAAATAGCGAGGACGGTTTTCCAACACGGGAACACGCCACATAGAGCTGACGAATTCAGTTCGTTGGCTTACATTATTTTTTCTAAGATACGGAACTTTTCTGGGATTTCTTCCACTTAGTCCTACTTCTCGAGGTCTGTTGCGAATGGTTCTACTCAAAACTGAATAATTTAAACCCTCCTTGATATCATTAGATGACGATTTACGCAAAACAATGACCCCAAACATGACTCGAGAATAGAAAACTCGTGGTTTGAACTTAAGAAAGCTGCTGTTTTGGAGTAGCCCTCACAGTCGTCGAAGCTCAGCCCTATAGGGAATATTAAAAAAGACGATGGGGGATCAAAAATGGAAAAATAAGCAAGAGTTACGGAAAAAAAATTAAAGAAGCTTGGTACTTAATACCAGTTGCAAATTGCGCTGATTTGGTCAACCCTATGCCACGAAGATGTAAGGAACTTATAAAAAATAAAGGAGCTTCAACTAAACTTTAGTTTAAATCTAGCTGCAGCAGTAATATTGTAGGTTGTTTGAAAAAACAATCGAATTTAAAATACTTTATTTTTGGCGATTTTTTCCAAGTGAAACAAAAAGGATGTTCCCAACTATATGAAAACCACTTCACAGATAAAAGGACATTAGAGGGAAATATAAAGCTTCCCAAGCATTGTTTGCCAGCATAACACCAACAGTCTCAAAAAATAAGCTGTTGCTGTTCTGCGAAAGTTATCATAATTTTTTGAGAACTTGTGAATTTCGATTTCCTTTTAAAATATCTGAAGTCGAAGCACAGAGCAGTCGAATATATTTGTATGCTTCTTTTTGCTGTTGCTTTACTGTGTAATTTCAAACAGATCAGTCGACAGTAAAGCACAGATAAACAGAATTTTAAATTTAAAATTGGTTTTTTTTGTACATTACAATTTCGATTGTGTTCCCATTAATTAAAAAAAAACAATAACAACAGTGCTGTAAAAACTCGAAATTATGTTTGCCCTTTGCTGTGCTGTAAAAATTTCCACAATACAGCAACAGTCGACTATAATTTTTTGAAACTTAAGGCTGCGCAGTTGCATTACAGTATAACTTTTTATTTTTTATACTTCTGCTGCGCTGTTTATTTTTTTAATTTTCAAATGAAAATGAAATTCAATGGAAATGAAAAAAAGTTGATAACAGATGGGTAATCTAACCGAGTTTTTCGTCCATAAAATATTTTTTTTTTTCACTTTTATAAAATCACCAAAAATAAAGTATTCATCGTGTTTGCAATGGAACAGTCTAATTTTTAAATGAATAAAAGTTTCCTGATTTTTAAAACTTCTTATAAGAACCAGATTTCTTTTATTATTTTTAGTTAGTACACGAAATAGGTTATATATTTTTCTCCAAAAAAAAAAAAAAAAAAAAACTACGATGAAAACCCCCCACGACAAAAATTCCTGGGTACGGCCCTGGTTTCTACTATAAACGTATGTATACTTTTGCTCACATAGCGGTTGTACGTAAGACCATAAAATGATTGAGATACATAGATACGGACTTACATATACATATGTATGTATATATCAAAACGATCAGGATGAAAAAATAATAGATTGAACCATGTTCGTCCGTCCGGCCGTACACACTCTATCTTCGCAAAAATATAAATATTTGAATGAAATTTGGTACATAGATTCTAATGGGAACAGAGAAGGTTGGGGTTGAAAATAAGGCATATGTATGTACGTATTTCGCAAAACACGTAAAACATGATAATTCAGCCACCAATAAAGCCCGAGTGATGAAATTTCATCCTTATGCCGTTATGAGGAAATATGCTGACATTTTGAAAAACGGGCCAAGAGGGGCAAATTTTCAAAGATTTGTAAGTCAAAACTCAGGAACCTTAGGAGATAAATCGATTAAGCTCGGGCCACTGATTTGCTTGTCAAGGGAAACATGTGGAAAAAAAATTACCCAAGTCGGCAGGGACCACATATATATAAAAACAAGCTGATCCGGCAAACTTCGTTCTGCCCAAAATAGATTTTTTTCATTAATTTCATTTTAAAAATTGTTTTTTACACCGGTATTATTTTTAATAGATTTTTCACTACTTCATTGTGTATACAACTTCAAAAATATATAATTTTAGTATTCAGTTTAAGGCTGCACGATACACAACATTTTTAGTTTTCTGTCCCGGAGCGTAAATAAATAGCGAGGACGGTTTTCCAACACGGGAACACGCCACATAGAGCTGACGAATTCAGTTCGTTGGCTTACATTATTTTTTCTAAGATACGGAACTTTTCTGGGATTTCTTCCACTTAGTCCTCCTTCTCGAGGTCTGTTGCGAATGGTTCTACTCAAAACTGAATAATTTAAACCCTCCTTGATATCATTAGATGACGATTTACGCAAAACAATGACCCCAAACATGACTCGAGAATAGAAAACTCGTGGTTTGAACTTAAGAAAGCTGCTGTTTTGGAGTAGCCCTCACAGTCGTCGAAGCTCAGCCCTATAGGGAATATTAAAAAAGACGATGGGGGATCAAAAATGGAAAAATAAGCAAGAGTTACGGAAAAAAAATTAAAGAAGCTTGGTACTTAATACCAGTTGCAAATTGCGCTGATTTGGTCAACCCTATGCCACGAAGATGTAAGGAACTTATAAAAAATAAAGGAGCTTCAACTAAACTTTAGTTTAAATCTAGCTGCAGCAGTAATATTGTAGGTTGTTTGAAAAAACAATCGAATTTAAAATTTGTCCCTATTATTTTTTCCAACTTAAATTATACCTTTCATTGTTTTTGTTTATAAAAGTTAAATTATGATACAAAGACCACCCCAGAGTTATTGAAGAATGTCCTTTCCGTGTAAACATCAATATATGGTAATTATTATTTGGTCTTAAAATGAAATAAATGGAGAATTGTAAAATTTTTCTCGTGTCCCTATTATTTTTTCCAACACTGTACATTTTATATATGAAAAGTAAGGGTGGTAAAAGGGAGGTTGACCCCCGCAGGGGGGGTATTATGGAACCCACATAAAATGTATATCAAATTAAAGGGAATCAAAATACCTATCGAATGGTATAATCGAAATCGGTTCAGTAGTTTTTAAGTAATTGCAATTTAAAAATTCACAATATAAACTTTGACCTTTAATAACTTTTGTTGTTGTTGTTTCCAAAAAAAAAATTCAATTTAATACTCACCTTAGCCACCTTTATCAATCCTCATACTTCGTTTTTTGATTTTATAATTTTAAAAATTTCATATTTGTACCAGATCGTGCGACAGTTATTCACGAAATTTTTTCTCTTGCTCAACTTCTTACCTCTAAGCAAAAATGGTTGATCTCTCTGCGGCTGTGTCGGCGGCAAATGATCTGGCAGTTTTGTTAAAAGAAATGAGGGAAAACGTGGAGTCAAAGTTCAATCATATTTTCGTTGATGCTGAACAACTAGCTGAATCCATTGGACAGAAAATTGAAGTTCCTAGGATTGTGCAACATCAAAAACATCGACAAAATTACGAAAGCAGCTCAGCTGAAGAATAATATCGCAATTGATATTCATATCATTTGTGGATCACTTCATATCTTCACTGTCTGACAGATTCATCAAGCACAAAAACACATTGTCAATGGTTGAAAATATAATTCCTGAGAAATTGGTCAGTAAAAGGATTTGAAAATGACCAAGTGGCCAGAGAAAAAAGTTACCCAGTTACAGATGCAGCTGCATTGATAGTGAAAAATGAAGTACTATTGTGGAGACAATAGTCAACATGCGCTGACTATATATATGTGGATATTAGGCATGGGGCTATTCGAATAAAAATTATTCGAATAAAAAATCCTTTTATTCGAAAGGTATTCGAAATTCGAATAATAATAATTCGAATAATTTATTCGTATATTCCAATAATTATTCGAATAGTATAATTCGAATAATATTACGTGTTTTTATGCAGGGTTTGAAATTGCTTAACTACTTTTGCTGCATTTGCTTTTGCTTTGCTTTTGCTAACGGAAAGTAAATTAGCAAACTCGGCCAGCCGAGTAAAAAACGAGAACACGATTCATTCGCTTCAGTTTTCAGCTGAGCCGTGTTTGCTTGTATAGTTAAGCAAAGCAACGCGATTTGGGAGATTTCATTTTACTTCCAGCAATTAGTTGTGTCTTTGCATTTTTTCTGCTTTTGCTTATTTTGCTGAAACGATTTGTTAACGCATATTTCGATTTTTTATACATATTTACTTATGTTCTGCCTTCTCCAAGCTGGATAAAGAGGCTAAGAAAATGGGTTTGGCGGTCAACGAGGACAAGACGAAGTACCTCCTGTCATCACACAAAGAAACAGCACGCCTTGGCAGCCACGTCAATGTTGATAGCTACAAATTCGAAACTGTTAAGGACTTCGTCTATCTGGGAACCAGCATTAACACCAAGAATGATGTCAGCACGGAGATCCAACGAAGAATCACGCTTGCCAATAAATGCTACTTCGGACTAAGCAGGCAACTGAAAAGTAAAGTCCTCTCTCGACAAACAAAAATCACACTCTACAGGACGCTCATCGTTCCAGTCCTCATGTACGGCGCAGAAGCATGGACAATTTCAAAATCAGATGAGATGGCACTTGGAGTATTCGAGAGAAAAGTTCTTCGTAAGATTTATGGACCTTTGCGCGTTGGCGTGGGCGAGTATCGACGGAGATTTAACGATGAGCTGTACGAGCTTTACACAGACATCGACATTGTTCAGCGAATAAAGATCCAGCGGCTGCGTTGGGCAGGTCATGTCGTGAGAATGGACGAAGGCGCTCCGGCCAAGAAAGCATTTCTATCGAAACCCGCTGAACGCAAAAGAAAAGGGAGACCTCCACTGCGTTGGGAAAATCAGGTGGACAGCGATGCTGCCTCCCTAGGTGTTCCCAAGTGGCGCCATGCTGCACGAAACAGAAGCAATTGGCGCGCTCTGTTGGACTCGGCCAGAATCGTCTAGACGTTTAAGCGCCAATCAAGAAGAAGAAGAAGACTTATGAATGTATGTATGTACACATAATATGTATGTATGTCCATTTGTAAACATCTTTTCATGTTGAATTTTGCTTAAAAACTAGTTTCAGCAAAATAAGCAACTGTAAGCAAAAATTTACCACTCAACTAATTGCTGGAAGTAAAAGCAACCCTCTCAAATTGAGTTGCTTGGCTTAACTATACAAGCAAACACGACTCAGCTGAAAACTGAAGCGAATGATTCGTGTTTTCGTTTTTGGCTCGGCTGAATTCAGCAATAAGCAAAAAACATCGGCTATTGCTATTTTGCAGCAAGCAAATTCAAACCCTGTTTTTATGTTATTATAAATATGTGGATACATACATACGTGTGAAGGGAAGTGGTAGTTTTTTGTTATTGTGTGTATGTATGTATGCATGTACATATGTATGCTTTTGCTTTTGGAAGTATAAACATATGTATGTACGTACGCTGGCTACCCTGCAAAAATATGCGCGATCAATCCCGAAAGAAATTTGTCCTCGATTGATCTCTTTCGAGAACAATCGGTCCACAATTAGTCCCCGATTGTTCCCGTACGGGTATAAATGTAGACTAATTGTAGACCAATTGTTCCCGAACGGGTATAAATGTAGACTAATTGTAGACCAATTGTTCCCTAACGGGTATAAATGTAGATTAATCGATTTCATCCCGAACGGGTATAAATGTAGATTAATCGCTTTCATTCCGAACGGGTACAAATCTAGATTCCTTAAATGTAGACATTTTACAAAAATATGCAATGTATTTAAAAAATTGTAGAACAACCGGTAAAACGAATTGAACACCCTTTTTTAATAACAATTTTAACAAAGTGTTGCCTAAAATATCCTATAAAAAAATCCTTTACATTACGCTCATATAATGCATAGTCAAAACTTACAATTTTTTTAATTTATTTATTGAGATTTTTTTTACAAAAGTAAAACATTATATAATCTTTATTTAAAAATGCATGAACATTTACAATTTTTTAAGGAAAAATCTACATTTGTACCCGTTCGCCCTGAAAGCGATTGATCTACATTTGTACCCGTTCGGGATGAAAGCGATTGATCTACATTTGTACCCTTTCGGTATGTTAGTGATTAATCTACATTGGTACCCGTTCGGGTACACAAGTTCACTCCATATAAAGGGATGTAAAATTGTATTAGTCGCATGCTCCCTTGCGATTAATCCCGGACACGTCCCGGATTAATCGCATTTTTTGTAGGGTAGCTACTAAATTTGGAAGTGCGGTTTATATGAGTGTACAATGTACAGTGGCGCACACAGAAAAATATTTTGGGGGAGGTTTTCCAACGGAAAATCAAAAAAAAAAAATACTTAAAACTCGTCCAGACAATTTTTACTTAAATTTATGTTTGGGGAGTGAACCTACGTATGGCCACATTAAACAAATGCACCTTTTAAATCTCAATTCATTGCATTTTCTCTGTATTTAAACTAATACCATGTCTCCACATAACGTGTTTCGCTCTTTTTTTCTCCATTTTCTCTCTCAATCTTGTTTCGACACGGAAACCAGTGCCGAAACTCGCCAATTTCCATACAAAATTTCTGAGAGCGAGTGAAGATTGAAACACTGTTTCATTCTGAATCATCTTGCCAACCTCGATGATATCGATGTCTTCTCTAATTTTGTATCGAAAATCTATCGAAATCTCACACAGACCAAAACAAAGACGCAAAAATAAGCAAACATACAAACATTTAAGAAGAGCAAGAAAGAGAAATGTTAAACTGAATCAGGATTAGCCACGTGGAGGCGGGTTATTTAGCGCGATGTTTTGCTACATGTTTCTTTGGGGAAACAAGTTATGTGAAGACGGGCTTTAAAACTAACAAGTAAGGAAGCCTAAGTTCGAGTGGAATCGAACATTAGATACTCAGCTGTATGCTTCCATTGTTTGTTTGCGTTTGTTCGATTAGGGTGTATTTTATATGAATCGAGTGCAGTATAAAGTGGGCGCAGCTACGCCCATTTTCAAAATTTTTATCAATCATTCAACTAAGCATACACTCAAAAAAAAAATTACTCAGATTATGGAAAAATGGGAATGATTCGGCGCTAAAGACATATTTCCATATTTTGATGTACAATTTTCTTTAAAACGTGGTTTTTATTCCTTGATTTGAAGAAAATCGTACATCAAAATATGGAAATGTCTTTAGCGCCGAATCATTCCCACTTTTCCATAATCTGAGTAAGTTGTTTTTTCAGTGTATAAATATTATTGTTAGTGCAAATTTGCAACCCTTTATGACTTCTAATTATAAAGATGTTACGTTACAAACTCCCAAAGGGTTTTCCAGAAACGTCTTTGTTAAAAAGTAGGCGTGGTCATAAACCGATTTCGCTAAATTTTTGAGCATGTATTACCACAAGTTATTAAAGTGTACAAACTGATTTTCATCATAACATCTCAATTATTTGTAGAGTTATGGGTTACGAAATCTCGTAGATTTCTTTGTCTGAAAAGAGGCGGTGCCACGCCTATTTTCCAAAATTTTTCTACTTTTAGTTTTATGTCTATAGTTGGACTCATGACACAAAATTTCAATGACATATCTTTTATTTGACAAAGATATCGCTTAAAATGTTTTTATTTGGCCCCTTAATAGTTCTCATATATAAATTTGGGCGTGGTCGTCAACCGGTTTTGGCAGTTTTTCGTCCAAACATTTTCCTAAGTAAGTAAATTTCATCGATATATCTGCTACGGTTTCTGAATTATGGCGTATAAACCTTTCAATGTTTGCCCATTAATAAGTGGGCGTGGCACCGCCTATTTTCCAAAATTTCATCAAATTTCTTCATGAGAGCCTGGTCCCAATACGTGGGTAAAATTTTATAGCTCTAGCTATATTAGATACTAAATTTCCGATTTTTTCTATATAGGAAAAGTGGGCGTGGTCATGGTCCGATTTCGCCCATTTTCAATACCAACCGTCCCAGTCCCGATACCAACTTGCATTCCAAATTTGATCAAAATATCTAAATTTTTGCGCGAGTTAGAGTTTACAGACGGACGGTCGGACATGGCTCAATCGATTTCTCTTTTCACCCTGATCATTTTGATATATATAAGTCTATATATGTATCGATTATTTCATTCTGTTACAATCCACCGTTATGTGATTAAAACTATAATACTCTGTGTACTAGTACAGCTGAGTATAACAAACCTCAGCTAATATCCACAGCATACTTTTAGGGAAATATCTCCACACTGCTTGTTTATAAACATAATCAGTAGTTGTTGACAAATATTGGCAATGTACATCCACGAATATTCATAGATTTTACAACATCGATTTACACAAATATTTTTGCATGTACCATCTTTTATAAAATTATTTTTTTTATGGTGTTGTCAAATTTGGGGGGAGGGTTTTAACCCCAAAATTCCCGCCCCCCTTGTGTGCGCCAATGACAATGTACATACATATATGTACGTAGTGTCCCAGAAATTTGGGAATTCTCGTTAGTAGGTAGATCTTCCTTTATGTTTGTAGGTACATACATACATATAAGTGAAGGAATTTCATAAAGCGTGGCAAAAAAAGCAAACACAATGTACCTACATACCTAATATGTATTTATCTTAATATGGATAGTTACCTACCTACATATTTAAAATTGTATTTAAATAAAGACAAAGGACAAGGGATCTCGCCATATATTGTCGAATCTGTGTAAGAATGAGGAAGAAATTAAATCAAGGTGTAGGTATTTCTAAGACATATTAGATAAACTTGAAACTTTTGAGTATTTGTACCCATATGGACCTAAATAACGTCACCAAAATTTGTCAGGATCGGACCGCTAAAACATATAGCTGCCATACAACCGATAGTTCAGATATCGATTTTTTGGGGTATAGCCTCTAAATTTAATCTACTAGAACTTTTCTAAATAATCTTTATCCACATAGATTTCCGAATTGACAGTGGAAATTAATAAATATTTAGCAATATAGAATTTCATTTTTCCGCGATTTTACGCGTTCCCCTTAACTATTGTACTTATGTTCACTATTTGTGCTAGTGTACAATTATCTTCATCGAAAAAATAGAGAATTTTGTCAATTTAAGTTATTCTAAGTTTAAATTACTTAAACTAATCGTTATGACCACGCATGCGAAATTTTGTCGCGTTCGCCATGTCACGTTACAGATTTTTTCCTAAGGTTATAAAAATCAAACTAGTGCATATATTTTCACGATAAAACCATCAGTAGAGAGCTACATTATTCTACTTTGATCTCTAATCGTTACTTCTTAAATGATGGACCAAAATTAGCATAATTTTGAACTTTTCTGATAGCATCTATGTAGGTACAAATTTGATTTTCTTTTTGTCACGTTCGCCATCACTCTTTAAATGATAATATCTCAGAAGCTTGAAACCGATACTAAATATTTCTTATTTGCATCGATTATAGTGCTGATCAAGTGCTTTCTAAAGATGAAAATCAGAGGAAAAATATTCAACGCTATGCATACTTCGTTGAGCTTTAAAGATGTGCGAACATTCTGGAATTGCCCATATACTGTTGTAAGCCGTTAATTTTTTTAATAATGGTTATATTAAATGCGTTTAATAGCATTAAGGTTTTTTTCAGGGTGCGAAGAACGCTCAAAATAAACTCACTCAAACGAATTATCACTCTATAATTCTGAGCTATGCCACGCTCTCATGAGCGCAAATACACAGTGACAACGAACGCAAATGAACGCACGTCAACAGCGATCGATGGGTCTCTGCAGTGGCGATAAACTCTTACATAAATTCATTTTAAAATGAGAGATCGTTTGAAAATTTATTTTTTGAAAATTCATTCTATGAGTTTATTTTATAATTTTTTGCGCTAGCGATCATTTTTTGAGTTTATCATTTTTTGATTGCTCTTTGAGTTTATCATTTTATGCGTTCACAAGGGTTTGTTGTGCAGCAGCTAATGGCATTGTGAAGGCGCAATTTTTGGATGATGGCGTGCGTTTATTAGACCATAAATATGATGTATGTATGTATGTACATACATATTCATGCATGTGTGTACGTATATATGGATGTACATACATATGTATGTACATATTTATAATATTTTAAAAAGCCTTAGCTCCCATAGCGATAGGTATGTATATGTATGTAGGTATATCGAGTTTAAATTTTATTAAGTATGTATTTATTCAAACTAATTAAATTATTCAATTTATTTAAATTAATATTTATAAAAATTTATATTTACATACCGATGTACCTACATATATATTTATGTACATTTGTAGTCTATATGTATGAGTTAAGGGTTGTTAAATATTTTTTTTAACATAAATACCTACATATATATGTATGTATTTAGTTCTTACTTGAAAACTAGAATACAACAATTGAGCGTTAAAAAAATAAGTTCGCATTTTATTGATTTGTACACATGTACTATGTATGTATATATATTCGAAATGGAAAATATCATTACCCGCATTCCATTATTGAATAGACATACATATGTGCATGCATTAATATTATATACATACATACATACATACATATGTACAATTTAATAAAATCCGAACTTGTATTTTGAACGTACGCTCAGTTGTTCAATTCCAGTTTTAAAGTAAAATCTAAAGATGTAGATACCTATGTTAAATAAAATATTTATATACCTAGACTACATATCGACGGCTATTTCAAAAATTGTTTGAAAAACGTCTTATTTCAGAATTTTTTTCAATAACGTCCTATTTCATATGCATATACATACATATGTATGTATGTGTAGAATGAATACAAATACATATGTATGTAAACTCATACATATATAAACTTTTTATTAGATTGAATAAATACATAATAAAATTGTTAAAGTGCAACTTCAATATACATATGTACATATATATCGCTATAAGACCTAAGGCTTTTTAAAATATTATAAATATATATGTACATACATATGTACATACATACATATATACGTACACAAATGCATTCATATGTATGTACATACATACATATATCATACTTATCATCTAATAAACGCACGCCATCATCCAAAAACTGCGCCTTCACGATGCCATTAGCTGCTTAAACCTCACAAAAAACCCTTGTGAGCGCATAAAATGATAACTCAAAGAGCGATCAAAAATGATAAACTCAAAAAATGATCGCTAGCGCAAAAAATTATAAAATAAACTCATAGAATGAATTTACCAGAGAAATTGTACGATAATTCATTTTTGAGTGAATTTATGCATTGAGTTTATTGCCACCGCTATGAGCGATCGATTGCAGTTGTGCGTTAGTTCGCTCGTTATTTGAGTGTTTATACATTTTTCTTTGAATATTTGTTTGTGATATGAGTAGAATGTGTTTTTGAGCGTTCATGAGTGAGTTTTTCCGTACCCTGGTTTTTTTGCATACATATTTACATACATACAGTGTCTCTCAGAAGTATTTTGCATAATTCCTGTCCTTTAGAAATTCCGCTTTTCTTCGAATTCTTTCCAAAATTTTTTTAATATGGTATTATAGCCCAAAACGAATGCCTCTACCCTAACCACAATTAAGATAAATAATAGGTAGGTACATAGTGTTTGCTTTTTTTGTCACTCTTTATGGAATTCCTTGCACCTACAAACATAAAGAAAGTTCTACCTACTAACGAGAATTCCCAGATTATGCATATATATATGTACACTCGTACAAACCAGCGTGCACTTCCAAATTTACTAACTAGGCCCTACAAAAACCAAAAGCATACACATGTACATACAATAACAAAAAACCATCCACTTCTCTTCACACGTGCATACATATGTTTCCACATACATACATATTTATAATAACCCAATAAACCAAAAGGCTTGAGAATAATATTATAACAAGCTTACAAATATAAGCGTTAAGCTTGAGGAATGCTTGTGTAATGTATTGAGAAAGACTTAAGAACAATTGTAGAAAAATCAAAACGGCACCCTTTTTATAAGCTTACAAATGTAATTGTAGAAAAATATTACTTGTGAAAGCTTGTTGTAAGCTTATAAATATAATTGTATGTATAAATAGTAGAAAAAATAAAAAAAATATATTTTTATTTGCATATTTCTTTTCATTTTATTTCCTTCTTAAACTTTACTGCAATGCTCTTTATTTTATATTCTCCTCCTGTTTCGAACCATAACATCAACCTGAAATTCAATCCAACGGTATCATATAGTGGGACATTCAACATTATATTGAATTTTATTGAGGCTTTTATACTTCCCTTTTCGAAAAAGGAATCAATGAATTGTATGAATCATTGTAAAACCAAAACCTAAAAAAATTTTACAGCAAGCTTAAAACAATGTTATTATTAATAGTTTTTTAAGCTTTCATTGCAAGTCTAATGTAAGCTTATTGTAATATTATTTTCAAGCTTTTTAAGTAAGTGTTCCTCAATTATTGCAATCATGCTTGTGAATAAGCTTACAATTAAGCTTATAAAACTGTATTGCAATAAGCTTACAATGGACAATTGTTATAAGCTTGTTCTCAAGTCCTATTATATTTCGCTTACATCCTGGTCTGTTGGGAACATACAAACCAGGTACGGAAAAACTCACTCATGAACGCTCAAAAATACATTCTACTCATATCACAAACAAATATTCAAAGAAAAATGTATAAACACTCAAATAGTGAGCGAAATAACGCACAACAGCCATCGATCGCTCATAGCGGTGGCGATAAACTCAATTCATAAATTCACTCAAAAATGAATTATCGTACAATTTCTCTGGTAAATTCATTCTATGAGTTTATTTTATAATTTTTTGCACTAGCGATCATTTTTTGAGTTTATCATTTTTTGATCGCTCTTTGAGTTATCATTTTATGCGTTCACAAGGGTTTTTTTGTGAGGTTTAAGCAGCTAATGGCATCGTGAAGGCGCAGTTTTTGGATGATGGCGTGCGTTTGTTAGATCATGTATGTACATCAGAGATTTGCTTTAGCTATGGACGCGTGCAAAAGCTTTTTGTAGCTTTCACACCGACAGCCTCACACCGACAGTACAGAACTCTTCGTGCACGAAAAGAAATTTTGTTTGCAAATTTTTGTTCAACGATTTCTAGTCAGCGTTAGGATATTGAGCTAGAAGGGTGTACTGCTCGCGCAGTCTCTGAACGCTTTTAAATGATTGTGCGTTGGGGGTGGTTTTTTTATCTAATTTTTTTACGTAATATTTTTATTAGGCTTTGTTTTCTTGCTCTTATTTTGTTTGTGTTTTTTTGTGAAGTTAATAATAATAATAATGTCCATTTCCAATTTTAAAATTTTAGTCTTCGACCATGATTGAATTTCTTTTGGGTCCCAGCAGAATTTGAGGTAAGGAGGTGCATATTCAGTAGAATATTCATTATGAAAAATACCCTGAAACCAAGTTCAAAATTCATTGCTGAAAAAACAACTGAACACGCAGTGAAGACATCAGGTGTACTGAAATACATGCTATGGAAGTTCTCCCTGCGTATTCAGGCCTTTTTTCCTACAGAAACTCTCCCTTCTCGTTCAGCAGGTTTTAGGTAGTTGATTTTCGACGCCACCTTTATATAAAAACAAAAGGGAAATTTCAGATTTTAGAACTACATCTCTACTGAATATTCAGTAGGAAATATGTGCTGTTTTCCAGCTGATAAATACTGCAGGGGTGTAGGCAAGAGCTTTTTGGGCTTTTAACACATGCAAAATTTGTGAGAGTGTTAGTGTGATAATCCCCTGTAAAAATCATAGGATTATATGATCCATTTTGCGGTAGGTAGGAGTACTTTCAAAGTGATCATAAACATAGACCCAAGCGAGCGACTTGTTTATCTGCATCGGCTCGTAGTTAGCCGAACATTGCTACGAAAACGAAATGTATGTACATATATAGCGATAACGACGAAGCAAGTGCATACATTTGTATGTATGTATGTATGTACATATGCATGCTCGTTTGAACGTGCACGATTCAGTAATAAAGGGTAGGAATGCAAATTTTGAGGCCCAACATCGATACATCGATGTTCGATGTATCGAAAAAATTACGCGACACAAAAAATGCTGGTGATTGCGCTAGAAAAATTTTAATATTTTATTTTAACTAAAGAAAAGCTTACTTATGAATGTATGTAAATTGAATTGGCAGTCTTTCAAAACTGTTCAGAGATTATTAAATTTCATTAATTTTAGTACCTACTCCGTAAATTAATCCCATGTGGGTAATCCTTGGATTACTCGGGTGTCATGCGGAAATGGGAGTATGTGATCCCTGCCTGGGACATCGCAATGTTAAATGGACCATATTTTTTATATGAAATGTGGCAGGTTGAGGAGTACTCGGTTGGTCCATAGCGAGTACTCTATACAAGCGTGCATGGAGTACTCGGCTTTTTTGCAGGGTCCCTGATGTACATACATACCCTGCAGGGAACTCAATAACTAGTGAGCAAAATTTCTAGTTCCGAACTAGCGAAAAGGTGTCAAAGGGGAACTGGATCAATTGTAGTTAAACCCTCACCAGTTCAGAAGGAGTGAATTGAGTGACCATTATAAGACACACTTTGATTTGTATCCAATTTCGAAGTGACAAAAATTCTATGAAAATTTTTCGTTCGTTCAATTGCCGTCGGCTTTGTATATTTCTGCAATTCTCAGATGTTTAGTGAAGCGTTTTATATAAAGAGTTTTCTATTTGCATCTTGTATGAAATGAAATGTTGCCCTAATTATACTTTTCCGATCCCTCAGGCTTATTTTTAATTTTTTTTTATTTTATTACTTTTTAAATATTATTGCAAATTTTTTATTAAAAAAAAAATTAAAAAAAAAAAAATTATCATCCACCTTGACACCGACAGGATTCGAACCCGCGCCCCTCAGATTGAAAGGCACATGCGTTAGCCTTTCGGCCATCGCGTCACTTGTATGAAGTGTGCCAAATGCTGCACTTAAGCGGCAGATGTAAAACTGTAGAATTTGTAGGTACTTGTAGCTAATTCAGAACTATCGAAATTGTGCCAATAAACGAACTAGTGTAAACTGTAGAATTTAGTACTAGTTCGGAACTATCGAAAATGTAGTGCAGAGAGGGACAATTGACACCGCCTAGGACATCGCCGTGTTAAATTCGCCAGTTGATAACATGCAAAAGAGATTTAGCTCGCACTAGTACTTAGTGTCGAAAAATGCACTAGAAGCGACTTAGTTCGGAACTAGAGATTTTCCCTACAGGGTATGAATGCATTTGTGTACGTATATATGTATGTATGTACATATGTATGTATATATTTATAATATTTTAAAAAGCCTTAGGTCTTATAGCGATATATACATATGTACATATGTATGTATATTGAAGTTGCACTTTAACAATTTTATTATGTATTTATTCAATCTAATAAAAAGTTTATATACATATGTATGAGTTTACATACATATTTGTATTCATTCGACACATACATACATACATATGTATGTATGTATATGCATATGAAATAGGACGTTATTGGAAAAAATTCTGAAATAAGACGTTTTTCAAACAATTTTTGAAATAGCCGTCGATATGTAGTCTAGGTATATAAATATTTTATTTAACATAGGTACCTACATCTTTAGATTTTACTTTAAAACTGGAATTGAACAACTGAGCGTACGTTCAAAATACAAGTTCGGATTTTATTAAATTGTACATATGTATGTATGTATGTATATAATCCCTGAAGGAACGATGGGGACAATTGTCTTAAAATTATAGTCCTAGGTATAGTTGCATTGTAAATAGACCAAAGAGAGTTCAAAAAATTAATGCAATGTATTGCTAAGCAGGTCAATTGCCTCGAAAATAGTCCAAATGTAATGCTGGGTAGGTCAATTGGACTTAAATTGGTCCGAATGTAATGCACATTGTGCATTGTTTGTTATACGTAATTTGTATTTTGAAATATTTTTAACCATGGTAACTGTTCTTACTGAAAATTGTTGATTATTAAAAATAAATTTTCCCATTATTTCTGAGGAATTTGCAGGATATTGAAAATTATTTAGTTATGTATTACAATATTTTAACCGTTGGAATAAGGTATTGTGAAATCAATGTAGCTATATTTTAAAACACATTTTCTATTGAAACTAACGCCTTTATTATTATAGCGGCGGTTGACCAAGTCTAATCATTAAAGGACATCGCGGAAAATATAGCTGATGTGTGGATTGCGTCACAAAAATAATAACAATATATGCATGTGCATATGTATAATTTGTTATCTACTTTCTGCAACATGTATTTATTTACTTCCTTGCAATATGAATTTATTCAATTAATTTTTAGATATAATGTTCAATTGTTTAATAAAATAAAATAAATAAAATAAATAAATAGAAAAAATAGAGATGAGAAATGGTTCCATATAGCAAAAAGGTTCTATATAGCATAAGTATTCTCCGATTGTAATGAGAAAAGGTCTTGACCAATGTGTATAGAAAAAGTATATTCCGACTGTAATGCATAAATATCCAATCGACCTAAAGCTGGTCCGAATGTAATGCAGATAGGGACAATTGACTTCGACCTAGGACATGCAATGTTAAATGTAAATAGAATTTTACATGGGATTGGACCAAATTTCTAACCAGTTACAATCACTTACAGTCTAGTTTAAGGAGTATACTAAGTCTACTCCGACATCCTACAGGGATATTAATGCATGTACATATGTATGTCTATTCAATAATGGAATGCGGGTAATGATATTTTGCATTTCGAATGTATATACATAGTACCTACATGTGTACAAATAAATAAAATGCGAACTTATTTTTTTAATGCTCAATTGTTGTATTCTAGTTTTCAAGTAAGAATTAAATACATACATATATATGTATGTAGGTATTTATGTTAAATAAAATATTTAACAACCCTGCAGTAAATTTGTTTCACTGCTGAAGGATCGGTGATGATTCTTTGTTGAATATTCATCACTGTCGTCATAACTCAGTATATTTTTATTTCTTTTTGTTTTTTTTTCTGAGGAAAGCAAACCATTTACCTATATGAAAAATTCATCAGTCTTTATATGAAAGTATTCACTGATGATTCCTCGTCATAGGTGAATTGCATCAGTGATTCATTATGGATTCACTGCGGATTTTTACTGCAGGGAACCCTTAACTCATACATATAGACTACAAATGTACATAAATATATATGTAGGTACATCGGTATGTAAATATAAATTTTTAGAAATATTAATTTAAATAAATTGAATAATTTAATTAGTTTGAATAAATACGTACTTAATAAAATTTAAACTCGATATACCTACATACATACACATACCTATCGCTATGAGAGCTAAGGCTTTTTAAAATATCCCTGCAAAAATTGGGATTAATCCGGGACGTGTCCGGGATCAATCGCAAGGGAGCAAGCGACTAATACAATTTTACATCCCTTTATATGGAGTGAATTGATCGCATTTGTTCGAGCATGTCCTATGAAGAGACTAATTGTTGAACTTGTATACCCGAACGGGTACCAATGTAGATTAATCACTAACATACCGAACGGGTACAAATGTAGATCAATCGCTTACATCCCGAACGGGTACAAATGTAGATTTTTCCAAGTTGTTCGCCAAGACAATTTTTAATAACAATCTTTAAAAAATTGTAAATGTTCATGCATATATAAATAAAGATTATATAATGTTTTACTTTTGAAAAAAAATCTTAATAAATAAATAAAAAAAAATTGTAAGTTTTGAGTATGCATTATATGAGCGTAATGTAAAGGATTTTTTCATAGAATATTTTAAGCAAAATTTTGTTAAAATTATTATTCATCATTGTTATTAAAAGAAAGGGTATTCGTTTTACCGGTTGTTCTACAATTTTTAAATATGTACATTGCATATTTTTGTAAAATTTCTACATTTAAGGAATCTAGATTTGTACCTGTTCGGAATGAAAGCGATTAATCTACATTTATATCCGTTCGGGATGAAAGCGATTAATCTACAGTTATACCCGTAAGGGAACAATTGGTCAACAATTAGTCTACATTTATACCCGTTCGGGAACAATTGGTCTACAATTAGTCTACATTTATACCCGTACGGGAACAATCGGGGACTAATTGTGGACCGATTGTTCTCGAAAGAGATCAATCCGGGACAAATATCTTTCGGTATTAATCGCACATTTTTTTGCAGGGATTATAAATATGTACATTAAGGTGGAGTGAAATCATATGGAGATTTTTTTTGTGTTCTTTTTTTGAACGTACCAGCAATGAAAAGTTGCCTTTATACGAGTTAATGAACCCCACAAAATTTTATGGCGATAGGATGACGTTTTGAACTGCCCCAGCCCCGCAAAGTTGAAAGCAATAAGCACGATCTGGTACAAATATGAAATTTTCAAAATTATAAAATTAAAAAACGAAGTATGAGGATTGATAAACATGGCTAAGCTGAGTATTAGAGTGAATTATTTTTTTTTTTTTTTTAAACAACAACAACAAAAGTTATTAAAGGTCAAAGTTTATATTGTGCATTTTTTAAATTGCAATTACTTAAAAACTACTGAACCGATTTCGAACATTTTTATACCGTTCGATAGGTATTTTGATTGCCTTTAATTTGATATACATTTTATATATGAAAAGTAAGGGGGGTAAAAGGGGGTTGACCCCCGCAAGGGGGGTATTAAGGAACCCACATAAAATGTATATCAAATTAAAGGGAATCAAAATACCTATCGAATGGTATAAAAATGTTCGAAATCGGTTCAGTAGTATTTAAGTAATTGCAATTTAAAAAATGCACAATACAAACTTTGACCTTTAATAACTTTTGTTGTTGTTGTTTCCAAATAAAAAAAATTCACTTTAATACTCAGCTTAGCCATGTTTATCAATCCTCATACTTCGTTTTTTGATTTTATAATTTTAGAAATTTCACATTTGTACCACATCGTACTATTTTTTTCAACTTTGTTGGGCTGGGGGCACCTCTAAACATGCGAGTAGGTCAATAAAATTTTACAGGCTTATTACTGGGCTAGAAAGGTGCCGTTCTGGCTTTGGAACAAATTGAATTTCCAAAAAAAATGTTTCACTCCACCTTAATGTACATACATATGTATGTACATCCATATATACGTACACACATGCATGAATATGTATGTACATACATACATACATCATATTTATGGTCTAATAAACGCACGCCATCATCCAAAAATTGCGCCTTCACAATGCCATTAGCTGCTGCACAACAAACCCTTGTGAACGCATAAAATGATAAACTCAAAGAGCGATCAAAAAATGATAAACTCAAAAAATGATCGCTAGCTCAAAAAATTATAAAATAAACTCATAGAATGAATTTTCAAACGATCTCTCATTTTAAAATGAATTTATGTAAGAGTTTATCGCCACTGCAGAGACCCATCGATCGCTGTTGACGTGCGTTCATTTGCGTTCGTTGTCACTGTGTATTTGCGCTCATGAGAGCGTGGCATAGCTCAGAATTATAGAGTGATAATTCGTTTGAGTGAGTTTATTTTGAGCGTTCTTCGCACCCTGATACAAACACATATGTACATATACCTACATGTCCATGCACAAAAAGCGAGCACGTGTGTACATATACTATGTATGTATATATGTATAACACTATTCGAAAAATACTATTCGAATAACTACTATTCGAATAATAACTATTCGAATAGTACTATTCGAATTTTTTTCCCACGAATAATATTATTCGTTTATTCGAATAACATTTATTCGAATATTATTCGAAAAAAGTCCCACTACTAGTGGATATGTGCGGCTGCACTGCCAGCGTCTCAATGCTTACCTGCAAAGAATTGTGCGACGAGTCTCTAAAAAGAGTTGTCTGCGAGCGCTCTCTTTCGGCTATAATTGGTCGACGAATTGTACCCGAAATGGTACTATTTGGGAATAATTGTAGGCGATTTGTACCCGAAAGGGAATCATTTGGATATAATTGTCGACAAATTGTACCTAAAAGGGCACAAAGTCTTTGAAAATAAATTTTCAAGACAACTTTTTGTAAAAATATCATTATTTTATGAAATTAAAGCTTACAAACTATAAACTGCATATTTATTAACCTAGTTTATATGTATGCATTCGTATATGAAGCTAAAAGTGGCCAATCCTCAATTGAAAAGGAAATCTTTAATAAAAAGTTTAAATTATTATTTTCACTTATGCTATTATCATTAAGGCAGGTGTATGGTTAATATCCACGATTTATCTACACAGGCATAAAGAGTAATAATAAAGAACAAGGTCATTAAGATTATCAATACCCATATCAGAGATTCATTGCAAATCTTAAAATGCACTATTAAACGAGCAGGTTAAATCCTTAATCCATTCTCTATCCTTAAATCCACTCTAAATTAATGCAATTCAATGAAAAGTATGAATGTAGATCAATTGTAGGCTGTCGATTTTGCCACATTAACACGTAGGTAAAGTTTATAAATAAAAAAATTTAAAATTTATTTATCTACTTTACCTATTTATATACCAAAATCTACAATTGCAGCAAAATTAAACCGAAAAACTTTTATTCTCTGAGCAAAAAAATAAAATTCAGAAAATAACTTTTATTTTCTGATCGAAAAATAAATCTCAAAAAATAACTTTTATTTTCTGAGAGAAAAAACTCAAAAAATAACTTATTTTCTGATCGCAAAATAAAACTCAAAAAAATAACTTTTATTTTCTGATCGAAAAATAAAACTCAAAAAATAACTTATTTTCTGATCGAAAAATAAAACTCAAAAAATAGCTTTTGTTTTCTGAGGGAAAAATAAAACTCAAAAAATAACTTTTATTTTCTGAGGGAAAAATAAAACTCAAGAAATAACTTTTATTTTGTGAGCAGAAAATAAAACTGGGCAAATAATGATTAAAAATCAACTTTTTGGATATAACTCATAACCGTTATAGCCCCTGGTTGGAATCATTTAAAGAAAGTATGCTCACCTTATTACTCGCTAAGATGGAAGAGAGCGAAGAACGAGTAATGCAAAAAATCAGTGAAATATCTGGGGTGGTTGCTAAATTTGAACATGATGTGCATTGTTTGGATGCGAGAGTGAGTAAACTAGAACGACTCTGCAAAAATGAAAACCAAAACAAAGAAATAAATCAGCTGCGTATGCATCTGGATGAGATGGAAAATTCAATTGTGTCGACTGACATAATTATGTACAACATTCCGCAAACTGCTGATGAAGATTTACCTTCTGTGTTTTCTCAGCTGTGTAATGCGATAAATCTTGACCCACTTCCCCTCCGATCAACTTTTCGCACTAGTAAACGTCCTAAAAACCAAACCAACAACAAAGCGCCCTCCCCAATTATAGTTAAATAAAATTCTGCTTATGATCGTTCTCGATTGTTTATGGCAGTTGCAGGTTTTCACAAATCCAACCAAAAATCACTCACACTTTGCAATATTGGATTCAATACGGATGAAAAAGTCTACGTTCATGAATACCTGACAAAGAAGAACAGTGAAATTATGAGACGGGCTACAGAGCTAAAAAAAAGAAACAAAAGAAGCTAGTGAGTGCGTTTTCAATAAAGCGGCAAGTTTATGTAAAGAAGCGTGAAGGAAGCTTGGATCGTGAAAAGTGCTGGACCGTGAAAGCGTTGATATATTAGCGGCTACTGCTTAAAATGTCCATATATATGTTTTATGATGTATGTTTATTTTATGCATTTAAATCAACTTTATTTGTTTATGTTTAAGAGTTATTATTTCCATATTATTTATTCCACTTATTCTTAACTGCTTACTTTCCTTGTTTCTCTCTTCCTACTTTATTATCTTCTTTTTATACTCAGCTGTACTAGAACACAGAGTATTATAGTTTTAATCACATAACGGTGGATTGTAACAGAACTTATATATATCAAAACGATCAGGGTGAAAAGAGAAATCGATTGAGCCATGTCCGTCCGTCCGTCCGTCTGTAAACACTCTAACTCGCGCAAAAATTGAGATATTTTGATGAAATTTGAAATGCAAGTTGGTATCGAGACTGGAACGGTTGGTATTGAAAATGGGCGAAATCGGACCATGACCACGCCCACTTTTCCTATATAGAAAAAATCGGAAAATTGGTATCTGTCTCTAATATAGCTGGAGCGATGAAATTTTACCCACGTGTTGAGCTCAGGCCCCTAGGAAGAAATTTGATGAAATTTTGGAAAATGGCCGGTGCCACGCCTACTTATTTATTTTATTTAATAATAATAGTTCAACGCAACAACCATAGGTTATATTTCAGCGTTGATGTGTGAATATACAATTACATAATTGACTTAATTTAGTTTAATTACAAATTAAAAGACAAAAAGCTATATAACTTAAACGAAGATAGTATGAAGTAGGAATAAAGAAGGGAAAGGAAGAAAAGTAAAGGATAGGTAAAAAGTGCTAGTTGTGTAGATATGTGTATACATATAGAAATATATATATATTTAGGTTATACCAATATTAAATTATTCATAAAATCTATAAAGCTCGAATTTAAAACGCCTGGTGCTTACAATTAGCCGCAGAGTCAATGGGAGACTGTTCCAAAGCCGAATGGCATAAATAAAAAATTGGCGCTCAGATATTAGGGAATTGAATCTGGAATATAAAAGCTGAGGAGATCTATTTGACCGGATAAAGTGTAGTCTGCGCTTCAATTATTGGGGCTCATTTGTATAAAGAATTTTATGCAGCATCACAAGACACCTTGCTTTTAAAAGATTGTTGAACGATATAGAGAAAATTTGTGCAGCATAGTGCGATATATGGTCACGTCGTCCAATACCGTATATGTACCTACCTTGCGATATTATTGTATAGCACATTGAGTTTTTTGTTGCATGCATTGTCACAGTTGGCGAACAGTTCAGAGCCGTATAACAGTGTTGGTATCAGATAAGTTTTGGCAAGGAGCAGACGAATCTTTAGTGGAGTAAAATATTGGGTTACCCATAATGACCGAAGCATACCATAGGCCTTACCAATAGCACAATGGATATGATTATTCCAGGTTAAACTCCTGTTGAAAATAACACCAAGGTTTTTTGCAGAATCAACGAAGCGTATCAGAGAGTTGTTTATAATAACATTGTCATATCCTTCGATTTGGAATCGCTTCTTCGATATTACTAAGCAATGAGATTTGTAGGGGTTAATAACTAGACCATTGTTACTAGCCCATTCATTAACACGTTCTAAATCGCTGTTAAGATTGTCAACGCACACTTTGATTGAATCGCTTGGACAGCTGAGATACAGCTGCACATCATCGGCATATATGTGAATGCTGCAGTGCTCAAGTCTTTTAGGCATGTCGTTGATATAGAGAACAAAGAACAACGGACCAAGAACTGAACCTTGGGGCAATTGTTGATTATTAAAAATAAATTTTCCCATTATTTCTGAGGAATTTGCAGGATATTTAAGGATATTTTAACCGTTGGAATAAGGTATTGTGAAATCAATGTAGCTATATTTTAAAACACATTTTCTATTGAAACTAACGCCTTTATTATTATAGCGGCGGTTGACCAAGTCTAATCATTAAAGGACATCGCGGAAAATATAGCTGATGTGTGGATTGCGTCACAAAAATAATAACAATATATGCATGTGCATATGTATAATTTGTTATCTACTTTCTGCAACATGTATTTATTTACTTCCTTGCAATATGAATTTATTCAATTAATTTTTAGATATAATGTTCAATTGTTTAATAAAATAAAATAAATAAATAGAAAAAATAGAGATGAGAAATGGTTCCATATAGCAAAAAGGTTCTATATAGCATAAGTATTCTCCGATTGTAATGAGAAAAGGTCTTGACCAATGTATATAGAAAAAGTATATTCCGACTGTAATGCATAAATATCCAATCGACCTAAAGCTGGTCCGAATGTAATGCAGATAGGGACAATTGACTTCGACCTAGGACATGCAATGTTAAATGTAAATAGAATTTTACATGTGATTGGACCAAATTTCTAACCAGTTACAATCACTTACAGTCTAGTTTAAGGAGTATACTAAGTCTACTCCGACATCCTACAGGGATATTAATGCATGTACATATGTATGTCTATTCAATAATGGAATGCGGGTAATGATATTTTGCATTTCGAATGTATATACATAGTACCTACATGTGTACAAATAAATAAAATGCGAACTTATTTTTTTAATGCTCAATTGTTGTATTCTAGTTTTCAAGTAAGAATTAAATACATACATATATATGTATGTAGGTATTTATGTTAAATAAAATATTTAACAACCCTGCAGTAAATTTGTTTCACTGCTGAAGGATCGGTGATGATTCTTTGTTGAATATTCATCACTGTCGTCATAACTCAGTATATTTTTATTTGTTTTTGTTTTTTTTTTCTGAGGAAAGCAAACCATTTACCTATATGAAAAATTCATCAGTCTTTATATGAAAGTATTCACTGATGATTCCTCGTCATAGGTGAATTGCATCAGTGATTCATTATGGATTCACTGCGGATTTTTACTGCAGGGAACCCTTAACTCATACATATAGACTACAAATGTACATAAATATATATGTAGGTACATCGGTATGTAAATATAAATTTTTAGAAATATTAATTTAAATAAATTGAATAATTTAATTAGTTTGAATAAATACGTACTTAATAAAATTTAAACTCGATATACCTACATACATATACATACCTATCGCTATGAGAGCTAAGGCTTTTTAAAATATCCCTGCAAAAATTGGGATTAATCCGGGACTGGTCGGGGATCAATCGCAAGGGAGCAAGCGACTAATACAATTTTACATCCCTTTATATGGAGTGAATTGATCGCATTTGTTCGAGCATGTCCTATGAAGAGACTAATTGTTGAACTTGTATACCCGAACGGGTACCAATTTAGATTAATCACTAACATACCGAACGGGTACAAATGTAGATCAATCGCTTACATCCCGAACGGGTACAAATGTAGATTTTTCCAAGTTGTTCGCCAAGACAATTTTTAATAACAATCTTTAAAAAATTGTAAATGTTCATGCATATATAAATAAAGATTATATAATGTTTTACTTTTGAAAAAAAATCTTAATAAATAAATAAAAAAAATTGTAAGTTTTGAGTATGCATTATATGAGCGTAATGTAAAGGATTTTTTCATAGAATATTTTAAGCAACATTTTGTTCAAATTATTATTCATCATTGTTATTAAAAGAAAGGGTATTCGTTTTATCGGTTGTTCTACAATTTTTAAATATGTACATTGCATATTTTTTTAAAATTTCTACATTTAAGGAATCTAGATTTGTACCTGTTCGGAATGAAAGCGATTAATCTACATTTATATCCGTTCTGGATGAAAGCGATTAATCTACAGTTATACCCGTAAGGGAACAATTGGTCAACAATTAGTCTACATTTATACCCGTTCGGGAACAATTGGTCTACAATTAGTCTACATTTATACCCGTACGGGAACAATCGGGGACTAATTGTGGACCGATTGTTCTCGAAAGAGATCAATCCGGGACAAATATCTTTCGGTATTAATCGCACATTTTTTTGCAGGGATTATAAATATGTACATTAAGGTGGAGTGAAATCATATGGAGATTTTTTTTGTGTTCTTTTTTTGAACGTACCAGCAATGAAAAGTTGCCTTTATACGAGTTAATGAACCCCACAAAATTTTATGGCGATAGGATGACGTTTTGAACTGCCCCAGCCCCGCAAAGTTGAAAGCAATAAGCACGATCTGGTACAAATATGAAATTTTCAAAATTATAAAATAAAAAACGAAGTATGAGGATTGATAAACATGGCTAAGCTGAGTATTAGAGTGAATTATTTTTTTTTTTTTAAAACAACAACAACAAAAGTTATTAAAGGTCAAAGTTTATATTGTGCATTTTTTAAATTGCAATTACTTAAAAACTACTGAACCGATTTCGAACATTTTTATACCGTTCGATAGGTATTTTGATTGCCTTTAATTTGATATACATTTTATATATGAAAAGTAAGGGGGGTAAAAGGGGGTTGACCCCCGCAAGGGGGGTATTAAGGAACCCACATAAAATGTATATCAAATTAAAGGGAATCAAAATACCTATCGAATGGTATAAAAATGTTCGAAATCGGTTCAGTAGTATTTAAGTAATTGCAATTTAAAAAATGCACAATATAAACCCAGCAAACACAGTCTCTAACGTTAGAAATTTTGTCGAGATTACCTTAGATAACTAGTGTAATTCTCTATATATTCTCAAATCGATAACTAGGGTTGAAAACTACACTAGAATTCGATTAGCGAGTGATTAGAGAAGGAGCCAAATCTCACGCCTTTTATCAATTCTCAATATATTTCTGTGATATATTGAATATACATACATATATTGAAATTAGATACTAAAAAATGGTAAAGTTAATATTACCGTCGTACAATGTTTTCCATTAAAAAGTACAAGAAGTACCTTTAATTTAAATAATAAGACTGAATTTTGTTTAAATTTCAGTTCTTATAAATGTGGTAAACATATATATGTCAATATATATAATCATATGCAATTTAGGCACATATTGCGTTAATAAAATATAAACCATGAAAAAATCATGTAAAAGGAGACAAAGCTTTGTTTTTCATTTCAATTGGAAGTATTTGCAAATTCTGATTAGAATCTCATTAGAGAACTACATTAGAACTCGATTCGAGAATTATAATTTTCTCGATTTGAGAATTAGGTACCCTTTTGTTTGAGAACGCTATGATTCACGATAGATTTTCGAGTCGTCCTCTAACGTTAGAGGTTTGAGAATGAGGCTAGTTCTCGAGTCATTCTCAAATCGATAACTAACCTCAGTGTTTGTTGGGAACTTTGACCTTTAATAACTTTTGTTGTTGTTGTTTCCAAATAAAAAAAATTCACTTTAATACTCAGCTTAGCCATGTTTATCAATCCTCATACTTCGTTTTTTGATTTTATAATTTTAGAAATTTCACATTTGTACCACATCGTACTATTTTTTTCAACTTTGTGGGGCTGGGGGCACCTCTAAACATGCGAGTAGGTCAATAAAATTTTACAGGCTTATTACTGGGCTAGAAAGGTGCCGTTCTGGCTTTGGAACAAATTGAATTTCCAAAAAAAATGTTTCACTCCACCTTAATGTACATACATGTAGGGTTCAGGAAATAATTTATATATATTAATTATATTCTGTTAAAAAGTTTTTATTAAAATTATTAAATAACAAAATTTAATATGTTGCTGTTTTCTCTTTGATGTTTTCTATTCGAATGAAAAATATTTTCCAATTTTCAATAATTTTCCAACAAACTTAAACATGTATCCTTCGGTAACAAATAATAATATATTAAAGTATAATTTATACAAAGTTATTCTATTTTCTACATTCGGCCATCCTACAATTCATTCGACCCCGAATGATGAAGTCCATTTTTTCATATATTCTGCCACAGTACTTGTTTTCTTTGGTCCCTCATGATCCCCAACCTTTTCTACTTCATATCTTCCATGATTTAAGCATTTAGTTACTTTATAAGGTCCCAAATATTTTGGTCTTAATTTCATTTTTGTACCAAACTGAGTACGAAAAATAGCTACTAAATCATTTTCTTTGTAAATTGTTTCCTTTTTTCTATTTTTATCAAAATTTCTCTTATTATCCGATTGAATTTTTTCTATATTCATCCGAGCTTCTTCACGAATTTGTTCTCTTTCAGACATAAACTCTTCCAAATCTTCTTCTTCAACTAAATCTCTAATAGTTGACAAATCTTCTGTTCTCATTTCACAACCCGTTAGTAATGTAAATGGAGCTACCTTCGTACTTCTCGGAGGTGTCGAGTTTAATAATTTTTGTACTTCATCTATATACCTATACCAATTAGCAGGATTCTCATAACTAAGTTTAGCAAGCATTGGTATTAGTATTCGATGAATTCTTTCTACTTGCCCATTCCCCCTAGGAACACCAGTTGTTATCATTAAATGTTGTATATTACTTTTCTTACAAAACTCAGTAAACTCAATTGAATTAAAAGCTGCACCGCGGTCTGAAATTATTCTTTTAGGATATCCAAAAACTACAGCCTGCTTTTCTAATTTTTCAACCACTGCCTTGGCAGCACAATTTTTTGTAGGATATAACCAAGTAAATTTAGAAAATGCATCTACAACAACAAAAATATAACAATAATTTTTATTAGTAGTTTCCAACGGTCCAACATGATCGATATGATATGTTACCAATGGGCGATCGTCTTTATGTATGGGTCTTAAGTAACCTTCTTTCTTTCCAAATTTTGCATTTATAATAATACATTCTACACAATTATCTACAATTTTCTTAACTTTTCTTGTAACATTAGGAATGAAAAACATTTTCTCAACACATTCCTGCGTTTTTCTAGCAGAAAAATGACCTTGATTATGAGTAATTTTAATCAATTCATCTTCCATTCCCTCTGGCACAACAATTAATTCCTTACAAACATCTTTAAACAAAATATCATTTTTAATAAAATAATCTTCATACTGATCTGTGGCTAAAATCTTCCTAATAGCAGCTATCCATACATCTTTCAATTGTGCTTCTTTTATTTTATGCTTTAATGTATCTTCCATTACATGACAATATACACGACTAAGAGCATCTACATGTCGCATCTTGGATCCTGCTCTATGTTCTAATTCGTAGTTAAAATCTTCTAAAAATAAAGCCCACCTGGTTATACGAAGAGGTATATCAGACTTTTTCATAGTCATAGTAAACGCATTGCAATCTGTTATTATTTTGAATTTAATCCCCATTAAATAAATACGCCATTTCTTAAGTGCTTGAATTATTGCAAGAACTTCTAACTCATACGAATGATATTTTTCTTCTGTAGCTGAAGTTTTTCTACTCATAAATTGAACTGGATGCATTTGTTGATCATCTGAATCCTTTTGTAATAACACTGCCCCAAAACCATATTTGCATGCATCAGTATGAACTTCTGTTATAGCTTTGGGATTAAATAATTTAAGAACTGGTTCATTTGTTAATACTGCTTTTAATTGTTCAAATGCTTTTGCCTCTAAATCAGCGTATTTAAATTTGTTGTTCTTCTTTAATAAATCCGTTAATGGCTTTGCAATAACCGCATAATTTTTCACAAATCTTCTAAAATATGACGTCAATCCTATAAAACGCTGTACTGATTTCCTATCCTTAGGAGGAATAAAATTCTTAATTGCCTTAGTTTTACTTTCCGAAGGTTTAATTGTGCCGTTTTCTACAATATATCCTAAAAATTCGACCTTTCGTTTAAGAAAACTACATTTAGACCATTTAATGTTAAGACCATTTTCCGCTGCCACCTTAACGACTCTCTTTAATTTCTCCAATCCCTCTTCCTCATCCTTTGATGGAATAATAACATCATCCATGTATACCATAACAGTACCATTCGCAATTAATGGTTGAAGAACTGCTCTAATAAAACGACAAAAAATTGCTGGTGCATTTGATATTCCAAACGGTGTAAAATTAAACTCATATTGACCCTCTTGAGTTACAAACGAAGTATATTTTTTCGAATCAGGATCAACAGGAACATGAAAATAACCATTTCTTAAATCCAATGTTGTATAAACTCTTGCTGATTGTAATCTATCTATCACCTCATCTATTAACATCATTGGAAAGTTATCTCTTATAATTTTCTCATTTAAACGACGATAGTCACAACACAATCTTTTTGTCCCATCTTTCTTTGAAACAAGTACTATCGGCGCAGCATATGATGATGCACTTGGCCTAATAATACCTGATTCTAACCATTCTTTAATTTGGTTATTCACTACTTCTTGATTTTCAAATGATAAACGTCTAGGCCTTGAAAATATGGGGGTTTCGTCACTTAAAATTATTTTTAATTCAACTGGAGATTTAGCAATACAATTTGGTTTATAATCACTAACTAATTCCCGAATACATTTCGAAGCAAAATATTCTAAATGGTCTAAATCTAATTTTGGCTCAACTTCAGTTATCAAATTAATTGAATCTAATTCTTTGATCCAAACTTTGTTATCGACTTCTACACATTTATTTTCTTGTTCATAATTAATTTCTACTTGTTTATCAACATTTTTTCTGTCTTTGAAAATAATTTCTTTGGCAGTTACAACCATGTCCACCATTTCCAGAACCGAGTTACCTATTATTGCAGCAAAGCACATGTCATTTTCATCCACGATATCAAAAGTTAAATTTAATAAAATGTTATCAATTTGTACGCTGGTGATAAAACGCCCTTTAGTACAAATTTTGCTATTACCAATACCAAATAATTCACTTGTTTCATTCTTTAAAACCACTTCAATACCACTGTTGAGTAACGTATCATACCGCATCAAGCACCTATTACAACCAGTATCTACTAAAGCTAAGAAACGAAATTTACCATCACAACAAACAACATCTTTGAATTTCAAAGAGCTGTAGTCACTCAAATTATTTACATTACTTTGTTTTAACTGTAATTTATCTCCCTCACAATTATTTGACTTATGTCCAAGTTCGCCACATTTAAAACAACGCATTTTTAATAGTGACTTGTCACATTTATTTGCTAAGTGTGATTCACTGCCACATTTAAAACATTTCAATAGTGACTTATCACATTTATTTGCTAAATGTGACTCACTTGCACATTTAAAACATTTCTTTATTTTACCAACACTATCGAATTCTTTGCCAAAAGATACAACATATGGATTAGTGTCCCTTTGTTGTACCTTCCCTATCTTTTCATATACTTTAATTTGCGATTTTAACTCCTTAATGGAAGTTGCTTGATACAAAATGGTTTTTCCAGCCCTAGAATCTGGAATTCCATCTATGAAATATTCAATAATACTTAGTTCATCCAGATCTATTTTACTACCAATCTCCATCAAAGTATATAAATATTCAATCAAAGATTCACTTACCATTTTTCTTCTATTTCTAAGTCTTTTGTGAACTTCAGCTGCTGATACCCTTTCACCAAATTCCTCAATTAAAGCTCCTTTCAATGCTATCCAAGACGTTATCCTCGTTTGACTACGGACAAACAATCTTGCAGCTCCGGTAAGCAATTGTTTCCCGTATACAAACCTCTGTAACTCAGACCAACCTACAATATCTGCATTCATTTCAACATCCTTAATCCACTGATCAACACTCACACCCCCTTCACCAGAAAATCTTGTTAAGCTATCAATTAAATCCTTAAGTGAAAAAAATGTTTGCCTCCCCATCTCTAATGTATCACCGTAAACAGAATTTGTTGAAACTTCATCATCCTCTCTTGTAGAATGACCGAAGTGATTCAAAAGTCGATCTTGTAATTCCTTTTTTCAACCACCTATATCTAAACCTAAACTTCTCAATTCACTTCTTAATCCTTCTACTGTTAAAGAAGTTATTTGATTAACCTCCATTCTGTCTACGTTAAATACGTAAGTACTTAATTAAATACTAAAATAATATGTATAATAAATTAATAGAAGGAAAACAAAATAATCTGGCCTTTCAAGTTAAAAATCCAACGATGCCAACAATGTAAATTCAACGCTTCAAATATTCAATTTGTGTATATCCATTCATTTCGTATTATTCGCCACTATTGTTCAACGATGGCAAAATTTGTTTGTTTAGTTAGTTGTTTTGACTTCTTTGAAATATGACTAAATTCGCAAAGTTCGTAATATTTATAATTCTGGCCAAAAATCCGTTATATGTATGTATTTGATTTGTTCAAAATTTCCACGATTAAATTCGATTTTTGAGTATTAGTTTCATGCAGACTCCAAAATAGTTTGATATACCCTCCGATTGTCGATTCTTCACACCACAGGAATTTTTGCAATATGTATATCCGATTCCGCAATTTATTTTTCTTTAAATTTTCCAATATTGTTTATATGTATGTTTGTTTATATGTATGTATGTAAAGAAAAATAAATTGCGGAATCGGATATACATATTGCAAAAATTCCTGTGGTGTGAAGAATCGACAATCGGAGGGTATATCAAACTATTTTGGAGTCTGCATGAAACTAATACTCAAAAATCGAATTTAATCGTATTTTGTTTTTCGACCAAGGATATTTTAAATTTAAGATTTAAACTTTAGATTTAAATTTTTCGCATTTGCTGAACTAATTTAACCGCGACACTTCTGACACCAATTTTGTAGGGTTCAGGAAATAATTTATATATATTAATTATATTCTGTTATATACGTACACACATGCATGAATATGTATGTACATACATACATACATCATATTTATGGTCTAATAAACGCACGCCATCATCCAAAAATTGCGCCTTCACAATGCCATTAGCTGCTGCACAACAAACCCTTGTGAACGCATAAAATGATAAACTCAAAGAGCGATCAAAAAATGATAAACTCAAAAAATGATCGCTAGCGCAAAAAATTATAAAATAAACTCATAGAATGAATTTTCAAAAAATGAATTTTCAAACGATCTCTCATTTTAAAATGAATTTATGTAAGAGTTTATCGCCACTGCAGAGACCCATCGATCGCTGTTGACGTGCGTTCATTTGCGTTCGTTGTCACTGTGTATTTGCGCTCATGAGAGCGTGGCATAGCTCAGAATTATAGAGTGATAATTCGTTTGAGTGTGTTTATTTTGAGCGTTCTTCGCACCCTGATACAAACACATATGTACATATACCTACATGTCCATGCACAAAAAGCGAGCACGTGTGTACATATACTATGTATGTATATATGTATAACACTATTCGAAAAATACTATTCGAATAATAACTATTCGAATAGTACTATTCGAATTTTTTCCCACGAATAATATTATTCGTTTATTCGAATAACATTTATTCGAATATTATTCGAAAAAAGTCCCACTACTAGTGGATATGTGCGGCTGCACTGCCAGCGTCTCAATGCTTCCCTGCAAAGAATTGTGCGACGAGTCTCTAAAAAGAGTTGTCTGCGAGCGCTCTCTTTCGGCTATAATTGGTCTACAATTTTTCCCCAATTGTACCCGAACGGGTACATATGTATACTAATTGAAGACGAATTGTACCCGAAATGGTACCATTTGGGAATAATTGTAGGCGATTTGTACCCGAAAGGGAATCATTTGGATATAATTGTCGACAAATTGTACCTAAAAGGGCACAAAGTCTTTGAAAATAAATTTTTAAGACAACTTTTTGTAAAAATATCATTATTTTATGAAATTAAAGCTTACAAACTATAAACTGCATATTTATTAACCTAGTTTATATGTATGCATTCGTATATGAAGCTAAAAGTGGCCAATCCTCAATTGAAAAGGAAATCTTTAATAAAAAGTTTAAATTATTATTTTCACTTATGCTATTATCATTAAGGCAGGTGTATGGTTAATATCCACGATTTATCTACACAGGCATAAAGAGTAATAATAAAGAACAAGGTCATTAAGATTATCAATACCCATATCAGAGATTCATTGCAAATCTTAAAATGCACTATTAAACGAGCAGGTTAAATCCTTAATCCATTCTCTATCCTTAAATCCACTCTAAATTAATGCAATTCAATGAAAAGTATGAATGTAGATCAATTGTAGGCTGTCGATTTTGCCACATTAACACGTAGGTAAAGTTTATAAATAAAAAAATTTAAAATTTATTTATCTACTTTACCTATTTATATACCAAAATCTACAATTGCAGCAAAATTAAACTGAAAAACTTATTCTCTGAGCAAAAAAATAAAATTCAGAAAATAACTTTTATTTTCTGATCGAAAAATAAATCTCAAAAAATAACTTTTATTTTCTGAGAGAAAAAACTCAAAAAATAACTTTTATTTT